>RCWM02000386.1:0-600000 GCA_003667255.2 Euschistus heros | reverse complement strand
TATATATATATAATAATAAATAATTACTTTTTGACTAAGCGTTTGAGAATGACAGCGATCTATGGCATCGTCGATGGTTACATTCGTGGAAAATACTTCTTCAGCTACATCTGTTTTTGTTGAAATACTATATCGCCTATGATTATATTAAATATAGTAATATAAAATCTTGAAACAAATTTAGTGGAAGAGGTTGGAGGTTTAAACAACAAAAAAGATGTAGGTAGTTGGGGTATGCAGCCATAGATACACAGCAATTAAAAATAGATGGAGAAGAAGATGGTCAGGAATGCAGTAAAAGAGGAACACCACGTCTAAGTAGAAATACTTTAATACGTGCTAACGTTTTGACCAACCTTGCAGGTCTTCTTCTGGGCCACCGAACCACACTAGTGAGGAGACGAACGATGATTTATACATTAATATGTATAGTGATCGTTCGTCTCTATCCATGAAGTATACTTTTATCGCAATTAAAAATATTTTTTTTAATTTATAACGCCGACATTTCGATTTGTATTGCAAGCCTTCATCAAGGCTTGAAAAAAAAGAAAACAAGCAAAAAGATATGACAAAATTGCAGAGAGTATAAAAAGGTATGAAAAGAATAACTGTATGGGACTAAAGACAATAAAATAAAGGCAATATACATATAAAGACCATTAAGACAATACGTAAATACTATTGAATTCATTTTAATTTATTTTCAATTTAATTTTTAATTCAATAGTTTTTATGTATTGTCTTCATGGTCTTTATATATTGCCTTTATGTTATTGTCTTTATTCTCATACAGTTATTATTTTCATACTTTTTTGATACTCTCTGTCATACCTTTTTGTTTGTTTCATTTTTCTTCTAGCCCTGATGAAGGCATGCAATGCAAGTCAACATTATAAATTTAAAAAATCTGTATCTATGACTGCAAACACCAACTACCTACATCTTTAAATACTCTGTCAACAAATACCCCATCAATAAAAAAAAAAGTTCGAAGAGGTAATAATATAAACAATTCGCAGAACTATTTGTTAGGGATGTGTGGAAAATGGTAGGGTTTATAAACTTGAATTTACCAATTATAAGACGTTTTACTAGTTTTTAGAAGCAATGTTTGCAAAATGCATTGTTTTTTCCGAACTTTTTCTTAGGAAACGGCAGTTTCCAGTATTACAAATAAATATGACTTACGAATTAAAGGGATACGTATTACCGAGATTTTACTGTATTTATATTTTCCTGATACATACGATCCAAAACATCAATAAAGTTTATTTTTATTTTTTGTAATAATACAGGACTGAAACTGCAGACAAACTGAGTCAAATTACTTTCGAAGAATATTCTAAGAGAATAAAAATCAGCGGCGAATTCGATGACGAAACTTTCAAATGCCTGAACCATGGCGACTGTTGGAGCAACAATATGATGTTCAAATACAATTGGGAGGGGAGACCCATCGAAATAAGGTAATTCTTATCTTATAACCACTTAGGGCTATAATTGAGTTGGATAATGAGTTTAGATAATCATTTATTAATTAATTATATAGAATGATTTATAAATTCCTGTAACTTATCTAGCTCAGGGAACTCCATCACTCATTATAATTACTTAAATGTCAAAATTTCTTTGAGAACTCCCAACAAGTATTTTTTCAGGAGGAAATGGTCTTTTAGATTTATGTAAATAGAATATACTTTTTTGAGGTTAGGTTATACTTCTTATGGACTCTCAATATCTTGGGTCTTAAGTGTCCGTCTTTCAATCTACTTTATATTCTTCTGTACAATTTTTCATTTATTTTCTTTATCAATATCTTGATAACCCCACGTTTGTAAAAAATAATGCTCAATAGAAAATTGGTGCTTCACATTCTATATAGGAGAGTTCATTACTGAAAACTTCAGTTTTCAATAGTAAAGCATTATGACAAGAATCTGTTACTTTACCGGTATTGTGAACAAAGGAAAGTGTTCGAAACCCGGAGATCGGACATTCTGTTCACCAAAATGTTCTGAAGGGATCAAACTTTGACTGATTATTACAATTTATAGCTTGATGCAAATATGAGAAGAGTTACGATTCCAAATTCATAAACAAAGAAAACGTTCATTTTTTCTGACTAATATTTTTTTTTGTGTGTTTTTCTTTAGATTTGTGGACTTTCAGCTTCCGCATTACAACTCACCATGTATAGACGTCACCTACTTCATGTACACAAGTATCAAACCAGAACTACGCCACCAACACTACAAAACATTGATTGAACTCTACTACCAATCACTAACCTGTTCATTGGACAAATACGGTTACAAAGGTTCTAAGCCCAGCTTGGAAGATTTCGAAAAAAACATGGAACGCCTGTCCTTCTTCGGCGTCAGCTTTTTTGCAGCATGCTTTCCGATGATCGTTACTTCTAAGACTGACGCAATGGATTTGAACCAAGTCACTAAATCCAATGGCGAAGAAGGCATAAACCTCAGTATATACTGTGAAGACGGTTTAATAGAAAAGACCGCTAAAGACATCAAAACACTCTTAAAATTACAAGAAAGTTAAAGAAGTTTATTTTTAACCATTTAAATAATTTAAAAAAAACAACAACAGTGTATTTTAGTACTATCACTAAAATACTTATAGGCAAGTATTTTCAATCAAATTTAAGGTTTTCTCATTACATTATTAAAAATCAACCAAAGCGTCTAAAAATGAAGAAATTGAAAATGCGAAGGGCCTTAAGTAGGTGTAAAAGGATGTTTATTTTTTCAAACAAGAACTTTTTTAATTTTTATGTTTACGATTGCTGAAAAATAATGCTCGTGATTTTTAATTCTTAGATTTTGTAGATCTACAAATAATGATACTGACCAGGGGACCTTCCGGTTCGTATGACTACAATCCTAATCCAATTTATACACCCACACAAACACACACACACACACACACACACACACACACACACACACACACACACACACACACACACACACACACACACACACACACACACACACACACACACACATATATATATATATATATATATATATATATATATATATATATATATATATATATATATATATATATATATATATATATATATATATATATATATATATATATGGAAGTATAGCTGTCTTATGGCGGGTTACGCATGCAGCGCTGGAACGCTGAGAGGTTTGAACTTAAAAAAAAAAAACGACAGTGAACGAATATAAGGGCGAACGGAAAAGCGAAAGGAAGCTAAATATACAGCGCTAAAAAAAAAAACCTGCATCAAAAGAATTAATGAACGAACGGACGTAACGAACGGAACATAGCTATAAATTATTTGACACGCTCAAACACTCAGTTGGTGTTGCTCGGATCAGTAATTTAACGGAATCCCACTTGTCAGATATTTAATGGAACATATTTTTTGTTAATAATATTTATCGCTATTGGTTTAAATGAAAAAAGTCACGATCAGTTTCTTGTCTTGTAAGTCTGGTATATGGAAAATATATCTCAGTTTCATAATGAGGAAATGTTGTCAGTTTTATCGATTTAGACGTTCCTTAGCAGGTTAAAAAATAATTCTCCATATTTTTATTCATATACACCTGTATCATCGACGAACCTTAGAAATTCTATGTCAAAAACGTGATTGGAAAACAAAACGAAATCAAGTTTCTTCCTAATAACTTTCAAGATTACTTTTCCACACATTTTTTTTCTCTCCTAGGGCAAAGTGGACCAAAATAAACTATATTTATTGATTTTTTTTTCGATGTATCATAATCAAAAAATAATTAAGGCCAATAATGGTGTGTGATTGTTCGGAAGATCCCCTTGCGAGTAGTAATTATATTGAATTGAAGTAAAAAAAGTATGTAAAAAGTAAAAAATCTATAAACATTAAATTTTAGTAATGTATATAAATGTTATATTGTTTTTTCTGTTATAATAAAGATTGTTATTTATTTTTTTTTTGTTTCAACAGTTGACCTTATTTATTTATACAAGTACTGTTTCTCTCATTTTTTACGTATTTATAACGACAGGTAGAGCTGATAACCCTTTATACTGCAAAAGAAGCAAACGGTATTACGAAAATAATGAAGCATGGTGTTATAGTAGTATGGAGAGGCCCATTCCGTATATTGTTCCGTGAGGGGCAAGACCAAAACACTAACCGGCCGCGCCCACTATGCTCAACTGGCGACTTGCATTCCATACGGGCTAGGGCAATTGAAAGGGTTCGTAATAAATAAAATAAGAAAATCACTAAACTAAATAAATCACTAAAATAGAATAACAGCAGTATAAAGCCTGGGAAACCAAAATTTGAACTGATAAGAGGTTAATATACTTAATATATTAAATGGCTGCCTGCCCCGGCTATTGAGAGGTAAGCCCCCTCCACTTGTTTATAACTCGATGTAATGAAGTAAATCATTGGAAGGTTTCAATGAATAATGAAGGTATCATGGACATGGCTACCTCTCGCATTATGAATGATAGATATACTTGTGAAAAACTAATACTTTCGAAGTATGAATGGTCCAACGCTCTAAAACTCAACATCAACTTTGCTCCCCTACGCGGAGTACCAGGTGCCCGCGGAAAGATAAGAGAGGTTGTATACCTTTGTTGCATGTGCGGCAGAGTCTGAAACGCCAGCCCATTTGCTGGGAAAATGTCCCAACAACTCATTCCTGATCACACGCCGTCACCACAAGATCAAGAACGAACTGATGAGGCTCCTCAATAATAAAGTCTTTACCTGGTTTGAGAAGGTCTACTACGTTGATACCAACGGATCCACGAGGTATACGGACATTGTCACTTTTCCAAAGAACGGATGGACAGCGCTTATCCTGATTCCTACATTGAGGTATGAAAATTATAAACTCGATTAATCAGGTGAAGTAGAAAGGGAGAAAATGGATATTTATGAAAAATTTATCCCTTTCCTTAAAGAGAAATTCTGCGAGACATTCGGAAATAGAGATTTCTCCGGTTAATGGCTTAGGTCTCACGGAGTCATACAGGGAAAAACAAGGAGCTTCTTGGAGGACCTTGGTGTGGAGGCGAGGGTTATTGTGATAATTTAGTTTTCATTCATCTGGTTGACTTCACCTGTGCTGTTTTAAAGTATTATTTTGATTTTACCATAGTAAAGAAAAATAACTTGTTGCCACTTGTTAATTTAGGAACTTTTAAAAGAATTCTTTTCTAATAAATTGATTTCTATTTCCAAAAAGTGAAAAAACAAAAGATACCTTTGTACCTTTGCTCGTTTTTACTACGTGATTTAATTCATTTTTAAAAAATGACTAATTCAATTGTCTAATAAAGACAGAATGGAGGAAGAAGCAAGCGGTGGCATAAAAAAAAAAATTTAAATTAAGTACCGGAAATTTATATGCTATTTATATAATAAACTCAATATATGCTTTACAAAAAGCAACTTAATACATTGAGTCTCAGTATCCATGTCAAAATATTAATACAAACAAAAACAAAAAAAAAAAATATTAAGTATTACTGAATAGCTTAATAAATTCGTTTACTTTCATTACAGGCAGGACCTTTGGAGTATTTATTTTCAGTTGTTGAGGCATTCCAACGAAAACAAACCTCGATTTCTTTCTCTCCAGACAATATTAAACACATGATATATGTTCACTGTTGTTGCAAATTCATCCATGAATTTTGACTTCCTATATTTGGAGGACTTAATTTGGAAGTTGGGAAAGCTGATTATGTTTACTATTAAGTTTACTGATTAATTTATTAAGTTACTTAGATTATGTTTATTATCTCTACTCTCTATAGGAGAACAAACGCCAAAAATCGAAGGTACGATTTTGAGCCTGAAATGGTAAGGAATGTAAACAAAAATGTCTAATGGAATGGTATCAAGAACTCCCACTTGGAAATTCTTTATTTATAGGTATGAGCAAAATAAACAATTTTTAATGTTGACATCTCAGCTGTGTTTGTAGCAGCCATATGATCTAACGGCCAAATTTAATTAAAACACGACTAGATTGATAAAGTTTTGTTAGCATTGTTTAATAATTGTTTTAAATATCCTTTTTTCAATTAAGAATGACATCTTCAAGGGAAAGAAACAGAAAAACATGAACTTATTATGAATATACATAATGATTTAATAATCCTTCCATTTGTCCACAGATTCGGGTGCATTTGCTTTTCCTTTTATGCAGACTTATTCTAATAGTAGCAAAGAACAATATTCACAAGAATTAGCTGTAACTATTCGCAACTTTCAAAGTTATGTAATTTTATTTAAGAAAAACGAGGCTTTTCAATAAAGAAACTTTTGGAAGTTAGGCCGAAAAAATTATGCTCCAATAAAAATGACGGATTAAGAGAATTCATATTGAATTCGTTAAGGCAAGAAGAAGATACTGAAGTAGAACTTTCGAAAGAGTCGTTAAAGGCTATACAAATTTTAACCTTACAAGACGGTTTGGTGTAATAATAAATACCATGTCCAGTGGTATTTACAAATAAATCCGCAGAATTGTTTGTTTATATCATTGGTGATACTGCAGAATACGACTTTTGCACTCCTAGAATAGCTGTTTTTCCCACTGTGCACCATACTTTTCATCTCAAGGAGTATTTGGAAAGAAACTTATTTCTACTTAAGATGAAGAAAAGTGTTAAAACAATAATAATAATAATAATAATGAAAACAAGATAATGTTTATTTAAATAATATAAATAACTAATCTTACTATTATAATAATATAAATAAACATATTTACAGACATCGAATCGTTGCTCAGCGTATTTTTTTTTACAAATTTGGAAACTTCATTGTAACATTAAGAACACATTTCTATTAATGATTTAATATCCTCCGCCATCTTTTCTTTTATCCCGCCTTCGGAGTATATACTGAAATTAATACCTTCTTTACCGTCGGATTTAGATACTTTGTCTAAATCCACCGCGTCTGTCCTTGTACTTGTGACGGATGGAAAACATGCGATGAAGAAACTTAATCCAAAAAAGACTAAGCGTTCCATATTTTTTTCTATTTCTTCCAGGCTGGGCTTAGATCCTTTGAAGCAATACCTGTCTAAATAATAGGTTAAGGATTCAAAGTAGAGTTTAATGAAACTTCTGTAGTTTTGGCGGCGTACGTGTGGTTTGAGACTTGTGTACAAGAAGTAGGTGACGTCAACACAAGGGGTGTTGTAATGAGGAGTCTGCAAGTCCACGAATCTGTAAAACGAAATTGTATTTATTATTTTCTATTGAATTTTTGAGAGTTAGTTTTTGAATTTCTTGATTTCTTTAAATTCATCTCTGTCTAATAAACAGTTTATATTTAACTCTTTTACTGTAAAGCGAAACAACAGGTCCCCTCAAGTTTGGTCACTAGCTAAATGTGGACCTCGTAAACAGTGTTGTACTTTTTAGAAAACCCTTCTTATCAATTTGGCAGCCCTGGAGGGTGGGAGAGAAGCAATGAGCTCAGCTGTTCGACGATATTTGTGACCAAGTCGTGTTGGGCTGTCGATCATTGACACGACTCGGGAAGTCGGATAGGTTCAAAACAATTTTTAGTTAGTTATTTCTTATTTCTCAAGACTATATAGATTGGAGTTGTTTCCTAAAGAAAATAATAGAAGCTTTAATAATAATAATTATAGTCAGAGGAAGGGTAAATAGATTATTTTTTTTTTTGCATGAACGTCAATGTTTGTTATTTTTCTCCTGTAGCGGCGGTTAGGGGTTTATAGTGAACTCAGCCGAAAACCAACCGCTTTTTTATGTGGCTGGTAGTTCTATATATATTTTAAACAATTTACTTGATGATCTATAGTTTATGCTTTAACAAATTTTATTACAGACCATCCTAATAAACAGATAAATGAAAAATTATAAATTAATTACTTATCATCTAGAGTTCAAAAACCCAGCAGGACGATTTCTGATGGGAATCCGTAAAATAGCTGCTCTGTTCTAGTGCTATGAGGCTTTTAGAAGCTCGTACAGATGCTCTGAGCTAAAACGAAAATATTAGCTTAAAATGAATAATGCACTTTGGAAAGTTATAAGTTTAGGAGAGCGCCGAGACCCGACATGTACACACTTGTTCACTATCGAATACCGACTGATCGAAAGTCGACTCCCTCGCTTCAAAGGCGGGAGCAGAGGATGTTATATTGTGCATAAAACTGTTGACTCACCAATTGTATTGATACCTTACCATTATATTGATTCTTAAAAAAATACTTTTGGCCGTCTAAATCGTTAAAATCTATGGATGTGCGTGGCTTCTAAAAAACAAATGACTGCTGTTTTCATTAATAATAATTCTTGGCGCTTAATATAAAATTATTCGATATACAAAACTAAAAAAAACTAATTGAATCCTTATAATTAGTTGTAATGTACATGAAGCCAAACAATTATATAAACTTAATTTGAACCAAAGCAATTAGGGGCCCTTTGTACATAAAAAACAAAGATGGGGGAAAACATGTTGGCCTCAACTTCTCCTAAAAATGTTTTTTTTTTTTCTTATCTATATTGCGTTTCGCTACTTGCAAACAATTCAATCTTTATTTACTACTTTAAACGTGATTTTTATATAAATTCGTTTTAAGAGTTCAAACTCGGTCATACAAAAACATGTTCAAAACATTTCGAGAGGGAAACTTCAGCCTTCTAGACAACGAGGTACGTAGCAGGACTTCTTGTCTGGATGAAAATCTTAGAACTTTTCGATTAGAAAGCTCAAGCAAAGAACAATAAATATTTTATTGCTGAAGCTTAATTATGAGTCTCTTTCAACTGCGCTTATCTCCAAACCTCTAGCCTACCAACAACCTTTTTTTTAAGAGTATGGGCCACTTTTTAAACGTAAAAATGTATTGATCAAAAATCGATAGAAATTAGAAATTTTTAATAAATATAATTTAAAATTGTCAGAAATATATTAAGAAATGTATGTAAAATACGCTTTATTCCTAAAAAAAAGGTTAAAAAAATAAATAAATAAATAATATATATATATATATATATATATATATATATATATATATATATATTTTTTTTTTTTTTTTTTTTTAAATGACGCGAAACAGCCCTTAAGGACTACGCGACTACAATGTAGGTTCTTTATTTATTTTTTAGTTCTTTTCTTTTTGCCCACTTTTGCTTGAGGATTTCACTAAACTTTTTTTCCTTTTCTTCTGTCCATCTCTTAGACGGAAATTTCTTCTTGTCCACCACAAGCACCGCGTTTTTCAGGAACTTTTTTAATTCGGCTCTATCCTCGCACATCTCTCGTGTAATCCCGAGTCTTTGTGCTTCAGATTTAATTTGGAATGTATAGCCCTGGTTAAATTTGTATCCCATAATTTTGCTAAAAATTTATCTGTTATATAAATATTTAAATTATGTAATGAATTCCATGAATGAAGCAGGATTTTTACGACCACTAACAACCCATCATGAGCCATCGGTTGTGAACTTGGTAAAGAAATGGTTCATCGAGACCAGGGGCTATATATTATTATATATTAATATATACAACCGAAAGGGTTCACCTAAAATTAAGAGTACCCACTATATTGAGGCTGGGTGCGTGACAGTAGGGCCTCCCGAACCCAATGTCAACCCATAGCTCAAATAACAGACAACAAATTGTCTGCCTATATCCGGTCTAAAACTCGGACCCTGGAGCTTGGAGCTCAGTGCCTTCCCTACTGAGCAACACTAATTCTTTTTGTATTTATAAGGGATCCAAATGAATGTTATCTACCATCGTATCTGTACCTTTATACCTTCGATCGTTTCTGGAGAGGCATTCATGAAATTTTGACTGCATGTAAACATTTGTATGAACGGATGAGCACGTTACGTGAAGTGAATTTGGGGATCCGGTATAAAAAAAAATTTCCTATTTTATTAATTTCATTTGGATTATTTTAAAACTCAATGTTGAGTTACACTTAATGATTTGAACTATGGATATACAACACTATTACCTTAGTTCTATAGGTCTTCCTTCCCAATCGTATTTGAACATGATATTGTTGCTCCAACAATCACCAAAGTTGAGGCATTTGAAGACGTCGTCATCGAATTTCCCACAGTTTGCTATCCTTTTGTAATATTCCTCTAAAGTAATTTGACTCAATTTCACTGCTGGTTCAGCCCTGTGAAATATATTTTTTCTATTTATATATTTATAGAAATTATACAAAAAAGCAGTGGGAATATCACTGGTCAAAAAGCATTAGTCTTTCACAGAAACAAAAATAAAAATATCAATCTATTTTTATGTGCTGATTTCAGATATGTTTTTAGCATTCTATCAGGGCTATTTTATTGTTGAAAGCGTTTAAACTATAATAATTACCAAACATACCTACCCGATCAAGACGATATACTCCAAAGTTAATTTACTGGAATATTTTGCTTTCCGGATATCTATCTCTCTTTGTAGCCCAACAGTAGTCAGCCGACATAAATCATGGCAGTGTTCCACCTGCCTAGGCACCTTCGTTCCATAGTATTAATCTGCTATTGAAAACACCCCTCATGATGGTCACTGAAAGCACAAAGACTTCCTGGAATGACCAAGTGGGAATCCAAGAAATGAGTTTTCAGAAGATATTGCATCACAAGGCTTGTTATGATTTCACAAGATCACTCACTATGTCACTATAGTTTTCTGGTTTATGTTTTCCATGATAAGAAGAGGAGATAGCTTAGTAGGACAGCCTTCAGTCTGTTTGTCGTCTGTGCCTATTTAGTTTTAGATTTGATTCCTTCAATGTTCGTAAAGAAAACATCAGCAGAAAGGATACAATTAGGGTTAATGAACTGTCACTTCTATATGGAGCCTTCAACCCGCCTGGTACCATATACTTACTCTGTCAGAATTTTAGATGGTACTTCGTAGAGATCCATTCTTGCAACAGAAGTTATATCTCGAGCTTAAAAAATGGTTCTTTCACCAAAACAATACTTTTTTTTTTGAAAAACATATATTTCTTTCAAGATTTATTTATTTACCAGCATAAATTCACACACACACACAAAAAAATAAAATAAAAAATAAAAAAATAAACCAATCTTAGCCCTGAAAATAGTACCCGAAACCTCCACAATATTCCACCTTGTGTATGTACGGTGGTCATACGAGTATATGCAAAAAAAAAAAAATTAGAACTTCGAAAGTTCTACATTTTAACTCTACCATTAGTAATTCATTAATTTATAACGTACATACAGTACTTCATCACAAACTCGGTGCACGATGGCCCGGCAATCTGGAGTCCTTGGAGAATAATGAGTTCCTTTAGGTATTGTTCAAGACTGCTGGAATTTCCGTTCAGTGATGCAATCGATGCTATAGGAGATTGGATGGTTCAGGATGACAAATCGTAAAGAGAAGGACTCCGAACGTGAAGAGGCTGATAACCGTGAGGAAGAACCAAAAATGGGCCTTGAAGGTTTAATAGCATTTGAAGCAACATGGAGCTTAACCGAAGGATATTCTCTGCCTTCGCCGACTTCTATGTGAAGCTGCAAGAAACCGCTTTCAATGTAAGAAGCAATTAATTGTTATGATTTTTTTTTTTTTTTGGAAAAATGGTAAATCATGTATTTTTGCTATGAAGTTACAATTCTGTACACGTGTTTCAATGTTGTGTTATTTAAAACATAGAATGAATAGAGAGAAAAAATTTCCGATACGTATTGTTTTTGTTATTATTTTTGGTGCTTATTCCAAAAAAACGGCATTTTACAAACTAGGTACCACATTAAGCCTAGTTTTTGAGATTGTAGTGTATTAAATAAAAATGAAACCTTGGGCCATGTACATTGGAAAGGGTGTACTGTTACCATTCCAATAGTTGTTAAAGAAGATAGGGCCGAGATCCTATTAAACCTGCAGGTTTTTCCCCAATGAAGGGTACCCACTTCATAAATAACTGTATCTTCCAGTAGGGCTCAAACCCAGGCCCGGAGAGCTAGAAGTCAATGTCTTTTCTACTGAGCAACCACAACTCCCATATTAAATAAAAATATTACTTTTAATAAATAATATATTTTAGTATAATTATATAAATTATATTATCCTTAGTATTTATTATTACCATTCTTCTCCCCATACGGTTTTGATTCCCTTGGTAAGAGCCAATTTCCCTCCATAAGTTAGATTCCTAATGTAGACCTCGTTATATAAAAATGGGAAAAGTTTATAGTCTTCTTTTGAGACGAGCCCTCTCTCTTCTAAGACTTTGGCCATCGCGTGGTACCGTGCAAGGCTCCTCAGAACAAACCTAGCGTGTTCAAGATCCTGCAATTCTGTGCGTTTGACTGTCCTGAATCCTGAAGCCTACAAAATATTAAAATCAAATTGTGTAAGTTTTGTATCATTTATTGTACCGTTTATAGACAAGACTAACCTTCAAGTCTTCCATTATTATAGTCGAACCGTCAAGATCATAATGGATGAATTTACACCAAAGAGGACCTTCGGTGTCTTCGAATTCGTCCTTCAGATAATCCATTTCTCTTATCACGTTCATATAGATCTGTGAATATCAAGTTACAGTTCTTTAAAAAAATATATAATTATTTTTTATTAATATGATTGAGGCATAGTCAAAAATAAACAAAGTCTGAATATCTTTAAAATTATTAATTCGTGTTATAAAATAAAAGTTATAAAACAAAGCAACATTATTTTCTCATAAATGAAAACAAAAAAGACAGAGAAGGAGGGAAAGAGAAAGAGAGATTTTTCAAATGTAATACATTGTTTTAAAAGCCTTTTTATGTTTTTATATTTAATTCATGCATGTGTCCCTTAATAATATTTTTACTCCACATATTGCTGATAAGATCCGACGTCCAATATTTTCTTTCCATTTTTAGTCCGAATCTTAGTTTTAATTCAAAGAATGCCTTCATGTAGTAAAATTTAGCTGAAACTATTACCTACGAAATGAAAAAACAATTCTGAAATCGGACCAACTTTCGCGATGATATGGTCTTGGGAACATTGTAGAGACTATTGACTAACATGCGGTCAGACTTACTTCTCCGAGAAAGCACGTTTATCGCTACTCTTTTGGCTATAACTCCGAAAATCAAGACTGGTTTAATGTTGTCGGCAATTCATAAAAATATAGGACATTAAAATCATTATAAATAAGTTTATGAGTGTTATAAATAAATTTTGGATTACTTAAAGGTTTTCACACTGTATAGTTAAGGTTTAATAAAATTATTTGGTTATTTAAACTTGCCAATGCTTCTGAGCTGAACGCTTTGACCTTAGTGCTGGATTCATCCTTGTTCTCTATCTTCGCTATAAAATATTTTGTCGCTATTCTTCCATTTCCTAGAACAACCTTCAGGGTGACCCGAAGAATAGTCGAAGCGAAATTCTCTCCTTTTGGAACAGCTGATTCCGACTTTATGTCGATGATGCTCTTAGTGCTAGAATCCCTGAAAGATTTTTTCAGGACTGCTTCTAATACTTCTTTATCCATTTCTGAAACATAATTTATAGTCTTTTATAGTTGTAGAACATTATTAAATACACTTTCTTAAAATAATTAGTACCGGCAATGGAGGCCAAAAGATGTTAATCCTATTTATTTTTTAACAACAATGTATTCTCTGGTTAGACCATTTCTCTAAGCCTATTTATAAATAATGGACTACCTCTATAAAGCGTTAGTTAAAGGTTATAACTTAAAAAGCGACATGACGGTTTTTTACGGAATTGTTGTTATTTTAATACTGACTCATTATATATGATTAAAGGGTTATATTTTGTTAAATAATTCCATGTTACGATAAAACAATATATATTAATGTTTTGTTAAAACACTTTTAACAATGTTAATAAAACGAAAAAAATACTATAAAATATATAAAAAATTATATACATACAATTCGTTTTTAACGTTTATTCACCCTCTTATTAAATTATAAAACCTAGCTACATTATAATTTGAATGATTTTTAATTCTTTATCGGATTTTAATTAGCATAGGGGTTAGGACTGGCATAAATTTACGCCTATAAAAAAAAAATGTACACATTTTTGTAAGAATAACAAAAACCATTAACTTAAGTTAAATTTTTGTTTTCTTTATTTCAAACATTATTTAATATGCTTAAAGACGTCGAAACAATGATTAAGGAATTTTTCGATAACTATCCCAAAAAGCGGCACTTGCAGGGATCAAGGAACTGACTGATAGATGAGAAACGGTTATGATGGACCACAATGGTGTACCATATTTTATGTTACACTTAAGAAAAAAATACATTGGATTTTGTTGAAATATGGCCATATTTTTTATTATATTCCTTACATGTAATGAAGAACTCGAAAAAACCTTAAAATGGTAATGCTATAAGTAACATTTAGGAGCAACAAACCGATGGCGCAATGTTATCACATTTCACACCTGTAGCTATGCCAGTCCCGAGAAATTCATTCTAAGAAGATAAATCAAATATCTTAAGTAATAATTTAATTTGTGTAATTCTGAGAAAAATGTACCGGACAGAAGAAAATATGGGAATTCAGCTTCCTCAGGTTACGATGGGAGGCACCTGCTAGTCATTGCATATGTTTTATTATTTTTTTTAATATTGTATAAAAAAATCTATCATCTACAGTGTTGAGAAGAAGGTTTTAGTTAAATTTACGATTTTGAAAGTAATGAACAAAACCTAGAAAAAAATGTATCTATTTATTGAAATTTACAACTATACATAAAATAAAATAAAAAATAATAAAAAAATAAAAATAAAACATTTGCTGTTTACTAATTTATATCTTGAAGAAACATTTTTTTTTTCAATAGATTTGGTATACTTTTATAACTCTCAAATAAATTGTTTTTTGAAATAACAATTTATTTTTAAACTGGCGAAATGGTATCGAAAATCGAAGAAAAGAAATGGTAGCACAACTCTACATAAAAACCCAGAATTAATGAATCATTAATGGAATTAATATTCAACAAGACTATACACCAATACCAAAGAAGACATATGCAATGACTATCATTTTTGATGTCGATAAGACAGCTTAAAAATAAATTGTAATTGCAAAATATAATCCATATGAAAGTTAAGAAACAAATCAAACCTTTTAAAAAAATAATCTTCACTCAAGATATAAATTAGTAAAAAGCAAATCGCATTCACTATCTACATCATCATAATATATAAAAGTTAACTTTAACTCAAACAATGTACAACAAAAAAAAATATTGATTTTAAAAATTCATGATTAAGTATATAAATATTCCGAAGGTACTGGATTTTAATTATTATTAAATAATCGAGAATTTTACTGAAATATTTCAACAAACACAGTAGATGGGAGAATGCATTCATATTTCTCTGGGTTTTGTTTTAATAATATATTAAATACACTCGAAAACCAGCTTGGATGCTCCAGATTTGGCATTTTAAAATTGTAAACCTATTTCTTCATTTTCCAGTTGCAGATACATATCTTTGACAATTTAATGCTTGGCTTGTAGCACCAATGCTTGATTTTTAAGAGAAATGTTTTAAATTCATTAGAAAGTAGTGTTCATATAGTACATGAAAGATTGTTATTATCAAAGATGAAAAAATGTCTTTCATAATATATTTTTTTTATTATTAGAGAAATGGTTCTATGCATTCTAATTATATAATTATGTATAAAAAAAAAAAAACTATTGTCATCCTCAGCACAATCAACTGCCAATTGTTTTCTCAAGAATCAATAGAGCCGAGAATCGACATATCCACACCTGCCTATTTTTAAGATAATCAGTCGGGTTGCAAAAAAACACATTAGAGGAATTCACAAAAATTGTTTTTTTATAAATTTCCAACTTTCCACTATACGTTTTTTGGATAAAAGAAAGAAAAAAAAAAACTTACCTTTTATTTGCATTGACTTCAAAGAGCATTTTAAAAAAAGAATAATATTATCATTAAATGCTTCCAGTACCTACACAATTACTTTGATTCTATTAGAGGAGAAAAATCAATAAAATCAAAACTCCACTAGAGGTCTGTTTAGTGCCAACAAAATATTTGAAGAACCAATGATTCATCTTATCTTATCTTTCCTTATCAGAATTTTCAGATAATAAAAATTTAATAGATGAAATAATAATGTTCTCACTGTATGCAATCTTTTGGTATATTTTATTTTATTTTTCTTATGAGTTAAAACTCATTGTAATATTATGTATTTTAAAAAATGATCGTGTAATGCATGAATCTCAAGAACTATGAACACCTTTAATTTGCTTACCATTTACCAATATTGTATTTTCTCTTTAGAACACTAATTGAAGTCTATTTTTCAGCAATGGGCTGCATGGATAAAGCGTTAGTGCAAGAGTTTAAGAAAAAGCAGTTTAAACTGAGCCTTAAGAAATTCTGGTAATTTTAAGATATTAAAAAACATTTTGTTCAGAATGAGGATCGCTTCTTGTTATCAACAAAATCGATGAATTTGTTACTGATGGATCTACAATTCGCTCTATTGGGAGTTTTCGCTCTATTGTTTTCCCATCTTCGTTCAAATGCAATGCCGCATTGTTCCCACCAAAACAAGGAAAAGTTTAATAATCTTGAAGGTTTCGAACTTCTTCTGCAGTTATTATAGAGTCCGGACCTTGATCCATCAAATTTGTTTCGATTCATAGTTCACTTGCTATGGGGAACCATTAAATATATATTTTAAGAAGTAGAAACAACGGTAGAGGAGTTTTTCAATTATCATCCCAAAGAGTGGTACATTTATGGGAGCAAGGAACTGGCTGCAATGGGGTATATTTTAGTCATTAATTTTATATTATACAGGGTGTTTAATATTCGATGGCCACCCCCTTTTTTTTCCACAGTTTTTGAAACTTTGAAAGATCTAAAAGTTTTAAATTTATACTTCATTTTTTTGCAGTCATTTATTGAAATTTTCAACTGTATAAAATATATATATATATATATATATATATATATATATATATATATATATATATTTTATTTTTTGAAGAGAAAAGATTTGACCCGGTCGGGATTCGAACCCAAGTTTTCCACCTCTCTAGCGTGGCGCCTTATCCAACTAGGCCACCGGGGTCGTATCCGAACCAGGCAAATCCTCTCTCTTCAGTGATCCATAACCCCCGGGCACTCGCAATTCGTGATGTGATTCCGGGGATGAATGTTCATATTTAACATTACATTTAACTTGGATCTATTAACAATCCGTCACCGTTATATATATATATATATATGTAATTTTTCTTGATATAACTCAATATTATTAAATATATTATTTTATTTTTTGAAGAGAAAAGATTTGACCCGGTCGGGATTCGAACCCAAGTTTCCACCTCTCTAGCGTGGCGCCTTATCCAACTAGGCCACCGGGGTCGTATCCGAACCAGGCAAATCCTCTCTCTTCAGTGATCCATAACCCCCGGGCACTCGCAATTCGTGATGTGATTCCGGGGATGAATGTTCATATTGAACATTACATTTAACTTGGATCTATTGACAATCCGTCACCGTTATATATATATATATATATATATGTAATTTTTCTTGATCTAACTCAATATTATTAAATATATTATTTTATTTTTTGAAGAGAAAAGATTTGACCCGGTCGGGATTCGAACCCAAGTTTCCACCTCTCTAGCGTGGCGCCTTATCCAACTAGGCCACCGGGGTCGTATCCGAACCAGGCAAATCCTTTCTCTTCAGTGATTTGCCTGGTTCGGATACGACCCCGGTGGCCTAGTTGGATAAGGCGCCACGCTAGAGAGGTGGAAACTTGGGTTCGAATCCCGACCGGGTCAAATCTTTTCTCTTCAAAAAATAAAATAATATATTTAATAATATTGAGTTATATCAAGAAAAATTACATATATATATATAACGGTGACGGATTGTCAATAGATCCAAAGTTAAATGTAATGTTCAATATGAACATTCATCCCCGGAATCACATCGCGAATTGCGAGTACCCGGGGGTTATGGATCACTGAAGAGAGAGGATTTGCCTGGTTCGGATACGACCCCGGTGGCCTAGTTGGATAAGGCGCCACGCTAGAGAGGTGGAAACTTGGGTTCGAATCCCGACCGGGTCAAATCTTTTCTCTTCAAAAAATAAAATAATATATTTAATAATATTGAGTTATATCAAGAAAAATTACATATATATATATATATATATATATATATATATATATATATATATATAGTATATAGTAAATATGGTGATAATTTACATGTCAATTGCTTCTAAAGCAACTACATATTGGTAAGACTTATAAAGGTATAAGTATATACCTAATATAAAATATTAGAAAGCCCCGGGGCCATCTTCTTTTCAGACAAATCAGAATTTATTTGTGACATAATAAGGAACATTAAGGATTTCGGTTTGTAAGGATTGGATATATTTCTTAATTGGATTGATTAGTGGAGCCCCAATTTAAACTTTATGTAAATATTTATAAGAATTAAAATTTAATTTGATCTGTTATAATGTTTTTCCAAATTACCTAGACTTGAGTGTATTTTAAGGTTTATAGTATAAATTTGAAGTTTATTCATTTGCAACACATGGATACAAACTAATAAAAGAAAAATGATATTGTTACGGTCTGGTGAGGTTGAGGGTACCCTGGGCGGCCAGGGGGCAGGTAGCTGGAAAGGCCGCCAGAGTGGCCTAGATTTGGTGGTGCCGTGGGCATGGGCGAGCAGGTAGCCTAAAAGGGCGGTAAATGGCCTGGAAGGGTCACGGCGCCCCAGAAGGCCCTAGATCTGTAATCTGGCCAGATCTAGAATGTTCGGCGGAGCTTTAAATAGGCCGACTTCCAGCCTAGGAGTCAGTATCCATGTGTCAGTGATAAGTAACGATCAATCAATCAAGTGTCAGTGACAGTTCAGTCAGTGAGTTAGTGACAGTGATTAACAGTGTCAGTGAGTGTAGTAATATTAGACACGTATTTTACCGTTCCGACCAATGGGCCCTAGAAGCCGAGAAAAAAAATAAAATAGCATTAAAATAATTTATTTTTTATCTCGAGTTTAAAAAGTGATATCGACATGATTCTTGCACCAAAATTTTTATTTTGGATTACGAATTAAAGGAAAAATACAGCCGCTCCATAGATTTTGGTTTAGGTTAATTAAATTCTAAAAAAATGATTAGTTTTTCAAGCAAACTACCTCTATAGATTTTTCACGCAAAAATTGAGGTCAGATTCTAATTCAGCACTTTCAAAAACATTAAAAAACGGTTATTTAACAAAATCAAAAAATATCATTTTTTTTTTTATCACCCTCTTCCAGGAAAATGAAATTTTAAAACCGATTATTGGTTACATACCTTTAAATCGTGATTACTTTATGATTACTACCATTTGGTCAGGCAAACTTTGAAGCTTACAAACTTTTTTCTATTTGCATGAAATTTCGTATTTAAGGGTTCTCTTGAATGCTGAATTCGAATCCGATATCGGTTCTTGTGAAAAAATTATATTAAATATACTTCACTTGAAAAATTTTAGCTTTTACACTGTAAAATGTGATAGAAAATTCTTTTAGCCCTAGAATTCCATCTCAGCACCCTCAAAACTCAGAAAACGTATGTGTATATATATATATATATATATATATATATATATATATATATATATATATATATATATATATATATATATATATAACTAATTGGGAGAAATAATTGGTTACTTTAATTATTATTAATTATAATTATTAATTATTTATTCTAATGATAACTATTACAAATTAATATTTACATTATATACAGACAGAACCACATGTTAGATTTGATTGTTAAGTATTTACAATTTTTATTTTATTTTGCAGTTGAACATGTTAAAATATGATTGTGATAGTTGACATAAAAACATTATAGCAATAATTGCCTCACTTCCGTTGCTGACAGAATTTTGTTGAATATAATGAAAATGAAATTGTAATGTAATAAGCTTCAGTTATTAGAACCCAGTAAACAAAGATTACAAAACGGGTTAGAGATGTGTTCTGGGTTTAAAGAATAAAAAAAAAAAAAATCGTAAATACTTAACAATCAAATCTAATATGTGGTTCTGTCTGTATATAATGTAAATATTAATTTGTAATAAGTTATCATTAGAATAAATAATTAATAATTATAATTAATAATAATTAAAGTAACAAATTATTTCTCCCAATTAGTTATATACATATATATATATATATATATATATATATATATATATATATATATATATATATATATATATATACATACGTTTCCTGAGTTTTGAGGGTGCTGAGATGGAATTCTAGGGCTAAAAGAATTTTCTATCACATTTTACAGTGTAAAAGCTAAAATTTTTCAAGTGAAGTATATTCAATATAATTTTTTTCACAAGAACCGATATCGGATTCGAATTCAGCATTCAAGAGAACCCTTAAATACGAAATTTCATCCAAATAGAAAAAAGTTTGTAAGCTTCAAAGGTTGCCTGACCAATGGTAGGCAACTTTTATTTAAATTGATAAAAACATTAATTACACTTAGACGGTTTTACGTATCAACTTTATATTTTACACAAAATATAGGGTGGTAATACGCATGCAATGTATTTGGTTTCATCATCCTATCTGGTTTCAAACTCAAGTTAAAAATCAAAATGATTTTTTCGGATTTTCCAATTTTTTTAATAGGTTTTGTTCATCGAATTTTACATTTATATACATCAAAAGAAAGCTGAGACCCTCCTCTTTCCAGCGATACCAACCAGTGAATTGCATTACAAAGTAATGACGATTTAAAGGTATGTAACCAATAATCGGTTTTAAAATTTCATTTTCCTGGAAGAGGGTGAAAAAAATGATATTTTTTGATTTTGTTGAATAAGCGTTTTTTTTAATGTTTTTGAGAGTGCTGAATTAGAATCTGACCTCAATTTTTGTGTGAAAAAATCTATTGAGGTAGTTTGCTTGAAAAACTAATCATTTTTTTAGAATTTAATTAACCTAAACCAAAATCTATGGAGCGACTGTATTTTTCCTTTGATTCGCAATCAAAACTGAAAATTTTGGTGCAAGAATCATGTCGATATCATTTTTTAAACTCGAGATAAAAAATAAATTAGTTTAATGCTATTTTATTTTTTTTTCTCGGCTTCTAGGGCCCATTGGTCGGAACGGCAAAATACGTGTCTAATATTTTTTGACCAGGAACCTCCAAAAAAAATTGCCAACAAGATCCGTGAGAGACTGAGTGTGTCCTCCCCTTGTAAGAGGATGTAAAAAAATTGGTGCTAGTATCAAATTCCAATTGGCTCTATTGTTACAGATAGCTTGAAAGTGTATATTTAATCTTTTAATTCTATTAATGTATATCTTATACCTAGATGTAGATCTTACAGCGAAACAATAGGCCCCAACTATTGGTTTCTTCGTTATTTGATTTATTGGATTCTTTCCTATTCTACCGTGTAACCAATTCTACGCTAATTAGTGGCAATTATATGAAGAACAATTACTAATATTTGTGATTAAATTTGTTTTAAGCATAATAACCCTACTTTGGATGATTTTAAAAAACTTCTACCCATGGACCAGCTCACGGTTCACATTCCAAACTCTCACACATTCTAATGTTGGCGTTGGAGGGTAAGCCTCTATCTAACATTTGAATTTGTGAATCCTATGTTTGAAAGGGATTTGAATCCTTTATAAAGTGTATTGAATCCTTTAAATCCTTTGGTCTTAGAAGGGATATATATGCCCTAACTGCGCACCCAAGCTAAAGTTTGCACCTAAGGTGCTGGCTCACCCTTAAGCTTTTAATTAATAGTAATTAATACTATCGTATAAAAGGAAAAACCATTTTTCGTTTGTGACCACTAAACACGAAAACTACTTTACACTTTATCATAATAGTTCCAGAAAGGTTTAGCAATAATAAAATCAACAGATTTTCAATTAATTTGTTATTATAAAAGCGATGATATGTAAATTACAGTGAAGTTTAAAACATGCCCGATAAGTGGCCAGCGTCATACTATATGAGAGGCTGCAAAGGTACGATTTTATGTAGAACTAAAAATTTATAATAAAATTTACTAACCATTAAATATGTGGTGTGACATTTGGAATCAAGTTAAGTTTGGCAATAGACTGGAGAAATCACATATATTCCTGGAATCCCAATGATTCCTACTGATCTATCACTTCAGTTCTAAAGATTACAATTTACAAATCGCACGGCCAGACTTACAAAAACGTTGCAGAAGATTTTATGACTGTTAGTTGCCTACGTGTAGGACCAGAATCCCTTATAATCTCCTATGAATTAATTTTTTTCGTTTTTGCATTCTTTTCACAATAAAAGCTTTTATCTATATAAAAATAAAAAAAATATTAGTTAGAATTATCTAAGTTATTTACTTACGAGATCGGGTGAAGCGTCGACGGGGGATGCTCGTTTTAAAGATTATTTATTGGTTTAGAATCAATAAAACACTGCAAGTTAGTGACAAAAAGATGGGTAAAAGTAGTTGAAAACAATGGACTTCACATTGAAATGTAGTATTCAACAATGTTTAAAGTATGTGATCTGAAATAAAGCTATACCTAAACAAAAGGGCTTTTATAACAACCTGGAATTTAAAAATCCAAAAACGTGTATTTTTTTCTTTAATGACAAAAAAAATTAATGAGGTACTACCTTTACGCAAGTCGTTTCGCGTTAGAATAATTTCCGAAAGCTATTCCGATTATGAGAAATCCTCTTCACATCAGTTGAACATTATGTAACCTAAACGACGAATAATTGTTGGAAGAAACTCCTATTCAAGAGTGTTTACATTAAATTATTTCCTTTTTTTGATTGGTTTTAAGGTGACTTTAATGGTGACTATTGTTGTTATCTAATCAGGGTTTGATGGCCAAATAACAGTAATATTAGGCAAGGGCATTCAGTCGTTCTCAAGTATCAGTTGTAGCACGTTCTTATAAGTACAAGTGAGTCCTGTTAAAAATATTTTTTTAGATAAATAAATACTATTAATAACCAATCAGAATTTAAATTATGATATATACAATCGCTTGTATAAATTATCATAATTATCTCCGCATAAATATGTCACGATTCCGTCCTTCACAGTCAAAGATCGCCTATATATATATTACAATTTGGTAAATAATTTAAAAAGTAGAAATTCAAGCCCCTGATAAATTAAACTGCATAACGTTCACCCTGGTGAGGAACGGCTGTCCTATGTTTTATATTTCTGTACAATAAGACAGAGCCAACTAATAACATTATTAAATATATGGGATTATACATAAACCGTGGACTTATTTGGAAGATACGCCTAAATTTTAAATAACGTTATATATTATTGTAAAACTTTAGGGTTCTGCAAATCTATCTATCTATCTTCATGGCTCTACAACCCTAGATGGGTCCTGGCCTCCTCAAGGAGAACTCTCCATGTTTCTCTGTCCTCTGCGGCCGCCGTCCAGTTACGAACACCCAGGATGTTCTTTGCATCGCTGGAAACAGCATCCATCCATCTGAGCTTCGGTCTACCAACTCTTCTATGGGTACCCAATTTGGCTTCCATGATTCTTCGCGGTACCTGGTTTTCCTCCATTCTGACAACATGTCCAGCCCAGCTCAGCCGATTCAGTCTAATTGTCCGCACAACGTCCGCCTCTCCATATAACTCATACAGCTCTCGGTTCTTCCGTCTTCTCCATGTGTCTCCATCTTGTACGGCCCCGAGAATTCTTCTAAGTATTTTCCTCTCGAAAATCAGAAGATTTTTTCATCTTTTTTGGACAGTGTCCACGTCTGGGAGGCATATATTAATACCGGGCGTATTAAGGTCTTATAGAGCCTGGCTTTGGTTTTCTTGGAGATCAAGCTGCTCTTCATGTATTTAGTGAGACCAAAGAAACATCTATTAGCAGCTGTAATTCTTCTATTAATTTCGAGGGACATATTATTGGAGGAGCTTATGAGCGATCCGAGGTATGTAAACTCTTGTACCCTTTGGAATGTATTCGGCCCTATATTTATGCTGTCTTCTGTGGGGCCAGCTCCATCGCCTACATACATGTACTTCGTCTTGTCTGCGTTTACTATCAGACCCATAGGAAGTGCTGCTTTCTGCAGCGCAAGAAAGGCGATTTTTAGTGCTGGGAGTGACCTTGCAATTATATCTATATCGTCAGCATAGCCCAACAATTGTACCATTTTCGTGCTTATGGTGTCCATTCTTTGAATTTCAGAGTCTCTGATTTCTTTTTCCAGAGCTATGTTGAAGGGAAGACAGGCGAGAGCATCACCTTGTCTCAGTCCTTTATTAGAATGGAATTCGGAGGAGAGATGGTTTTGAACACGGACCACACATGAAACATCCGTCATTGTCATTTCTATCAGCCTGATAAGTTTAGGAGGTACATTCATCTCTTCCATTGCTTGATAAAGTTTTGGTCGTATAATGCTGTCGTAGGCATTTTTAAAATCTACGAACAGGTGATGAGTTGCTACTTTGAATTCTAGTCCTTTTTCAACGATAGTGCGTAGAGAATATATTTGGTCTATTGTGGATTTGCCCTTTCTAAATCCTGATTGGTAATTTCCTATTTCTTTCTCAGCATATGGAGTTAGTTTATTATATAGAATGTTAGAAATAATTTTATAAGCGCAGGATAGTAGAGCAATACCCCTATAGTTAGAACACTCAAGACGGTCGCCTTTTTTATGAATTGGACAGATAATTGTCCTGCTCCACTCCCGTGGCATCACTTCATCTACCCAGATGGATATTATTAAGTTGTGGAAAGTTTTTAGAAATTTTTCCCCACTGTATTTAAATAGCTCTGCCGGTAGGTCGTCAGCTCCAGGAGCTTTATTATTTTTCATTTTTTGTAAGGCGTCTATCACTTCCTCTAAGTAGGTTCAGTCTGGAGTGTTTCAAAGAGAGTTGATGAGTGGCCCGGTAATATAACGTCTACACTCATTTGGTTTCGATATATTTTGTGTTTCGATATGTCTCTACCAATTCCATCTGTTTGTTTTTTTCCCATATTCTTTTCTTTTTCTATGGGTTCTTTTCTCCTCTCGTCTTGCTCTTCTGTATTCTTCGGTGGTGCTTCGAGTGGACATTCTACTGATCATGATTTTATATGCTTTGTTCTTGGCTTCGTTACCGTCCTGCAGTCCTCATCAAACCATGCCGATTCTCTATCCAGTGTTTGACTTCCAAGGGTCTCTTCGGCAGTCTTGGTTATTACTGGCATGTCTTCATTTCCGCAACGTTTCGTCAGCTATAGTTAAGAATCTAGTTGCTGTTGGTAGATTGAGCGTATGTCATCATCTTTAAGTTTCAAATCAAATCTTTTAATCTTACTGTAGAGATCCGGGCTCTTATTCTCGCTATGAAAGATAATACAACCCCCCCTGAAGGATCTCGTATAGTAGATCGTTTCGATTTGATTAGACGTTACCATCTATTTCAGCCTTTATGAATCTTTTTCCCCGGAAATAGTTGTTAATGTATTAGTCGGAGGCCATTGGGGTTTCATGTAACGGCCTATGTGGGTCTGTAGCATTCTTCTTTACCGATTTTGGCATTGACACCAAGGTATTTTTAGTCATGAGTTGGGCACAGCTTTTTCAAGTTCATAAAATTCGTCTTTCTCATCCATCAGAGGCTTCTGTGGGTGCATAGCTAACCAAACTATAATTTAAAAAATTTCCTTTGATACGTAGCTTGCAGATTCGAGGATTTAGAGGTTCGAATCCAATTACCATTTCTCTCATTTTTCCTCCTACGACGAATCCGGTTCCAAATATATGTTTTTTCTCAGGGGTTCTGCAAAACCATCATAAAAATCAAACAAACAGAAATACATGTATAATACTACAACCACTATAGTACGTTTCAAATTCTACTGCTCACAGTTGTTGTTGATTTAGGCTTAACGGCCTTGTGTACTGCAACTAGGGCAGAATGGACAGGTTACCAACCTATTCTAGGGTGGAGAAGTTCAAAATTTACTCGAGGGTTCGCCACGAAATAAATTTTAACTCGCCCAGGTGGGATTCGAACCCACGACCTTCAGTACCGAGAGCCAAGATACCCCCCCCCCCCCCGCAACTCATTTGTCCATCGAACCCCCACAACACACAGTTATTTTCTTATAAAATAAAATTTTTACATTTTATGCATCCCAATCCAATTGTATAGAGAATCTTCATCCCTGTCACTCGGCAACCCTTTAAGTGGGTTTTTAACGTGCAAAGCCAAATTATCTCTTGTTAAAACAACTGTGTATAGCTCTGTGAATTCACGCGTTTTAGGAAACGGTAATTTTTTGCATGCACCTTATGATGTCATTTTATTTATTAATGCTTATTGATGGAAACGGTTTTTTTTATACTTCTATTTGTTCTCATTCATAATTATTTTATATCATATATATTGTCGTTATTATCAATCTTTTTGATATATTTCACATATTATGTTTCTTTTGTGATGTTATTGTAATGATACTCCTGCCAATTAACTCTTTTGGTAACCTGTTTTCTTTTCTTTTTTTTACCCCCTTTTAGCTATGGACAAAGAAGTACTAGAGGTAGTATTGAAGAATCGTGCAAGAGATTCTGGTATTAGGCGCATTTTAGACATGAAATGGGAATCAGCGGTACCGAAAGGAGAGAACTTCACTTCGAACATTCTCAAACTGACGCTAAAGGTAGTTCTTGGAAATGGAAGGATCGCGAAAAAGACTTTTATTGCGAAAAAGGAGAACGTCGGAGAGGCTATTCAACGTAGCGTCGGTTCAGACTTGTCCAATATGGAAGTCAAGGTAAGATTTTATTTATTAGATCTATAAAAAGATGATTTCTTAATAGTATTCTAATAATTTCTTAATACTAATGTTATTATATCGCGATATGGACCAACTAATCAATCATTTCTTGACTTTTTTCTCTTTTCCGAAACTCTTTCTCACTTTTTCTCCTGTCCATATCCTTCGTTCCTCCGTCTATCTAGCAAATTCCTGCATCTTCTTTCCTACATCAATAATATTTGCCCTTCTCACCGTTTTTCGGAATATGTCTCTATCTTGGTAGTCCTTCTCTCTTATACCCATTCTTTCAACCTTTTCCTATATTTGTCCCGAATATTACTTGACATTCTTCATTTTCATCTCTTCATCAAATATTGTTTGTTCAACAATGTTGTCTGATTCATTCTATTCTTATGTCCGAAGAATTTTATTCTCCTTTTTCAATACTTCGCTTAAACGATTTCCAATCATTGTTCTTTCTTAATCGGTCCCTTAAAATCCCTATCCTTCTCGGTTGGTAAATTAATCTTAGTATTTTTCTTTCTATCCCTAACAGCGGATGCATGTTAGTGAATCTCATAGTCTCTGTCCCATAGAGTATCATTGGTTATATGGCTGTAATATCTAACATTGGCTAATCCAAATTGCAAAATTCTTATTATAGGAAAAACGTTTGCACTTGTTTCCTCATCATAATTATTTCTGAATGTGAAAAGGTAAGTCTAGTCATTCAATTCCTTATATTTTATAAATTTCGGCATGTCAAATTAACTAATTTTTCACTAAATTAATAAAATGTCACATTTCCTCTCCGTAAATTAACATTTATAGCCTAAGGAGTTTTGATAGATCTATTTTCATGCTGTTTAGGAGGATAGTGTACTCCTGGAAACCAATAATGATTGTGAAGCACCATTACTCACATTTTTTTAATAGTATTCAGATACTTTAATTCTGGTCAGAAAATAACGTAAGATTTTTCATCTCAGAGCCAAATAAAAAAAACACATAGGTCACACTTGTGATTAGCTAGATGTGAAAATTAAAACAGCATCGCACTCTTCGATTAGGAAATGGTAGAGTTTGCTAATGCATATAAAAGAATGATAAAGAAGAATGTAGAAATAAATATAAAAAGCTGCCCTTGCGTTGGTTTGGAACATAACCTACCTGCCCCCTATATTAAAACGTTCATTGCGTTCTACAAACGTCAGCTATGGACGTTTAATCTTACTATTTATAACTTTGCCGATGACACCAGCAGTTGTTACATGTGGGATGGAGCCACCTATGGAAGAGGAGCAAATTAAACAAAAAAAGAAGAAAATAAAAATACAGTAAACAGGGTTAAAAATATGTCTGATCTGGAAAAAACAAATGAGATCTGATATAATAATATAAGTTACGACAGACTAAATACAAAAACAAAATTAAAATGATATTGTGAATAACAGTGGATAGTAGGGAAGAGCTTTTAGGTGAGGTTTTGACCCAATGAGAATAGCCTTTGTTTTTTCTGGATTTAGACTTAATTTATTCTCCACTGCCCAAAGGTTAATGCTATCTATGTCTTTCTGTAGCTTACAAGTCGCCTCTAGCATATTTGAAGGATGAAAGGATAAATATATTTGCAAGTCGTCAGCATAAAGATGATATTGGGAGTAGTGGATGCGATTCGGCAAGTCATTAATATAAATAGAAAATAGGGTAGGTGAAAGAGAAGATCCCTGGGGTACTCCTCGCGAGAGTGGTAGTGAAGATGAGTGAGGTTTTCCAGGTATAATCACAGTTTGGGAACGGTTGGATAAAAAAGAATGAAGCCAGCTTAACGCACTATTAGATATTGAGAGGTTATGGAGTTTGGAGAGGAGGATGTATGGTCAACAGAATCAAAAGCTTTTGAAAAATCAAAAGGATCAGGATCGTAATATTCTGTTGGTCTAAGGAGTAGTAAAGGTCTTGAGTAATTTTTACCAAAGCAGACTGCGTGGAGTATCCGGATCGGAATCCTGATTGGAAAGGATTAAGGAGAGTTTTATAGTCAAGAAAGGAGGTGAGTTGGGTATGTGCTAATCTTTCTAATGGTTTAGATAAATTTGATAGGATTGATATAGGTCGAAAGTGGGAAACTGAGGAAGGAGAAGGAACTTTATTTAATGGACGGACAAGGACTTTTTTCCAAGCTGTAGGGAAAATAGAGTTTTTGTAAGGAGAAATTATATATGTGGAGCAGGGCAGATAAGATAACAGGAAGGCAGAGTTTGATTATTTTTAAAGGTATTTGATCCAAACCATGGTCATTGGTACGAGATTTAAAAACTGAATCAATTAGGTCATTAGGGGAAATATTAAGAAAATAAAAGTTATTAGAATTAAAAGGGTTTGAGGAATAGAATAGGATAAGGTGTTTACAGGGAGTTCATTAGGGTGGGGTCAGCAAAGTAGGAATTAAGTTCATCTGGAGTGAATGGATAATTGTTATCAGATGTGGAACTGGGTACTGCAAATTTTCTCAAAATTTTCCATTTAGATTTAGGGTCAGGCGCTTGGGATAGGATATTTTGAAAATACTGTGCTTTAGCACGGCGTAAAGAGGTCTGGGTGAGGTTTCTAAGAAGCTTAAACGATGAATAATCATCTGAATGTCTAGTACGCCTAAAACGTCTCCTGGCAGCATCTCTTCGCTTCATCAGATTTCTAATGTCAGGGTTAATCCATGGAGCTGGTAGTCGTCGGATAATTGAGGTTTTGAGAGGGGCAAGATGATTAAGGACAGTATAAAGATTCGATGTTAGGCATTCCACCATTTCGTCATTGAGGGGGAAGAATATATGGATTCCAAGGAATGGGATAGTGCGTCAAGTAAGGATTCTATTTTATCTGGGGTTATATGGTCAAGATTTCTCCAAGATATTTTCTTAGGAATAAGGATAGGAACAGATATGTCATAGGAGATTTGGATGAGATCGTGGCATGAGAGGAAAGGTACTGGATTTTTGAGAGAAGGATAATAGGTTTTTCTGAGAATCTACAATCATAAGGTCAATTAACGTATCTGTGAACTGGGTGTGATGGGTGGGTTGGAAAGGTACTGCAAAAAGATGTAGAGAATACACCAAGTCCATAAGATACATTTTATCAGAAGAATCTGAGAGGAGGTTAGTATTAAAGTCACCCAGCAATGATGACATTATTATACAGAGGTACATAAGTAAAAAGAGATGATTCGAATGATGGGTCGAATTTGACCTGAGGAGGGCGGTAAACTATAAGGTAAAGGAGGGAAAATGATTCCGAAGAGATTTCAGTGAACATGTATTCAAGGTGTGGAATATCAAGAGAACTGGATTTTAGAAGAATTTTTGCTCTTAGGTTATTGCGAACATATAAACAAACACCTCCACCAGTTCGGTCCGTCCGATCATGGCGAATAAGGGTGTAATCAGGAATAGATATGGAAGAGGTGGGAATATACGGTTTCAACCAAGTCTCAGAAACTGCAATGATATGATAGGTGTTATGGATAAAGTAGTCATGAAATTCATCGAAGTGCGCTGGGAGGGATTGGGAGTTAACGTGACAGGTCAGTAGTATATTAGACATAGGAAAGATAGAGGACAAGGTTACTTTGAGAGATAATGGAAATTTTTAATTGGAACTTATGGGAACAATAATTATAACAGAACCAATAGGGTAGTAAGGACAACGGGAAAACATAAATGCATCTATCATTAAGAAATTTGAAACACAGAGACAAGAAAAGAAAAATAAGAATATTACATTGTATAGAGATTTAGATATGTAATAATTAACGAAAAATTATGGTTTTGTCAAATCATTACTAAAAACGTAGACAAAATTTACATAAACTGGTAGAAAAAATGATTTTTTTCTGAAAAAAAATAGATAATCGATTGCGATGTAGGAAAAAGTAAAGATGAATCCATGAAAAAATAACTAAAAATACAAATAAGAGTAAGAAAAGTAAAAATGAAAAGAAAGATATATGGAAATATGTGGTAAATGTCAAATATAATAAGCTGAAAGACTAATACCAATACAAAAGCCGAAAAAAAAAATGAAGATCAGAGAGAATGCTGTATCCGCGAGAAAAAGTGGATGGTACTTGCAATCCTGTTAGTCATCCGAAAACATCAAGGTCTTGAGCCTGGTCAATGAAGATCACCGGATGGCCGTCATCTTTCCGGCAGCGCACTCTACCAGCCGCAACCAAACATATTTAACTTTTCCGGTGGACCTCTTCTGCCGTGCAAGCCAGTATAGGTGCCTGTTCGCTGGTGTCATCTCTTCGGCGAGATATATCCGGTGGGAATCATTTTCCTGCCAACCTATATCTCTGGTTGAGAAGTCTCGCTTAATTTTTCTTTTTTGCACCAGATCATCCCTCACTGACTGCCTCACGAAGCGCGCGATGATGGGCGGTGGTCGCGGGTCATCTTTTCTCGACCTTCGGCGTTCGACCATATCTATGTCCTCAATGTTCAACTTAAGACCAAGGCCAGCTCCCACGCTTGTAACCAGGCCAGCGGGGGTCTCCCCCGAGCGTACCGGTATACCGCGTATCTCGACCGATCTGCATAACAACCCTTGTTCTGCCTTATTCACCCTAATTTCCAGCTCGGTGACTCTTGTTTTTTAGTGCTTTGTTTTCCAGCACCACTTCCTCCAGATGCCTGGATTGGCCTTCTAAATGTTTTTCAATTTTTGAGAGCCGATCACTCAGCTCGAAACTTATCTCGGCGTACTTTTCTAATGTGCCTTTCAGATCTTTGGTGGTTTCTTCAATTTTTTTTTATTGCGGACAATAATTGAGATGCCGTCGGTTCGGTGTTTTGTTCCGGAATCGATTTTAATGAATTTTGGGTTTTTTCTTCAACTGTTGCTGTTTTTTTTGTTTTGTCACATTTTTCGCACAACCATATTTTTTTTTTGTTCCATATTTAACTGTGATAAAAAATTTTCTCTTTTTTCTTGAGGAAGAGGAGAAAATCAAATCGCGCCCTGCCTGTTTAAACATCACGTAAGTGGAGACCAGAACAAGAACAGCATAATTTCATTCGTATTCTTGTACACAATGGCAAAATCACCCACACCAGTCATATACAGGCCCGGTACAGGCAGATTTCATAGTCCAGTAAAATAAGGCTCCAAAAGTCCGTTTTCAAGAAAAAAACTGCCGAACTTTTATTCTCAACGGATCTTTGTGTTTTTTTAGGGTGCTAAATCCGAATATGAAGTTTGCTACCAAGGCAGATGTTGGCTTCATACCCAAATCACAAAATACTAATTTCCTTTTTTTTACCTATAACACGAAACCGAAGCTTTTTACGAAGAAAGTCTTAATTATTAATAGTAGCTGGAGTTAGTACCTACGGAATGAGAAAAACTACCCCGAAATCGGACGATTTACCGTGAAGATATGATCTTGAGAAAAAGTGTAAAAATTGACGGTGAGTCCCACTTCTCCTCTAACACATGTCTGTCGTACTCTTTTCTCTATAACCCCGAAACTGTTTGTCTGACTCGAAATTACTTTTTTTCATCTTAAAGCTGATTAAAGTTACTATTAGAATATTATATATGAAAAAAGTGCAAAAAAAAAGGTGTATTTGACAACAGTATGCGGTTTTTAGCGTGCAGACATGTGCATTTTAAGAGACATTATTAAAACTTTATATGCAATATTCTAATAAAAAATAGAGAAAAAAATACGACAAACATGTTTTCATGGAGAAGTGGAACTCACCGTCAATTTTTACACTTTTTCCCAAGATCATATCTTCACGGTAAATGGTCCGATTTCGGGGTAGTTTTTCTCATTCCGTAGGTACTAACTCCAGCTACTATTAATAATTATGACTTTCTTCGTAAAAAGCTTCGGTTTCGTGTTATAGGTAAAAAAAAGAAAATAACCGGTATTTTGTGATTTGGGTATGAAGCCAACATCTGCCGTGGTAGCAAACTTAATAATTACTATTAATAATTAAGACTTTCTTCGAAAAAAGCTTCGGTTTCGTTTTAAAAAAAAGTACTTACAAAGAAGCAGGCTAATCAAAATCAAATATTTCTTAGGAAACGTAAGTTGAAAAAAAGTAATTTCGGATAATAGTTTCGCAGTTACAGAGAAAAGAGTACGACAAACATGTTTTCGCGGAGAGGTGGGACAGACAGCCACACAGTGGGACGAAACGGTGTTTTTTCTGGACATCGCAATTTGAGCCTCTAAATTTTTTTTTGCATCGACTTCTAATTTCATGTGGGAATGTTTTCAAGGGTGTAGAATTATGAAGTCTGTTTTTGCCCATCATATCAGGATTTTGCTCTGCTAACCAATAGTGTCTCCAAAAAATCCAATTTTTGTTTGTTCATGTTTTGATTCGAGGGATATTAATTTATGATTTTTGATGTGCCTGGAATTTTAAAAATCTGTGAATCAATCAGTTTACCGTTATGTAAGTTATACGTGTTTTATGCCTTTTCCATCGATCGGTTTTTCTAAAAATTAAATAAATCACGGTGTATCAACATTTAAATGTAAAAAAACAAAAAAAAAATAATTTGCATTTATATTTACAATATGCGAAAATTTACTATTTGCTAAATTTATATAACTAACTCCGACTTCCAGCGACGAAAATTGACTATCGCTTCAAGCTATTAAACATGTAACTGGATACAGACTGATGGGTCAATTGCTGTCTATATATTTTTATGGCTATTGTTGTCATTTGTTAACAACAAACGACTATACAATAACTAAGATTATTTTTGGATCACGTTGATAACATGAAGCGCAACGAATAAACAGTCTATAGAATTATAACTTCTAACAATTTTTTTTCATATATTTTTTTTCTATTTTATTCATTTCTATTTTTTTTTATTCAATTTTTTTTTTTCAATCTTTATTCTTTTCATCAATTAGTTTATAAATTCATTTGTTAATTATTATTTAAATTTCATCTTAACCCATTTATTTTAAATTAAACTTAAATTTAAGTATTATTCTAAAATATTTTATGTATTATTATAAAAATAGTTTGTATAAATGTGTATTTAAACATGCGTCATGTCAAGAAATATATGCATGCGAATGCGGAGAAATATATGCACCTATTGCAGGGTGACTATTACCATTACTGCAATGTGGAACAACTTAAGAATAAAAATTACTAAGACTAAACATTTTGAAATTAACAAAATACAATTAATTCTAAACTAAAAATTACAAATCTTGTTTAGTTTTTCATAACTGGGTACAAATAAAAATAAAGGTTGATGGTTTAATTAGGTCGAATTACAACATTAATAAACTATGCCTAACCACGGGTTAATTCGGCCATATTCGGAAAATAATGGAACGTATTTATCTCATTAATTACTTAAGGTAAAAGTCTATGAAGTCCATTCTGTAAACAAACTTGGACGTTTTCTTCATCACGCAAAGATGTACTTGAAACACCCTGAAAGTTACTCCATATGTCATTGTTTTATAAGATCCTATTTCTTTCTAATCATAAAACCATCACTACTAATTTTTTTTTAGTTTGAATAGACTAGTACGAAATAGACATTAATTTGCTATTTGAGATTATGAGATATAATTATCAATAAAATTAAAAAAGTCACAGAAACAATCATAATCACTAGATATGATTTCGTGCATTTTTATGTCAATTTTCATTACCTTTTTATTTTAAACACAGCATTTTTACGACGTATTTCTAAAACATTACCACATTATCTTATTCCTAAGAGGTTATAAGATGGTGCAAAGTGGTCGGAAATAAAATAGTTTTAATTTTTCGTACATGTCTTGAAATTTGGGTCATTCGACCCACAGTGGCCAATTTCGACACTTTTTCCCAAGACCATATCTTCGCGAAAAATAGTACGATTTCGGAGTAGTTCTCATTTCGTAGATACTAACTCCAGCTACTATTAGTAATTAAGATTTTCTTCGAAAAAAAGCTTCGATATCGTGTTACAGTTAAAAAAAGAAAATAACCGGTATTTTGGGCGGTTTCTGTCACAGGCACAACTATGGCAAAAGAAGAATTTTTGGATTTTAAATCATGGTGCATTAAAGTTATACCCCTTACAAAAAAGCAGGCTAATCAAAATCAAATATTTCTTAGGAAACGTATACAATGATTTCAGTACAACAAAGGTTCAGGAAATGTAAATTTCATACAATCTTGAAAATGAGTTATATTAGGGGCAATTGAACTTTGAAGTTTTTTAGACGATAAAAAAAACAACGAACTGTTTACAAACCGCCTGTTATCTATTCAATAGATGGTGCAATTGCGAATTCCAATCGGAACACCTACAACGATACGCGATTACTGCAAATTACTCATCGATAGCATTGACCTTAGCAGCAAATAAATAACCGTTACTTTTTTTTTATAAGTACTATTATTATCGAAACAAATATTACAATATATCTCACTAATATGCAATAATTAACATCGATTGGTAATGAATCCATTAATAAAATATGAACAATAAAAAAATATAACCACGTACTATTGAAGATTTAAAATAGTTCTATTGAAGATTTTGATATCACAAATATCAAAACTCCTTAGGCTATGGAAGCCTGGTAAGTTGATTTATAAAGTGAAAGTGGGACATTTTGTAGGGTTAAAAATGGCTTAATTTGACTTGCCGAAATTTATAAAATATAAAGAATTGAATGACTAGACTCACCTTATCACATTCAAACATAATCATGATGAGAAAAAAGTTAACTACGCTTTCCACATGCCTTTCCCTGAAACACCAAAAAATTCACATTGTAATAAAAAGAAAACTATCGGGATCTAGAGTTGGCAACTTTCACCAATGACGTCAGAGCCCAAGAGCTAAACAATTATCGACCTAACGCAATTGGAGGATAAGTTTTCTTATCCTTATTAATTTATCCTGTTAAAAAAATCAAATAAAACATGTTATTGATAATTACATCTAATTTTCACAGATGTACACCACCATTCTCAGGGAAATGGAAAATTTGATGGAAGAGTTCGGCGACACAGAAGGACCTTTTTGGTGCGAACTAATTCACTATAATCAGGCTGATTTAATAATTTTGGAAGATTTAAAGGTTAGTGTTACGATATTCTTGTGATTTTTACACGATTGTAATTGTTTTGATTTCTTAATAAAATCATCACTAAATCTATACTATTATATAAAAGGACAAACCCTTTTTAGTTTGTGATCACTAATCGCGGAAAATTCCGGACCAATCAGTACCAAATTTTAACCACAGCATGTTTATAGCTGCAGGGAGGTTTGGCAATAATAAAATCTACTGATTTATCATTAATTTGTAATATTATGTTAATTAATTAGAAAAGTAATAATATGTAGATGACAGTGGAGTTTGAAAAATGACCTATAGGTGGGGATGGCCATTTTATGTGAGAGGTTACAGAGGTGTTATATAGAGTTTTTTTTTTTTTTTTTTTTTTTTTTTTTTTTTTTTTTTTTATTGAAAATAAATAACATAAAGCCAAGCTAGGCTAATAAAAACATAGGTACATGTTTGGATACACATCCATCTCACATGAAACAATGAGTAATAATAATAGAGGAATCTATAAACAAATGAATAATGCAACCGAGATAAAACAGTAGGAAAACTTTTTAATAAAAACCTACACAGCAAAATAAACAATACTAGTTCAATTAACAATTTATGAATAATAATAAATAATAGTCAAAATAATCCAAGCCTGGAGTGATAAGGATAATAATATAAAACTTATACACTTACAAAATACAAACAAAAGATAATAAAACTACTTTTGTGAAATAATACAAAAAATCAATCTTTTTCTTAATAACTTTATGGTGTAAAAAGATATTTACACTACTCTAGTTTATGTAATATTTTGTAATTTAAAGAAATTAGTTTTTTAGTCTTCAAGTAATATGTGTTTTGTCCGTTTGTGTTTGTATCTTTTTAGAGTTTTCTTGTTGTAATTATCTATTTCTTGGATATTTGGGTTTTCAGGTTTATGGGGTAAAAATTCCTGTTTATATGGGGTAATTTTTTATTATTCTCATGCAGATGTTTTGTATAACTTCCAGTTTTCTGTAATTTTTGTTACAAGTATTACTCCACACAGGTGCTGCGTAGGTTATCATAGGTCTGATTACAGTTTTGTACAATATTAATTTGTTTCTATTGGATAAATTTGAGTGATTACTGAAGTAAGGGGGCATTTTACTGATCAGATTTTTTATTTTGTTACATTTTTTATTTACATGTGCTGTAAATGTGAGGGAACGGTCTAGTTCAACACCAAGTTATGTTGCTGATTGTGCCCAAGGGATATGGTAGTCTTCTATAGATATAAAGTGATCTATTGTAGGTCTTCGTTTTGTGAAAATTATTGCTGTCGACTTGTTTTTGTTTATTTTGATTTTCCTATTGTTGTAGTATCTGTTAAGTTTTTTAAATATGGACGATAAACGGTGGGCTATGGTATCAATGAGCTAGTAAATAAGGCGGTGTCATCAGCAAATAGGGATCGTTCAATTTTGGGGATATTAGGGAGGTCTGATAAATAGATGTTAAAGAGTGTGGGTGAAAGACATGAACCTTGTGGAAGTCCAGCTGTTATTGGATGGGTAGATGAGGAGGAATTGTTAATTGTAACATATATTGATCTATTGTCTAGGTAGGAATTTATAAGGTGGATTATATAGGGTGGGAGTTTGTACATAATGAGTTTGTAAATTAGTCCAGAGTGCCAAATTTTGTCAAATGCTTTTTCAATATCTATGAGGAGCATACCTGTGTTGTTTTTTTTTCGTTAAAACCTTTGGTTATGTAGTCAGTCAGTCTTGCCAATTGTCGCAACGGTTGAATGCTGTGCTCGAAATCCGAAATGATCATTTGGAATCAGGTTATGAAGTGCTGTGTGTTGTTGTATCCTTGATAGTAGAAGTTTTTCAAATATTTTAGATATTATATTTAGTAGACTTATTGGCCTGTAATTTTTAGTTTCTGATAGGTGTTTGTTTGGTTTTGGAATGGATATAACTTTTACTATTTTCCAGGAAGAGGGGTAGTAATTCAAACGGATAATACTATTGTAAACTTTGGTAATGAAGAGGATGGATTTTTTGGTTATTTTTTTTTTTTTTTTTTTTTTTTTTTTTTTTTTTTTTTATGAATATTGCGGGTATTGAATCTTGACCAGCGGATTTCTTTGTTTTTATTTTTTTCAATATTTTACTTGTTTCTGTTGGGGATATGGATGGGAAAATAAGAGGTATAGGATTTTTGAGGAATTTGTTAACTGAACTAATAACTTTCCGGTCTTGGTGGTTTGATTTGTAATTTGGTGTAAGGATGCACACAGAACTAAAATATTTGGCCAGTAATTCAGTTTTTTCTTGGTCAGAGTAAACAGAACTGTTATTATTTTTAAGAGGGGTTATGGGCTGTGAGGAGTTTGGATCCGGTTGGATGTGGTGGATCCGCCATAAACTTTTGTCACCAGGGCGTAGTTTGTTTAGAGTTAGTGACCACTGTTCGTTTCACCAATGGTTTATTGGTTTCTTGTTTTTGAATTTAATCTATATAGAGCTTAATATAAGAAATTGATTGTAAAATTTACTTATATTCAATTAAATTATTAAAAAAAGAACTAAACATGAGGTGCGACTTGTGAATCCCAGTGAAATTTGAAAATTAACCGCCATGTGGTTAGCACCATTACGTGATTAAGTTTACAATGGTAATACCTCTGAACCAACCTGTATTATATTTTAACTACGTAATTTTCATAGCACTAGAATGCTTGAGCAATAATAAAATTTACAATAATTAAAATTTAAATGAACAATGTTGAGCAGAAACGAGGTTCGCCACTCCGTTATATACTTTTATGGTTCAAAATTAAAATCCAGCCAGATGAAATCGATAAAATTGTCGAATTTTCTGCTGATATAAATTATGATCAAATCAAAATGTCAATCTTTGCTTTTTTAAACTGTGTATAAAAATATGATTAATTTTTTTTTTTGTAAGCACTGATATAGCAGTTCATGGTCCGCAAGAATTTCTCAACAGTCTCTTTCCATCTGGATTAACAACTCACACCTTTAAATTAAAAATTAAATTCTAATTATGCTTTTACGGCATCTTCAATCACCTAATCAGTGCAATTTAAACCAAGTTAAAAATTACTGTTATGAGTGATAAGATCATTGAGGAAATATTGCTCGATTGCATATTTCATTAATAGATTTTTATCGATAAACGAATAATCCTTTAATTATTAGTTAAAATTATCTAAATTCTTTACTTTAATTCTTTAGCCAACGTAATTTGTTGGACATTGGTTGAAAAAAAAATTTATATTTATGGCTTGAATCACTTATAAAATGTTTGCTGTGGTCATTGTCGATAACACAATTTTACTACGCACAAACAGGACATCAACATCGATATAGTATGTTTGTTTGAAAGGTTCACGCAAATTTCCAGTTTTGTTAAATTGCATTAGAAATTGTTTACACATCCAATGTAAATTCTTTGCTGTTCACAGTTTTTATCATGATAAAACAATTGGCAATAAAACATTTTCCTGTAAAAATAATAATTACAAAAAATAAATGTATTTAAATTTGAAAATTTCAACAAAAAATTGATTTTTGAAAAATGTTTATACTTTTTATGTCGAAACCCATTTTAATTTAAAATATCGATTATAAAAAGTAACTCAAGATCGAAATGGTCTGCGTCCACTTGCTACCTTGGAGAATATTTGGATTTACTTTGATAATTCAACTTGTACAAAAAAGTGGTCCAAATTGCTACAACAAATGGACTCCACAGGTATTCACCAATAAAAATGCTTATAATGGATATCGGAATAGGTCTGAATGCTAAAACACTGACACGACGAATTTGGACGAATGGATCCAACAATAAAATTTCGATAACCACAGTGTAGGAGCCTGTGGGCTATAATTGATTACTTCTATTAAATAACTAAATAGTTCCGTTTTCGGTTAGGGACAATATTAAAAATAATTATTACCTAATAATTAATATGAAACATGAAGCTCGAAATTTTTTTTTTATAGGTGTAAGCAGATCGATTTTTTTAGTCCGGGATAATATATCTAAATTAGTCTGTAAACTCTGTATAATAATTGCTATACAAAAAAGTTGCAGAAACTCCAGAAAAAGAAAACAATTTTGTGCCGCCTGAGATTCGGCCATTGTGGATTCTCCCGTGGCTGACTTCTCCGTGGCTTAGGGTCCCCAACATGTGTCAACTGTCAAGAACTGAGGACGGTAAGATACATACTTGTCGACTGTAAACAGTTTTCAGCCATTAGGGAAAGACTAGAAATGCCATCAATGCTGAAAGAAATTCTACAATGCAGCGAAGAGATAGTGAGGTTCCTATTTCAATTTCTGAAGGCTATCAAGTTTTATTGACGAAGATAAAAATAAAGAATAAAAATTTAAGACGAACTACTAATGACCCTAAGGGGGAGGGGGCAAATCAAACAAATAAAAAAATCTAGCCGTACATTTTATTATTTATTAATATTTTAGATGTGTTGATGTTTATTGGTCAATTTTTTTTTCTATTAACTTAAATACTAATATATTTGTCTATATTCTTGTATATTAATTAACAGAGAAAAAAGCTATGATTTTATTTAATTATTTTATAACTCGTTTATTTATAGTTTATCACCTAGAGTTGGTTTCTAATCTCCAACTTTTTTTTAATAATTTATTTCAACTACCCCTCCGCGATATATCTTTAGATATAGGAATCTTCTCTTTCGCGTACTCTACTTTCTATTTATATTAATTGCATCCACAACTCCTAATATTATCTTAATAATGACGACTTGAAAATATATTTATCCTCTCATCCTTCAGGCATGCTAGAGGCGACATGTAAGCTGCAGAAAGACATAGATAGCATTAATCTATGAGCAGTAGATAATAAGTTGAATCTGAATCCAAAGAAAACAAAGGCTATCCTTATTGGGTCAAAACCTTACCATATTTGGTACCTTCCCTACTACCCATTGCTTATTCTCAAAAAGCTTCCAATTTATTTCCGAAATTTCATTTCAAATCTGGGAGTACCTTTAGATCAATATCTTTCGTGGAATAATCATATTTCCAAAATAACGAAATCTATTTTTATGCCTAAGCAACTTTTACATTTCCACTAAGTACTCGACAACGTTTGGTATCATCTCTCGTTTTTCCCAACTTTGACTACGGATGCATAGTATTGGGACGACTGCTTGGTGAGCGCGAAATGAGATTTAAAAGACTAATAAACTGTGTTATTAGATTTATTTTTGGGACCTCCAGACTTCCTCATATATCTCACAGGTATTCTGAAATTGGATGACTTTACTCCGATTTCTGAGGTCATAACTTCGTAGGTGCACTCAAATTTCAATCCTTGAAAACCAAAAAGCCCACCTATATTCATGAATTCCTTATTCTGCGCTCATCCATCCGCCTCTTAAATACTTAAACCCATCCCATCAACCTGTACGGTCCAACGCATCGATCTGCATCGATAACTTAATTATCAATTAATAGCCAGACGATTGTCCAATGCATTGCACTCATTTGTTATTCTTAGGGGACAAGTTGTCCCAGAATAAAGTTCATTCTCTTCTTCTTCTTCTCCTTCTTCGATATCAAAATTGATCCTGTTGTGGTTACTTCCAGATGACAGGATTCAGGACGGTGAACCGATACGTAGCACTGGACCTTGACCACGCGAGGTTAGCACTGATAGGCCTGGCGAGGTACCACGCGATGGCTAAGGTCTTAGAGGAGAGAGGACTCATTCCTAAAGATGGTTACAAACCTTACATATTTGTATACGATGATGTTTACATCAGGAATTTCACATACGGTGGAACTCGGGCTCTCATCAAGGGAATGCGTGCAACTTGGGGAGAAGAATGGTAAATATTGAACAATAACAGGTGATCACATTTGTTTAAACTATTTTTATAATATTTTATTATTGTTGTTTTTAATTCATTATTTAATTTATTTCATCGAAACGTTTCCTAGGCTTCAACAAAATTAATTAAAATTAACTATTTTACGTTTTAAAATCATTAATTAATTAAATGAAAATAGTATACGTTAGCTGTAAGATATAATAGTTGAAAAGATGGATTGGTCGATAAATTACAAATCCAAGTTAACTAAACTTTATATTCGTAGTGACAACGTTTCGAACTGCCTTGCAGGTCTTCTTCAGGGCTAAAGTAACAAAAATAATTCAAAATGAGCAAATTAAATAAATCATCTCTCCATCTTCTCAACCATTAATGAATTAGACTTGATCATTTTACACCATTATGTGTACCACAAGTGATTAATTAAGTAGATTATACTTATGGTGTGATTAAGTAATGGAAATGGTACAAACGAACTATAATAAAAACAAAAAATGCTATTCCAAGCAGTATTGATCTAGTGCATGAGAAATTGCTTCTTATTATGAATAAAAAAAAAATATTTCCAACGTCCGTTGGATCAATCGGTTGCTGGGAATCGAGTTTAGATAATCTATTCTTGATACGTTTTTTTTTTTCTTAAGAATCAATAGAATTGATAATAGATATGTCGCTTATCCATATAGCATTGAGTTTGAACGACGAAATTTAGACATAACTTTTGAAAATCATTTGATAACAAAACTACAAAGTACAACATTTTATACAACAATGATTTCTGTGTAGAGTGGCACAGCCAGGATTACTATCCTGGTATGGTATGGGGGTCCTATACTATAGGAGGGGGGGTCTGGTAAAATACAAATTTTACGATTTGGCAAAGAACTTATAATTTAAGTCGTTTCGGCCGTCTGAGGGCTGCTGTCTTCAGCCCCTTGGTTGCGCCAGTGTCAGTGAACATTATGATTTTAAAAGGTTTTAAGTTTTATTTAAAGTATTTTAATGTTTGTAAGTTTTGTTTGCATTTATGATTGCTTAATCTTGATACTTCATAAAGTATAAATCGATTTTAATACAAATCTCGGAATAACAGGCTAAACAAATAAACCTTGTTACAACTAGGACTGTTAAGAGGAGTTATACTTCATTAATTTTCCGAATTCTTATACAGAGTATCTTTTATTTTCTTAAGAGTCGGTAAAATGCAGAATCGGTTCCTCTCTAATTACTTCTATTTCGACTGTATGTCTCCGGATCATTTTATTATGATTATATGAGAACTTTAATGTTTGGTACTTAGGTTATTCAAATTCCAAAGGGAATACATAAACATGTGTATATAATTATTTTATAGGGCTGAATCTGCTGACAAGCTGAGTCAAATTTCTGTAGAGGAAATATTAAAGAGGGTGAAGAACTGCGGGAAATTCGATGAAGACACATTTAAATGCCTCAACCATGGGGACACTAAGAGCACCAACATGATGTTCAAGTACAACTGGGAAGGAAGGCCCATAGATTTCAGGTAAATAATTTACTTTTATTAATTAACATGTCTTTTTATTCACTTATTTTTTACAAAATTTAAACGGCAAGAAACTGCTCGTCGTTTTCGACTACTCACACATTTTTACTAAATAAGCATTCAAGGCTCTCGATTAATTACAAATGATTCATTTACATGGCAGCAATTAGACCCATTTGGGTGGCTCCACTAAACATTTCTATTATTCTTGTATCAATCACAAATATACTCATCAATAACGATCTAAATGTCCCATTTGATGTAAAATTGGTCTAAAAAAGACACCTATTCCTCAATGACAAGCTATATAGCCACTCGTATCCACTAGTCTCCCAACTTGTTTCTCTCTCGATTCCCAATAACTCTTCGAGGTGCCTGAAAAGGAGCAGGAACTTTCGAATGTAAAACGTTTATTGAAGTGAAGGGCTGTAATGGTTATTACAAATTTATTCTGTACTCATCCTTTACAGAGTAATTGACATTTCATTTTAATCATTGTTTTTCCCATTTACTTCTTATATATTCTATATAATATAAATGACATTAAATCAAAAATAATATCAATAACATATAAAGTACAATAAAATTGTTTGTTTTTTTTTCAGGTTACTAGACTTCCAGTTGCCTCACTACAACTCCCCAAGCACGGACATCACCTTCTTCATGTACACCAGTATCCAACCGAGCGTTCGTCGCCAGAACTACAATAGTTTAATAGAACTCTACCACGAAACCCTAACCAGTACATTGGAAAAGTTTGGCTACAAAGGTCCCAGGCCTAGTTTGGATAGAATCAAAAAAGACATGGAACAAATGAAATTTTTCGGACTAAGTTTTTTCACGGCAGTCTATGCATTAGCCACTACAAAGTCAACAGACATTGTGGATATGAAGGAACTTTTCGAATCGAAAGGCGAAAAAGGAATAAATGAAAGTATATATTGCGAAGACGGTCTCATCGAAAAGCTCGGAGAAGACATTAAGGAATATTTAAAATTATTTTGGAGTTGACCAAAATTATTTTCATTCTATGATTTTTTATTTACATTTATTCTTATTTATTTACATTTATTTATTCTATAAATGGCATCTTACTAGGCCAGTATTTATTGTTTAAACCAAAGATGCATAATAAAGTGTATAATAGTATTTACTGAATGTATAATATTAATATATATTTTGATTTTTATTGTCTGAATAAGTGTTTTATTGTTTTAGTTGTTATTCTTCTCTAGATAGCTATACGTATGTATATACTAAATCACTTCCTTATTAGATAACGATTTCCTCTTTTATCCGTTCTATCCAGTTATTGATAGATGGACCCAACTTCATTCACGGTTAGCACTCACAGTATCATTTACGCATTGAAGCCAGCCAAAATTCAACTAACAATTCATCACAAAACTTCTCAAGACTCAGCAACTCTTAATGCAATTCATTATCAGAAGATATTATAACTGAGCTCGTGTAATATATCGAGATATTATTACGAAACTTCAAGACTGAAATAAGCCATAGACAACAAAAACGTTTGGTTCAATCATACCTTGTATATTTTTTGGCTCAACCATACAACATTTAGTTCAATCATTCAACCATGGTCGTTAGAAGACTAAACTCCCAGATAAGTGTAAATAAAATGTGGAGCCCAAACCTGAGTAGAATCAATATCCATACATCTTGTAAAACGGGAATAAGTAAGAATTGAAAACAATAATTTGTACTGAGACAGCATAAAACTATACCTTTATATCCTCCATATTTAGCTTTTATTTTCCATCCACTTGAGTTTGACTCTCTAAACTAACATATCAGAACACGATTTGAATATCTCGTGTGCATAAACCAGGAAAGCTGGATATGCACCTTGGAAAAATCATTTTAAAACAAATTTCCACGCTCACCCAAGACATTCTATAGTAGAATTCTAAAAGCAGCGCAGTCTACCACAGCTGGTCGATAAAGGTAAAAGTCAGACTGAATTAAGAAGGGAATTATTTTTTTGTATGGCCGTTTACAAAGTGGTTTAACCACATGAGAAAACCTTTCAGCAAGAGATAGTCTGGTATTAAAACTATTCAATAAAAAAAAAAATCTCGAAATTGGACTTAGCTAGTTTTAGAATTCCACGCCTCACATGTTCATAACAATAATGCCTGGAATGTCTATAGAAAAGGAGCTGTATGAGGGATCTCCAAGAGTAAAATGAAATATAATTATCACGAGAGTACCTCGATACGATTCTCTGTAAGTTCTTACACCATAATCTGGTTGTTATTTGATTAATTTTTACAATAGATACAAAATGAAAAAAAAATATTATAAACTTAATATTAAACTGCGCCGTTCTCATTAGGTGTATTTACTTCTTATATCACAGCACATTCACAAGTTATTATTTTTTTGATTGATTTATTTAATAAAAAATATGTACTACAAATAATCAAAACAATATACCTAAACCAAGGTTGTCTCAGTAAAAAAATATAAGTAGAAAAGTAAACAATAATTAGACTTTATATATCATTCATACCAAAATTTAATATAAGATCCATCATTATTGGCGATTAATTTATGAGACATATCAAGCGGTAATCAAATATCACCTTATGTTGAAATTATATCTCTGTCTCCTCTACGTATTCTGTTTTTTGTTTTTTGTCTATTAATAGATATTTGGAACGTTTTTGGGTGTAACTTTTCAGTTATGTGGAATCTCCTATATATTTTTGGATGATGGGATTAATGGAAATTGTTGTAAGAGTTTGAGTCGCAGGTATAGCTACAAACAGGAGTGAAATATGTTAGTATTGGACGTATGATAGTTTTGTATAGGAATTTGTTTTTTGAAGATGTTGAATCTCCTACATATTTTTGGATGATAGGATTAATGGAAATTGTTGTAAGAGTTTGAGTTTTAAGAGTTTGAGTCGCAGGTATAGCTACAAACAGGAGTGAAATATGATAGTATTGGACGTATGATAGTTTTGTATAGGAATTGGTTTTTTGAACATGTTGAATGTATATTGATGTATGGATACATTTTGCTAATAATACTTCTAGCTCTATTGCATTTATTATAAATATGTTTGGAAACAGATTTGTCTAATTCTGAGCCTAAGTCGTTGAAGCCTGTGCCAAATGGATGGTGGTTTCGCTCATAAATATGTCCTGAGTTCCGGATGGTCTTCTTTTACTGAATATAATGGCTTGTGCTTTTGGTTAATTTACTATAATCTTCCACTTTTCTAAATAAAATTTTGAGCGTGATTTCAGACAAAGCTCCTCCTTTCACAACCTTTGGCTATTAACAGTACAACCTTTGCACAGTACTAAACCCAAGACCCTACATAAGTTGTAATTGCAGGTTATTTATTAATAGAAGATATTTTATTTTAAAGAGGAGTAATACATCTCAGTCTTATAGTATAAAGTCTTCATTTAAATTGGAAAAAAAAATAAGGGTAGCGGTTTTGATCACATAATTTTATTTCTGTGTAGCCCCGAGAAATAGGTCTCAGATTTCCCACTCTTGCTCGAATAGGTTAGTAACCTGTAGGGTAAAACATAAGGATGTTAAGCCCCAATAAACAAGCAAACTAAACCGTTAACAATTTAAATAGTAACTTTTGCTTTTTAATTTTTAGAAACTTCTTTAAAATTTTGGCAGTTATAATTTTAAATTAAAAAAATTGGCTTCTTGTCCATGCCTATATTCCAGACATACTGTACACATTCAAAAAATATATTTTGCTATGTCCAGTCCTGGTCACAATAATCTAAAGGGATGCCAGGTTGGAATTGTCTGACAAATTATAAATATTCCAAAATAACAAATTAATCAATATAGTGAGCCCAATGGTCATTTTAACTAAATTTGAACCGCTTTAAAAATAATGTCTTCTCCGAGGTTTGACGTGGGTTCAGGATGATTAGGTAATGTTACTAAAAAATAAAATTAATCTAATAGAATTAACTGGATGAGTGACATGGAACGTTTGTTAAATAAAATGCAGTATATACGTGAACTAGAGTCAGCTTATTAAAATACAGTTAAAAGTAAAAATAATTACAAAGTTTAATAACCTTTTCCCATGTGTCCTATGATGACATACTCTCGGTCATTAACAAATCCCGCACAAATGATTATGGACTCGATAATATTCCATTTAAATTCATCAAATCATGCCTTCCCTCACTTATTCCTATCCTTCACCATATTTACAACCTTTCCCTTCAAAACTCGATATTTCCTTTCTCTTTGAAAGCAGTCCGCCCTTTGAATAAAATTGCCAATCCCCTTGTGACTTCCGTCCGATTTCCCTCCTCTCCAACCTATCCAAACCACTGGAACGGATAGTTTAGTCCCAACTTTCTGATTTCCTAGAAGAACGCTCCCTTCTTAGTCCATATCAATCCGGTTTCCGTCCCGGATACTCCACACAATCCGCCCTCCTAAAAATATCTCAAGATTTACACTCCGCAATTGATCGCCAAGAGATTACCATTCTTATCCTTTTGGATTTTTCAAAAGCTTTCGATAATTTTGACCACAACATCCCTCTATCCAAACTCCGAAACCTTTCCTTGTCCAAACCGGCCTTACTTTGGTTTAAATCCTTCCTTTTCGACCGATCACAGTACGTAGTCATTCCAAATAAAACTCCGTCCAAGACCCTACCTCTCTCCTGTGGTGTTCCTCAGGGATCTTCACTTTCACCCAAACTCTTTTCTGTTTACTTTAATGACCTTCCCCTTTCCATCCATCACTGCCGGTATCACCTTTGTTGCAGATGATCTCCAAATCTATTTATCCTTTCCTAATTCTGACCTACTGCAAGCTACTAGAAAAATCTAGGAAGACTTGGATCGAATCTATAACTGGGCAGTGACGAACAAGTTGAATTTAAATACTGAAAAGACCAAAGCGCTTTTAATAGGTTCGAATTACCTCCTAAAAACCATGCCTCATATTCCCACCATTATCACCGTTCCTGAGCAGTGATCTTATTAAATTCTACCCATCAGTCAAAAATCTCGGAGTCATTTTCGATCAAACCCTATCCTGGAAAAACCATGTATCCGAAATTTCCCGTCGCACCATCCCAATCCTAAAACGTCTCAATTACGTTCGCCATCTTCTCCCTTTCAAAACCCGCAAATTACTAGTTACTTCCCTTATCTTCCCCCACTTCGACTATTGCTGTGCTGTGTATGGGGGCGTTTCTGGTGATCTCGAGGCCAGACTCAAAAGACTGTTTAACTGCTGCAATGGTTTTATTTTCGGAATCCTCAGGAACGTCCATGTTTCACAATTTTACGCGGAGTTAAAGTGGCTCTTTCCTTCCTACCGTCGCCAGTATTTTCTGGCATCCTTTCTCTACCAAACAGTGAAATCCCAACGCCCACTTTACATTGCTCAACTCCTTCAACTCAAATCCTCTGTTCTTACCCACCAAACCCGTTCCCGCCCATCAGATTTGTACACTCCTGCTCATTGCTCCGCTGCCTTCAACAGATCATTCCTAATCCGATCCTCATCCCTATGGAACTCCATCCCTTACACCATTCGCCACCCAAACACCCTTTCCACTTTCAAATATCATTTATTTAACCACCTACTGTCCATCCAGATCCATGAAAACTGTCATTAGCCACTCAATAGTTATACAAAATATAAAAGTTTATGTACACGAAATTTTATTGTTTCTACACAATTGATTCACAAAATGAATCAAAATATTTCTGTTTCTTTTTGTCAATATTTCTATGTTTAATCTTTATTTGTTATCATTACTAATTACTATTTTATTATATTTAATAATATTTCATAACCATCTTGAGGCTCTGTAGGCCCCCTGATTGTACATTATTTTTTATTCTTAAGGGACTTAAGGTCCCAGAATAAATAAAGAACTTTTTTATTTATTTATTTATTTAAATAAGAAACATTGAAGAGCGGGTATAGCGTCGCTGTAGGAAGGCCATCAGGGATCGGTTAGGTTTCACCAGAAGATGGCGGTGTTGGTTAGGTTACATATTATTTATTATTTATTTCGTTTAACGTCACTTTATGCTGCTATGGCTAATCGGACGATGCTACGGTGGGAGTCCTAAATTTTGCCTATCCAGGTATAATTAGGATAGGGATCTTTAACGAGTACCTGACATCGCACAGGCTCGGGACCCCCATTTAACGTCCCTTCCTAAGGGCGGCATAGCTAAGGATTTTTTACTTCCTTTAAAAAATCCTAAGGTCATCTGCCGGGCTGCGAACCCACCGATCTTGGGTTTAGTAGGTTGCTATGCTAACCACTACACCACAGGTGGCCTAGGTTACATATTGGTATGAGCGTAAACAGAAAGACAAACAAACAGCAAAGGACTAGACAAACCCAGTATATTTCCCTAGCGTTTTATATAACAATCGTTCCTACACTAAATGTTCTAAATATCGATCTTACTGATTTATTTGAAGTTAATCTAAGACTGTTGGAAATTACTAATTTCTGTTTGGCTTAAGTGGTTAACCAAAATATTATGAAGACAGGGATTGGTAAAAAAAAACTAACTCTTGAATAAGACGATTGGTATCTCTTTGTTAGAAGGGTCATGGATTCCCTGATTTTTCGTCAAGAGCTGTGAGGGAGTTTGCCAAGCTCGTATCACGGAAAATTTCCCATATTTTGAATTTTTAAAATATAAGTTTTATGCATAGAACCAGTTTCACATTTCAGTTTGTTTTTTTCTTAATTTCATCTTAGACAAGCTGAGCTGAAAAAACCGTTTATGAAGTATTTTTTGACTTTACAATCCATCCACCCCAGAAGAGTGTAATCATTATTCTTACGTTTTTTTTTCATCTCACGCAACTATCAAAATCCAAGAGTTTTGAGTTGAGGACCCACAATAATATCATCGCGAATACTTATTATGGCTAATTTAAAAGGAATGGTTTAAAACACAGCAGGGAATACACTTCATACAACTGAATTTTGTTTACTAAAACCATATCGTTTTTCTCGTATGTGGAGGTTTGTTAGAATAACATAAAAGTTTTTTATATGATAAATTTTCAAAATTATGGAGGAGATACGATGTAAGGTGATAATTCAATGAGATGTGTGGTTATTTTTGTCTCAGGTGTGTAAATCATTGCAATGCACTTCAAGTACATGTGCGTATTTTTATTAAAAGTATAAGAGAGCTGGAAAACTTAATACAAATGTGTTCTAACAGTCATTAATTTAAAAGGGAACTCAAACGAAAAACACTCCTAATATTCAAAATAATATTAACTCATGAGATTATTGTTTACAAATATGATAAGGAATGTAAATAATAATTAGTCTATTGATGTTATTATCTGGCGTTGGAACGAAAATTGTAGATAAGATAAGATCAGTAGTTGTGTAACTATGATATCACTTCAAAACTGGCGATATTTTTACGAGACGTCTCGAGTGATAGTCAAACAATCGCCATCTGATGAAACTGTACATACATGTGAAATCCTGCCAGATCCTCCTAAACTTTTTTTCAATATTTATAATCTTGACCAATATTTGCACCACCAGACCTTTATTCTCCTAAAGATTTATTTATTTATTAATATTATATCACTAAGGAATATATATTTAGTAATACCTACTACTAGGCTGTTACAAAAGTTCATGTGCATGAACACAAGTCTTTATTCCAACAATTTATGTCTGTGTTTGCTTTGACTAATAGGTCATTTCCATATCAAATCAACCAATGGTTTGACCTCTCCGATTTCTATGGTTTTGGTATAAAAGTTGTACTTAACAAGGTAGTTGAAATGTACAATAATAGATCTTTCTCACTTTTGGTTTTTGAATTATAAGCTTTTAAAAATCAAAAAAAAAAACTACTATATTCGGTCTCCAGTCGATAAATTCAACATTACGCCATTACAAAACTATTCCACCTAGACAGCTCAAATTAGCGGCCATCCCATCCTGAAATTTTGCCCGTATGTAGTCAGTTATAGTATGAATCACATATATCTTTTCGAAAAAAATCGAAGGGTACGTATTTCAAAAACAATTTTTGAAGTTTCGATAACTCAAATTAAAGGGCGTTTCAAATGAAAAAGAATGCCGCGAATTTCAGCACTGTAGGTGCAATATTTGTGTAATGGCATAATTTTGAATCTGACAAGTGAGGACCGAAGACAGTTTTTCATAATCGGAGAGGTCAAGTTCCAAAGCTAATGCTGAATTGTTTAATTTGACATGGAAATCCTTTCATTCTATTTATTCTAGTCTTTAATTATATTATTGTTATTGCAGGCAGAAGAAATCTTTATCATCTAAGCAGAGTTCTTCTACATTTAAAGACGGCAGCATAAGAAGAAAAATAAATTTCAATATAATATATTCGTTATCTCGATCATTTCATAATTCAAAATGAAGTGAAGGTTTCGGAAGTAATTTTAAGATGGCTCTCTTCCTAACAGAAAGGTTCTAATATATCGAATGTCATTGAATCGATTCGATAAATAACAGCTATTGTCCGGACACCATGATGTTGTGATGTCTTCATCCAGTATATCATTACTGGCTATATATAAAACTCTTAGTGGATATTGATAAATCGGTAAACGAATCATAGTTAAAATACCAAGCGATTTGTTTTTTATTTATCGTTAAGTAGTTTAAAGTAAATATACCCAAAAATAATACAATAGAAGAAAACAAAATCGAAAAGGCTGCGAGGATGTATGAGAACTCGGACTTTCCTTTTCGTAATTCGAGCGGACACAGACCTAACCAAGCTGACAGACGGAACAGTAGCTGTAGGTAGGGACATAGCGTATCCTTTCTTATTCTTCTTCTTCTACCTCTTACTCTTATAGATTCCATTTGGTGAAAACGCTCTGACCACCAGAGTGGTCAGTGGTATCGATTTTATAAATTACAGCTGGCCACTGCCAGAACAATATTAGTCCAGGAAAATAAGGCTCCAAAAGGCCGTTTTCAAGAAAAAACTGCGGAACTTTTATTCTCATCGGATCTTTATGTTTTTTGGGGTGCTGAATCCGAATCTGAAGTTTGCTACCACGGCAATTATCGGCTTCATATTCAAAATCGCAAAAAAAACGCCAAAAAACCCGTTATTTTGTTTTTTTTATCTATAACACGATAACGAAGCTTTTTTCGAAGAAAGTCTTCAAATATTAATTGTAGCTGGAACTAGTACCTACATAATGAAAAAAAGAAATCCGAAATCGGACCATTTTTCGCGAAGTTACGTAATTGGGAAAAAATGGAGAAATTGGCCTACTTGTCGTCAGCCCCACAGCTCCGCGAAAACACGTTTGTCGTACTCTTTGGCTATAACTCTGAAACTATTTGTCCGATACAACATTACTTTTTTCATCTTAAAGCTGATTAAATTTACTATAAGAATCTATAAATGAAGTTTTAATCAAACCCCGTAAAATGTACATGCCAGCCCGCTAATAAAAACGTACTGTTGTATAATCCAAGTGTTTTTTTGGCACATTTGTCGCTCTAACTGCTCAAATAATTGTTCGATCCCAAATTCCTTTTTTCTATCGCAAAGCTGATTAAATTTGCTATCAGATGCTATATACGTAAATTATATTAAATCCTTTAAACCACCCAAGCTAGCACGCTAAATATGTATGTTTTGGCAAATATGTAAACTATGACATGTTCAGTAGACTGGTGTGGGTATTTCATGGTGTTAATTATAAGTTACATATAAAAGTTATAATAGTAAATTTAACCACCTTTATGATAAAAATATTAAATTTTGGATCGGACAAATGGTTTTGGAGTTATAGCGAATAATGTGCCAAAAAAAAATGTGTTTTACAAAAGTACGTGATTTTCAGCGCGACAGCTTTTGTATTTCAAGAATTTTGATACAACTTTCATATATAGGATCTAATTGTAAATTTAACCACCTTTCTGATAGAAAAAAAAACATTTTGAATCGGACAAATACTTTCGGAGTTATAATGAAAATGTGCCGATAACCATGGATTTAACAACAATACGGGTTTTTTTAGGCGTCTGGGATGCATATTTTAAGGGACTTGATTAAACTTCATATATATACATTCCAATAGTAAATTTAAAAAGCTTTTAGATGAAAAAAAAGTAATTTTAGATCAGACAAATATTTTTGTAGTTATAATGAAAAATGTACTAAAAAAACTTGGATTTCACAAAAGTACGGGTTTTTAGCGTACAGATTTACATCAGATCCTATGTATAAAATCGTTCATGAAAAATGTGCCAAAAACCATGGATGTTATTATAATAAATCTATATGTTATGTTATTATAATAAACATGAACTAAAGATCAGTTTTTATTCATTACTAACTCCTTGTACCAGCTGTACCTGACAGAGTGGTGTCGGAAAATCTTCACTGACGTTCGGCGTGATCAAAAGTGATCAATTATAAAGTCATTTCTATAGCAACTAGATTTGATTTTTCGTTGAGATTCGAGAAAGGGAGTCCTTGAAAAATACCAATAGGTGAGTCTATAAAATATTTTTAATATGCATATTATCGTATTTATTATATACTACATTCCTATCAACGGCCTTTTATTTTACTGTACATTGTACGGAAATAATTTCATGAACGATTTTATATTTTATACATAGTTTTTTTAGTACATTTTTCATTATAACTACAAAATATTTGTCTGATCTAAAATTACTTTTTTTCATCTAAAAGCTTTTTAAATTTACTATTGGAATGTATATATGAAGTTTAATCAAGTCCCTTAAAATATGCATCCCAGACGCCTAAAAACCCCGTATTGTTGTTAAATCCATGGTTATCGGCACATTTTTCATTATAACTCCGAAAGTATTTGTCCGATTCAAAATGTTTTTTTTTCTATCAGAAAGGTGGTTAAATTTACAATTAGATCCTATATATGAAAGTTGTATCAAAATTCTTGAAATACAAAAGCTGTCGCGCTGAAAATCACGTACTTTTGTAAAACACATTTTTTTTTGGCACATTATTCGCTATAACTCCAAACCATTTGTCCGATCCAAAATTTAATATTTTTATCATAAAGGTGGTTAAATTTACTATTATAACTTTTATATGTAACTTATAATTAACACCATGAAATACCCACACCAGTCTACTGAACATGTCATAGTTTACATATTTTGCCAAAACATACATATTTAGCGTGCTAGCTTGGGTGGTTTAAAGGATTTAATATAATTTACGTATATAGCATCTGATAGCAATTTAATCAGCTTTGCGATAGAAAAAAGGAATTTGGGATCGAACAATTATTTGAGCAGTTAGAGCGACAAATGTGCCAAAAAAACACTTGGATTATACAACAGTACGTTTTTATTAGCGGGCTGGCATGTACATTTTACGGGGTTTGATTAAAACTTCATTTATAGATTCTTATAGTAAATTTAATCAGCTTTAAGATGAAAAAAAGTAATGTTGTATCGGACAAATAGTTTCAGAGTTATAGCCAAAAGAGTACGACAAACGTGTTTTCGCGGAGCTGTGGGGCTGACGACAAGTAGGCCAATTTCTCCATTTTTTCCCAATTACGTAAGGCCTTTTGGAGCCTTATTTTCCTGGACTAATATTGTTCTGGCAGTGGCCAGCTGTAATTTATAAAATCGATACCACTGACCACTCTGGTGGTCAGAGCGTTCACCAAATGGAATCTATAAGAGTAAGAAGTAGAAGAAGAAGAAGAGTAAGAAAGGATACGCTATGTCCCCACCTACAGCTACTGTTCCGTCTGTCAGCTCGGTTAGGTCTGTGTCCGCTCGAATTACGAAAAGGAAAGTCCAAGTTCTCATACATCCTCGCAGCCTTTTCGATTTTGTTTTCTTCTATTGTATTATTTTTGGGTATATTTACTTTAAACTACTTAACGATAAATAAAAACAAATCGCTTGGTATTTTAACTATGATTCGTTTACCGATTTATATGGCCTTACAAATTTCTCCTCTAATTGATGCCATCTTTAATCCTTCAGGTTATGGATCTATCCTTATAGAGCTTACCGAATTTGATTCAAAACTTTTCACCATTGGTGTCTTCAAGAAACATCGTCTCACCTGGTCGACCAGAATATTTGATATTGCGATATTGATTGTCCACTTAACTTTTTTTATTTATAGCCGTAATACACCAAATATTTTTACTGCCTTATTCCAGTTTATAGGAATCAAGAGTTTTTCCCTCATGAGTTTTCAGATCGTGTCGCTAGGTTACCACATCCTCAGCCGCCTCGAGCTGGTCCTGGACACCCTCAAAAAGCTGAAGGACCTGCCACAGGACATCGATAATAAGATCGATATCCTCCTCATTGCTAACCACCAACTCTCTAGAATAGTGACCATATTTTCTTCCTGTTATAGGCTCCGGCTTTTGGCTCTGTCATTGTTTACATTTTTTATCCTAACGGCACGTATTTATTTTCTTCAGTCTCCATCTGTCCAAGGAAACATATTTTTCTATTTAGTGTCGGTCTATGATTTCTTTTTCTTTTTTGTTTTATTTTTGAGAATGGTTAAATGCTTATTGAAGATAATGAAAAAGGTAAAACAATCTGAGAAATAGAGTTAGAGTTAATGAAACGTAGGAGTTACGTGATTATTACAAAGTTTTTCAAACCTCGTTTACACTATTATAATTGGATAATCATGATTATCAATTGTAAAGTTTTCGGTGAATCCATAAGTTCGTGGTTTTTGAAGGGTGAAATATAACAAGATTTTTCCATACAAATAATACGTTTAATTTAGAAATTTAGGTAATACATACATAAAAAAATTAGAAATATATGGCATTTTAATGCTACTAATTAAATTTTATTAGCTTTAAGATCTTAATTAACTGACATATTATATCTCTGTTTGCTTTGACTAATCTTTTAATTGTATATGAATTGAGTTGGCCGAAATAATCTTTATCATATAAGGAGAGTTATTTATGACTGGTAATATTGCTTCATTTGAATAGGTTTAGGAAAAAAATGATGCTTTGTGTTGGTAAGAAACTCAAACTCGTTGAGCATTTTCACCTTGTTCCTGAAAGTCGTGTAGTGGACTCAAACCTTTACTGAAAATTAGCAGACAGAGGTTTTGCAGTTTTATGCACCCAGCTGACGTCAAAAGGAATCAAGCCATTATTAAATAAAATAATACTCAAACGGATCGTTCTCTTTTGACCACGGAATCATTATCGAATCTAGAAGAAGCAAAAATATTTCCTCATCCTTCGTATAGCCCAAAAATAAATCGTAACGAAATATATCCCAGTCTAATCGTCCTGTAATCAGTCTAGGAGGAGAGGGTTTCGGTACAGGATTTGAATGCAAGAGAAGCACAACAGGGCCATGGTCTGATGAAAGGTCATCCAGGGATTTGACAAAGATATGAGAGGTGGAAATTTGGGAAGAAATGAATATATCGATGATATCAGGATACTTTTTGGGAGATTTAGGCCAATAAGTAGGGTTTAAGGGGAGAGGACAGAAAAACAGTTGGATGTTCGACATCCCCATCGGTGGTGTTTGGCGTTGTAATCTCCTCCTTCAATAAAGCGCAGTCAGAGGGATCGGAATAAGGAATCAAGGAGGTTATGAGAAAGAGAATATCCAGGAGGGCAGTATCAGCTGAAAATGTTAAATGGAAAAGACGAGTTGAAATGGATACTGAGGTGGATTGAATGGCGTAAATAAGACAAGGGTATAAGGTATTAATTTATGAATAAGGATGCAGAATCCACCATGAGAAGTGCTGTTTGGGTGTTTCATATTTTATGAGATATAAGCGAAAAAATGAAAATAGTGCAAAAATTTTGCGGTTTTTCCAGTACTACAAAAATCGCTCTTGGTTTTGAGGGTTGCAAACTTGGATTTTAACTACTCTTATAAGCCCTAACAACTTATTAAAAAATGGTGGATAAATGTTTTTTTTCCACTTTTGGGTCAGTTTTTCGCGATATAAAAACCGGTCTGGCGGCATATTTCCGGCGGCTTTCAGCTGCCAGACCACTTGATTCGTGTTTGAAAAAGGATAGACTAAAAAATCAGACCAAACTCAAGAACATACCTTTCCAATTATGTTTTGCTATTTTGTGGGTTTTAAGCGTTCGCACACCGCATTCCGACGGATACCGGCTGACAGACCACGATATATTATTTCAAGGCGGATGATACTGAAAATGGGTTAGGAAAAACAAATTCATTTCTTTCCAATTAAATTTACAGGTGGCAACTTGGACTACTAGGACTACAATAACCACCTAGATCGCCAACATTCCACATTTAAAGACAACAGCATGAGAAGAAAAAATAAATTTTTAGTATAATTGATTCGCTATCTCGATTATTTCATAATTCAAAATGAGCTAAAGGTTAGGGAAATAATTTAAAGATGGCTCTCTTCCTAACAGAAAGCTTCTGATATATCGAATGTCATTGAATCGATTCGATTATTAGCAGATATTGTCCGGACACCATGATGATGTGATGTCTTCATCCAGTATATTATTACTGGCTATATATAAAACTCTTAGTGGATCTTGTTCTGGCAGTGGCCTGCTGTCATTTATAAAATCGATACCACAGACCATCCTAGTCAGTTCGTAGGAGAGCGTTCACCAAATGGAATCTATAAGAGTAAGAGGTAGAAGAAGAAGAAGAAGAAGAGTAAGAAAGGATTGGCTATGTCCCCACCTCCAGCTAGTGTTCCGCCTGTCTGCTTTGTTAGGTCTGTGTCCCCTCAAATTAAAAAAAGGAAAGTCCAAGTTCTCATACATCCTCACAGCCTTTTCGATTTTGTTTTCTTCTATTGTAATTTTTTTGGGTATATATAATTTATACGACGTAATGATAAATAACTACAAACTGTTTAGTATTTTAACTATGATCCGTTTACCGATTTATGTGGCCTTGCAAATTTCTCCTCTAATCGATGCCATCTTGAATCCTTCAGGTTATGGAACTATCCTTAAAGAGCTGACCGACTTTGATTCAAAACTTTTCACCATTGGTGTCTTCAAGAAACATCGTCTCACCTGGTCGACCAGAATATTTGATATTGCGATATTGATTGTCAACTTAACTTTTTTTATTTATAACCGTAATTTACCAAATATTTTTACTGCCTTATTCCAGTTTATAGGAATCATGAGTTTTTTCCTCATGAGTTTTCAGATCGTGTCGCTAGGTTACCACATCCTTAGCCGCCTCGAGCTGGTCCTGGACACCCTCAAGAAGCTGAAGGAACTGCCACAGGACATCGATAATAAAGTCGATATCCTCCTCAGTGCTAACCACCAACTCTCTAGAATAGTGACCATATTTTCTTCCTGTTATAGGCTTCAGCTTTTGGCTCTGTCATCGTTTTCATTTTTTATCCTAACGTCACGTATTTTTTTTCTTCAATTTCCATCTAACCGAAGAAACATCTTTTTCTTTTTGATGTCATTCTATGATTTATTTTTCTCATTTGCTTTATTTTTGAGAATGGTTAAATGCTTATCCAAGATAATGAAAAAGGTAAAACATAATCCGAGAAATAAAGTTAGAGTGATTGGAACGTAGGAGTCATGTGATTATTACAAAGTTTTTCAAATCTCGTTTACACCATTATAATTGTCAATCGTAAAGTTTTTGGTGAATCCATAAGTTCATGGTTTTTGAAGGGTGAAATAAAACAAGATTTCTCCATACAACTAATACACTTAATTTCGAAATGTGATACGCTTGCGAATAAAAGGCGAAAAATAGATTAGGATAAGTTTATCCAACACTGTAGATACGGAGTGTGACCTGGCGTTGTGATGGTGAAGTACAAAGCTTTGCTATTGGTGACCAGTTATGGCCATATCTGTCGCAGCCTAACTTTGTACTATATAGAACCGTCTGGGTGAGAGGAGGGGGGTCGGGGCGGGATTAAGGGATGGCCATTGCATTACACCCAAAAGCCACTGAATGAAATTTGTTTCAGATCAGCCAGAATTTAACGATTTTTGAGGGCCGAAGGACATCATTGGCCAATCTCCTCCTCAACAAATTAGTTCCCGTTTAATTCTTTCCACATGACGCTTTCACAGGATCGCCGCTTTTCGTTTTTTTTTTGAGAATTGAATTAAATGTTTTCTAAAAAGGACTCTGTCTCTCTCTCGCTTTCCGTTTAATCCTTTGGATTCTCATTTGGTCCCTGTATAAAAAAATAAAATAAAAATATATTCTGCCATTGCTGTCCATTTGAAATTATACGATTGCAGTCCTTTTTAACTTGAATTAATTGTTAGGTTTTTAAAAATGGAAAATATATTAGACAATATTGAGCCACAGAAAAAGGATTCATAGACTTAATAAAAATTTTCATTTATGATATTTTATCATAAAGATGTTCACGATGATGGAGATCATTGTCGTAGATGACCATCTTTTCAAAACCTGTTAGTTATAAATGAGTTAGTATGAACTTAGCCAAGCTGTTTTAAAAGATATAACGGTTTCTAGTTTCTCCACAGTACCTTGTACCCGTAGCGACCGTACCAATTTTTATAAACGGGGTTGAAAACTTTCCTCCCCTCATCTCATTCTTAGAAAAGGTAGCTGCTCCTAAAACATTCGACACAAAGACAAAACCTAAAGGCGTGAGAAATCAGCGTTCTTCAATCAACACTATTAGACCTTCTCAAGAACCTCCGAGAACTCATGAGTTCCCTCCACCAAGGCAGCGCCATCACCGCTCGGAACCAGGGACGATTCCCGGACCTCAACTACCTATGCCACTAGCTCAACCAGCTCCGGCCGTCATCCATCAGCACCAGCAAACCTGTACAGGTATGAGGAGAGGTATTACCCAGCCTACACCTCCAGTTGATAATAATTTATATACCATGATTCATGGAATAAATAACTTAATCCAGCATCTTTTCAGTCTCCTTCAACAGCTATCCAAAGCTTCAAAAGCCTTGTGTTCTGTTTATGGCCCACAGCAGTAACTTGACAGTTGGCTCCCTATCCATAATCCTATGGAACGCTAACGGACTTAAACAACACTGTACTGAACTAGTCTTTTACTTACACGAAAAAAGAATTGATTTAGCACTGATAACTGAAACTCACCTTACACCACAATCAAAAATTTACATTCCTGACTACACTCTTTACAGAACTGACCACCCTGACAAAACTGCACAAGGAGGTACAGCTATAATTACTATATCAGGACTAATCTTAAACACAACGCTATAGACTTACCCATTACACCACATATTCAATCCACAGGAATCACATTATATACCAAATATCATACAATCACATTCGTTGCGATTTACTGTCCCCCTACGTACACCCTGACATCCTCTATGTTTTCGGATTTCTTCAAGTGGTTAGGAAGATGCTTCATCACAGGTGGCGATTATAATTCTAAGCATCAAGCTTGGAGCTCGAGGTTGTGTACTCTAAGAGGCAGAAATCTTTCACATGCCCTCCACGAACTTTCCTCAGACACTATATCCTCAAATTAACCGACTTATTGGCCTACTTCTAGACGGAAAACTCCTGACTTACTAGACTTTTTCCTCACAAAAGGACTAAGAACCGTACGACATACCATCTAGCCCTGATCTTTGCTATGACCATTCTCTTGTACATATGGTTCTCTTCGAAGAGCCATCTGAAGCACAAAAAAGACCCACTCTAATAAGAGGTTATATGGGCTGGAATTCGTTCAGAAATTATTTGAACACCAATTTCTCTGTTCCAGTCTCGATCAAAAACCAAGAAGAAATAGAAGAAGCAGTGGAAAAATTTACTCAAAATATACTAGATGCCGCATGGTTCTCGTCAGTACCTAACCCTTCAAAACCAGAGAACTTACCTAATTATCCTATGTACATTAGGGAGTTAATCCGAGCAAAGAGAAGGGCCCGTAAAATATAGCAGACTAACAGACTTCCATCGGACAGAAGAACGTTTAACCAACTAAACAATGAGCTCAAAAGGCAAATTAACAAATTTAAAAACACAAATTATGAAAATTACATGAACAAACTTTGCAACACCACCTACAAGATATACAAGACTGGTGTAAGCTTTGGGGGACAGGACAAAATCACCACAAGTCTCAACACATTACGTTTACTCTAAGACATGAAGCATGTCCTCCCGTTTACATTGACAATATCCCAATTCCACAAACGGACAAAATACAATATTTAGGACTTACATTCGATAGGGGATTGACATGGGGCCAACATATTAAGAAGAAAAAGATATCATTAAATATGAAACTGAAACTGATGTACTCACTTTTCAGGAAAAAATCAAAACTACATACAAGAAAAAAATTAATGGCCTACACACAACTAAAACTACACACTAAAACCTTTATGAATCTGCTAAACAGACACACATAAAAAGATTACAAACTTTTCAATCCAAGACATTAAGGCTAATAACACAAGCACCATAGTACGTTAACAATAAAACTATACACACCGACTTACAAATACCAACAGTCATTGAACACATACGGACCCACTACCGACTGTTCCATGAAAAATTAAAGGGGCACCCAAACAAAGTCATCAATAGTATGGCCACATCTCTCATGCCGGTGAATACTAGGAGGAGACTGAAAAGAAACTGGTTGAGAGACCTACTTATATAGAAGTAAACCAAAGACAAGGAAGGTGTGCCACTGGGCACTATCTCTCCTTATACCTAACATGCCAATTTTGTTAATAATCATTTCAGCACATCCGCTGATTGTCAATATTATTTTTTTGACAGGTGTGGATTCAAAAAGAAAAATTTAAAAAAAAAAAATTCTTAGCCTGTAATTATGACTATACGATCTAACTAAGGCAAGATCTTTTCACCTGAGCATACAAGAATACTGGCAACAACGAACTGGCATGTGTATCCAAGCTGGCTCCTTGGCGTGCCAACAGGTGGCGCAGCTGCTCCCCACGCGTGCTGCTCGATAGCCAATTACTAGCAAATGTATACTCAGTGATCCAACGACTGGTGCATTCTAGCTGGAATGGACTGACTGGCTCGATCGTGTATGTGGCACAAAATTGGACTCAAGCCAATTGGACTCGAGCCGTTTGGATTGATAGTGTGTGGGGGCATAAGGGAGGGACTAGATCCATCATATAGACTCTCTTGGACAATAACCACCTAGACATATTTAGACCGATCGCCAACATTCCACATTTAAAGACAACAGCATAGAGAAAAAAAAAATTTTAGTATAATTGATTCGCTATCTCGATTATTTCATAATTCAAAATGAGCTAAAGGTTTGGAAATAATTTAAAGATGGCTCTCTTCCTAACAGAAAGCTTCTGATATATCGAATGTCATTGAATCGATTCGATTAAATAGCAGATATTGTCCGACACATGATGATGTATGTCTTCATCCAATACCATTCATTACTGGCTATATATAAAACTCTTAGTAAATATGGTTCTGGCAGTGGCCAGCTGTAATTTATAAATTCGATACCACAGACCATTCTGTTCAGTTCGTAGGAGAGCGTTCACCAAATGGAATCTATAAGAGTAAGAGGTAGAAGAAGAAGAAGAAGAGTAAGAAAGGATTGGCTTTGTCCCCACCTCCAGCTAGTGTTCCGCCTATCTACTTTGTTAGGTCTGTGTCCCCTCAAATTAAAAAAAGGAAAGTCCAAGTTCTCATACATCCTCACAGCCTTTTCGATTTTGTTTTCTTCTATTGTAATTTTTTTGGGTATATATAATTTATACGACGATGAAAATAAAACAAACTGTTTAGTATTTTAACTATGATCCGTTTACCGATTTATGTGCCTTGCAAATTTCTCCTCTAATCGATGCCATCTTGAATCCTTCAGGTTATGGAACTATCCTTAAAGAGCTGACCGACTTTGATTCAAAACTTTTCACCATTGGTGTCTTCAAGAAACATCGTCTCACCTGGTCGACCAGAATATTTGATATTGCGATATTGATTGTCAACTTAACTTTTTTTATTTATAACCGTAATTTACCAAATATTTTTACTGCCTTATTCCAGTTTATAGGAATCAAGAGTTTTTCCCTCATGAGTTTTCAGATCGTGTCGCTAGGTTACCACATCCTTAGCCGCCTCGAGCTGGTCCTGGACACCCTCAAGAAGCTGAAGGAACTGCCACAGGACATCGATAATAAAGTCGATATCCTCCTCAGTGCTAACCACCAACTCTCTAGAATAGTGACCATATTTTCTTCCTGTTATAGGCTTCAGCTTTTGGCTCTGTCATCGTTTTCATTTTTTATCCTAACGTCACGTATTTTTTTTCTTCAATTTCCATCTAACCGAAAGAAACATCTTTTTCTTTTTAATGTCATTCTATGATTTATTTTTCTCATTTGCTTTATTTTTGAGAATGGTTAAATGCTTATCCAAGATAATGAAAAAGGTAAAACATAATCCGAGAAATAAAGTTAGAGTGATTGGAACGTAGGAGTCATGTGATTATTACAAAGTTTTTCAAATCTGGTTTACACCAGTATAATTGTCAATCGTAAAGTTTTTGTGAATCCATAAGTTCATGGTTTTTGAAGGGTGAAATAAAACAAGATTTCTCCATACAACTAATACACTTAATTTCGAAATGTGATACGCTTGGGAATAAAAGGCGAAAAACTGATTAGGATAAGTTTATCCAACACTGTAGATACGGTGTGTGACCTGGCGTTGTGTTGGTGAAGTACAAAGCTTTGCTATTGGTGACCAGTTATGGCCATATCTGTCGCAGCCTAACTTTGTACTATATAGAACCGTCTGGGTGAGAGGAGGGGGGGGGGGGTCGGGGCGGGATTAAGGGATGGCCATTGCATTACACCCAAAAGCCACTGAATGAAATTTTTTCAGATCAGCCAGAATTTAACGATTTTTGAGGGCCGAAGGACATCATTGGCCAATCTCCTCCTCAACAAATTAGTTCCCGTTTAATTCTTTCCACATGACGCTTTCACAGGATCGCCACTTTTTTTTTTTTTTTTTTGAGAATTGAATTAAATGTTTTCTAAAAAGGACTCTGTCTCTCTCTCGCTTACCGTTTAATCCTTTGGATTCTCATTGGGTCCATGTCTAACAAAAAAAAATAAAAATATATTCCGCCATTGCTGTCCATTTAAAATTATACCATTGCAGTCTTTTTTAACTTGAATTAATTATTAGGTTTTTCAAAAAGGGAAAATATATCATACAATATTGAGCCACAGAAAAAGGATTCATAGACTTAATAAAAATTTTCATTTATGATATTTTATCATAAAGATGTTCACGATGATGGAGATCATTGTCGTAGATGACCAACTTTTCAAAACCTGGTAGTTTTCGTTTGATAAATAAGTCCGTATGAACTTAGCCAAGCTGTTTTAAAAGATGTACAACGGTTTCTAGTTTCTACACAGTACCTTGTACCTGTAACGATCGGACTTGTTCAAATAGTGCTTTGATATCACTCCAATAAACCTTGGTGGACAAACGCAGCTGGATGCATCTTTGAGACTCTATATCTGCGCAACGAAACTTGGCTAACCTTTTCTGAGCACAGTGCATACTGTCACGGCATCGTTATTGTAAACGTTATACCTCCGCAGCTCCCTTGCGTTTTTCTAAACAAATATGAAACATGAATATAAAATATACAGGAAATGTACTTTATCATCTGACATGCTATCTACCCCGTGCACAAACCAAACAAATGCCAATCAAACCAAATTCAGCAGTCTCAAAGAACGGACTTTTACTTTTCCGTTAAGTATCATTATTTTCAGATAGCACGAGGAGCACCGGAGATAAATGGAAACAATTCGCACAAATAACAAAAACCGAACGAACTTGTGGATCTACCTTTTATTCACAACTCCTATTTTTCAAAAAGTAGCATATTTTTCATATATATATTTTTTTATGATTAAACATTATACATAATTGTTTACTAATCTTAATATTTTGCTTTAAAATCACCTGGTTACGAACTGTTATCCTATTCACTTAAGACAAAATGAGAACAGATATTCCAGTCACCTATTACTGTTTAGGAACTGTACTCCCTATTAATCAACTATTACTGGCTGGGAACTGTTATCTCAATCACCTATTACTGGCTGGAAACTGTTATCCCACTCACCTATTGCTGAAATTTCCTAATTACCAGCTTACCAGCGATCTCATGAATGAAGGTGGAATAAATCTCTTATAACTTGTTTTATAGTCACGTTCAACATTATTAATATCCCAAGTAGAATTTTATCAAATCTGCCGAGTAAAAAACGAGTAGGAATAAAGAATGAATTACTCAAGACAATCGCTGATAGACCAATTTGATAATACAGTAGAACCTTACTAATCCGTCCCTTAACGGGCCAAGGGCTAGGCAGGAACTGGCAAAAGATCGGATTAGCGGGATATTTCAATGAAGTACTTGTTTTTCATAGTTAAAATAGTATTATAATTATATGAAAAGCTATATATATGTGTTTTTCTTGGATTTGGAGGAGGAAAATCTTGCATAAGACGAAGTGGACTGTGTTAGAGACCACAACAGTGTGAGATTCTTACTCACTAAAAACCACCTCCCTTTTCTTCTTCACCACCCCACTAGAACTGCTGTCAGGCATTACTTCACGGGGGGCGGACTGGCTATGTGCCTACTTTATATTTTCTGCTGCCCATTATTGAGCCACTAGGAGGCCTCGTGTTCCCGCTCCTGTTTACGTAGCTTTCTGCTGATGTTAGCTTCGTAATTTGCAACAGCATTCCAGTTTTTATCGTCAGAAGTCACCTGGCTAATAGGGTGTTCTGGCACCAACTGATGGCCCAGCGTTCTGGCTAGATCTTCTCTCTCTTTTGAAAATTTGGGGCAACAGAAGAATACATGTTCTAATGTTTCCTCTAGGTTTGTCCAATTGGGGCAAAATGATTCATTGTCAATTATGAACCGAAACTGATAGGCCCTGAAACACCCACGTCCAGTAAGTAATTGGGTGAGGTAATAATCAATCTCCCCATAATTCCGGGCTATCCATGTAGCAATATCTGGCATCAAACGGTGGGTCCGTCCCGAAGATGATGTGATCCCAGCGTCTTTACCATCTTTGCAGAGTATTATTTCTCTCCTCCTTGGTGATTAAGGGCCAATAAGCATCCGGTTCCTCTTGTTTTCGACGGTAGCTCCGGTTACGTTCCGTTACGATCCGCCAGAAGATCAATGGGCGGCAATAACACACACTGCATCGTAAGAAACAGTGCGAAATGCTCTAGTGACACCGAATGACACTTCTTCAGTACACACTATTGACCTTGCGGGAGTATGACTGCACTAGGAATGCGGAGGTCCAGATCTGTGCAGCGTATAAAAGAGGAAAGCTAGACACTAGCCAGAAGTCTTCTTCTGCTTTGTATGGGAACACCCATATTCGGCATGATTCTAGCAAGTACATTCCTTACTTGGGCTGCTTGTTTGCTAATTATTTGCAGATGTTCATCAAACCTTAGCCTGGCGTCAATCTGCACCACAAGATGTCTAACAGATGGTTGGGAGGAAATATTAAAATCTCCAACGGTCAGGGTGCTTGTTTCTCTTACTTTCCTGCTTGTGACGAGAACTGCCCCAGTATTATATCATATGTGTGTGTGTGTTTGTGTGTGTGTGTGTGTGTGTGTGTGTGTGTGTGTGTGTGTGTGTGTGTGTCTGTATGTGAGTGTGTGAGCGTGCGTGCGTGCGTGTGTGTGTGTGTGTGTGTGTGTGTGTGTGTGTGTGTGTGTGTGTGTGTGTGTGTGTGTGTGTGTGTGTGTGTGTGTGTGTGTGTGTGTGTGTGTGTGTGTGTGTGTGTGAAAACTAACACATTAGTTTTCGTATGAGCATAGCCAAGCAGTTTAACAGAAGTAGAACGATTTCTAGTTTCTCCACTGTACCTTGTACCTGTAGCGAACGGACTAGTTCAAATAGGTCCTTGATATCACTCCAATAAACCTCGGTGGGCAAACGCAGCTGGATGCATCTTTGAGACTTGTTATCTGCGCAACGAAACTTGGCAAATCTTCTTTTCACAGTGCATATTGTTACGGCATCGTTATTGTACGTACACGTTATACCTCCGCAACTCCCTTGCGTTTTTCTAAAAAAATATGAAATATGAATATAAAATATACAGGAAATGTATAAATGTATGTATTTGGTTTCCGTCTATCCGAAGAAACATCTTCTTTTGTTTTATGTCGGTCTATGATTTCTTTTCATTTTTTGTTTTATTTTGGACTATGGTTAGATGCTTATCCAAGATAAAGAAAAAGGTAAAACTTAATCCGAGAAATAAAGATAGAGGTAATGAAATATAGAAGTTATGTTGTTATTACAAAGTTTTACAAACCTCGTTTACACTATTATAATTGGCTAATCATGATTATCAATTGTAAAGTTTTTGGTGAATCCAGAAGTTCGTGTTTTTTGAAGGGTAAAATAAAACAAGATTTCTCCGTACAACTAATACATGCAATTCAGAAATGTGGAACGTTTGGGGATGACAGGCGAAAAACTGATTGGGATAGGTTTATCTATCACTGAAGATACGGAGTGTGCTACTAAACTTTGTGCTTCACCATCACGCCAGGTTGTGATGGTGAAGTTCAAAGCATTGCTATAGGTGTCCAGTTCTGGCCATGTCTGTCGCCGGACTTGTTTGATTAGTGACTTGATATCACTCGAATAAACCTCGCTGGGCAAACGCAGCTGGATGCATCTTTGAGACTCGTTATTTACCGAACGAAACTTTGCAAACCTTTTCTGAGCACAGTGCATATTGTTACGGCGGCGGCATTGTACGCGTTATACCCCTGCATCACCCTTGCATTTTTCGATTTGTAAAAGCAAAATATACAAGAAATGCACTTTATCCTCTGATATGTTCTCTACCTCGTGGACAAACCAAACGAATGCCAATCCAACCAAATTCAACAGATTCAAAGAGCGGACTTTTACTTTTCTGTTAAGTATCATTATTTTCAGATAACACAAGGAGCACCGGAGATAAATGGAAACAATTCGCACAAATAACAAAAACCGAACCAACTTATGGATCTACCTTTTATTCAAAACTCCTATTTTTCAAAAAGTAGCATATTTTTCATATTTTTTTATGATTAAAATTATACATTATTTATTACTAATCTTAATATTTTGTATTAAAATCACCTGGTTAGGAACTATTGTTTCAATCACCTAGGATTAGATGAGGACAGATATTACAATCAACTATTACTGGTTGGGAACTGTTATCCCAATAACCTATTACTGGTTGGGAACTGTTATTTCAATCACCTATTACAGAAATAACCCATTTACTAGCGATCTTATGAATGAAGGTGGAATAAATATATTTTTATATTTTATAATATCCATAATAGTTTAAGTTACAATTATTGTTGCTTTAGTGCAATTATATACCTTCAGAGATTAAATTATTTATTATGAGATTTATTTTATTCGTTTCAATTTAGTTTTACTAACTTCTTTTAAAGAAAACTACAATATTATTAAGATCCGTAGTATGAATTTGTTTAAATCTGCCGAATAAAAAACGAGTAGGAGGAATGAATGAATTACTCAAGAGAATCATTGAAAGACCAATTTAATAATACAGTAAAACCTCACTAATCCGACCCCTAAGGGACCAAAGGGTAGGCCGGAATTGGCAAAAGATCGGATTAATCGGAGAATTCAATTAATGAAGTATACACTAAACGTCGTTATTAAGGAAGTACAGAGAAAAAACGCAAAAAAAAGAAAAACAATACAATACCTGCCTGTTTTTGAGAGAATTCCGAACATCAGAAAGCCTGTCTCTTAGTCTTCATTTAAGCTACAGAGCTTATTTTCTGCTCAAATTTTTATTAAATTTATCCTTATATTGAATATAAAAAGCGTTTCTTTAGAACCAACTGTGCAGTAGATAGTTTGGAAATACGTACGTAGAAAAATTCGAAATATTTGACGTTGTAATTCTATAAGCTTTAATGCTAAATTACCGATTTAATGATCGATAATTTGGAGAACGTCGTTGCTTCAAGATCCGAAGCTGTGATTTTTGTACACTACATCATATAAAAAAAAAAAAATCATAACTAACTCGACCTATTGCATACCAAAATACACAATTTGACTGGACTATTAGGGATCCCACTGAAATATTGTTCTCCTACCCCCAGGACTTCGCCTACGGGAGGATCGGATTACCCGGAGCGTTGGCCCAACGGGAGTAGGATTAATGAGGTTCAAGTTGTTAGAATCACTGATACAAGATCGGTTATAGTTATTAAATCAATGAATGTTAATAGACCGGTGATTGGTAACTATGATTAATCTATAGTTTAAGGAGGTTATTAAAGTCATGTTTTCATAGCCTCATAGAAGGCCTTTAGTGTAGGCCGAAAAGTTAGCTCACAATAATTTATTGTATCTATTTTGAGCATTTCCTTTAGTCCAAATACCAGCAATCCAGTATCTATAAAAGTATTTTTAATATTCATAATTGACCCCTTTCAGTCCAAGGAGTTCGACACGCTCCTCTATGCCTCACAATAAATTATTTCTTCCATTCTAATTGTTTTCTTTTGTACACACTTCAGCTATCCCCCGCCTTATGTATATTTAATCAATATTTGACCCGTTCCAGTCTAAGGAGTTCGACACGCTCCTCTATGAGAAAATTATTATTGATGAAGACTATGTGCTGTTGGACAACGTAAGATATCAATGATTAAAATTAAAAAGATTCTTTTCTGATGAATTAATGTTTTGATAATTTTAATTTTACAGCCCAAGTTGCAGTTTCACGTCGCTATAAAAAAAGATGTAACCATCACAGCTTGTGGTTTTTTCACTATGGACTTCTCTCTTATTCAATCGGTGAGGTTTTCACTGTATTTAAGTACAGTCATTTATTTTTACAATATAAGTATATATTTATAACTCTATTTATAATTGAAAGTTTATAAAACTTATTCCATTAAGATATATTTTTTCCTTGATATTTAGAACTTTACAATAATTTAATAAGTTAATTCGAGTGGGTGGAGCTTATGAAATGAATATAATCTGGTTTGAGCCAAATCAGCTGCATATGAAGATTATTATGAATGCTATTTGTGACATAATTGAGGATTTTTAATGGATTTAAGATTGTAAGGATTGGTTATGGCATGAATTGGAATCCCAAAGATAAACTAAGAATGCCCAAATAGGTCTAATTACTATCATGTAATGGGCCTTTAGTAATGTTTGTTGTTTGTTTATTTCGTTTAACGTCACTTTATGCTGCTATGGCAATCGGACGATGCTACGGTGGGAGTCCTAAATTTTGCCTATCCAGGTATAATTAGGATAGGGATCTTTAACGAGTACCTGACATCGCACAGGCTCGGGACCCCCATTTTACGTCCCTTCCGAAGGACGGCATAGCTAAGGATTTTTTACTCCCTTTAAAAAATCCTAAGGTCATCTGCCGGGCTGCGAACCCGCGATCTTGGGTTTAGTAGGTTGCTATTCTAACCACTGCACCAGGCCTTTAGTAATGTATTGGAAGATTTGAACTACATTTTTATCTAGTAAATATTGGAGTCCTCTTTAATGACTAAATAGTTATGAAATTAATGTAATGAAAGGATACAGCGAAGTAGGAAGTCATAGGTTTAAGACAAAGGGTAAAGGTGATTTGATGATATTAGTTTGGTGCTGGAATGCTAGCATTTTACAACGTATAGAGGGTAGTACCTGGGATGATACCTTGGGGAACACCAGCAGAGTTGGGTGAAGAAAGGAATATAGGCAGTATGGCTTAATTTGAAGTTTTATCATAGATATAGGAGCGAATAATAAGGAAATACATACATATGTAAAACATAAGAATTTGCTGAATTTGTATTCCGTATATTCCGGGTACCTGACTTGGTCTAAAGACTTTTAGCACTCAGAAAGGCTCCTGTGCAGTACACGTGCATAACTACACATGTGGCATTGCTGGATTGTGGAGTATGAAGATTGGATCCAAACAGGTGATATAGGACTAAGTGACTCAAATCAAGGTGTACAAGTGTTTCAAAAATGAATTATATTTTTCTTAGAGGTTTAAAAGAAAATATTTTTGAATACAATGGTCAGAAATATATAAAAAATATTCATTTTTAGATTGATAAGGACACGAAAATTTTCTCTTGTTTCTGAATAATCCATGGATTGCTATATATAATTATTATATAGTAGATTCCAAATGTCGATTCTCAGTCCCACTTAGACTCGATATAAGAATTAGAATACTACACATCGACCTTCTCCCTTATGATTATAAAAACCAAACATATTTTTCATCTTTAGTGACAGAATATGTTCATATACTTGATCAGCACTGCTTAGAACAGAATTAAAAGTAATTCATTTAAAAAATGAAGTATTGCTTATGCAAACCAAAAGTCCAATTGTTGAAGATATGTGTATCCGCCATTGGAAAATGAAGAAATAGAATTTAAATTTCAAACTGTCAAAGCAGAAACACTAACAAAGTTATTCTATGGGAATTTTTGTTATCCCAAAATAAAGATTTACAATTACCTTAACAAACTATTAAAACAGTGTCCAGAGAAATATTAGCACATAATTTGTGGTTCCTTTAACAATAAATAAAATCCAGAAGTTTTGGAATATTTATCTTCTCATAAAATAATTTTTAAAATTTATTTTTTGTTATAATATTTATTTATTTATAAAATTTATTTTTTGAATATTTATCTTCTCATAAAATAATTTTTAAAATTTATTTTTTGTTTTTTATATTAAATTATAATTAACATATTGTTAGATACCATAGGTAATAGATAATAAATTCTATTTGCTGTTTTCTGATTAATTTATTCAAGAATTATTGTTTTTAATTTATTTGATTCGTTTTTTTTACTCTCATTTGATTTTTTTCATTTACAGCAATTTACTTTTAAAAACCAAGTATCGGTATCAAGAATCGAGAATAAATTTTTTAGTATATATACTGGCATCGAGAATCGAAAATTTTTGGTACCGGCACATCACTAAACTAGTATTGATATTATTATAATTAAATATTGCATCTACTCCACAGATGATGGCTGCATTTAGCACTTACGTGGTTATTCTACTTCAATTTGATGACAACACCGTAACGGTAACTGAACCATCAAGCTTGGTCACATCTCCAGTTCCAATAAATATGCAGTCATCGCAGTAAGACTTTTCAGATTGAAATATTGATAGCACAACTTGTGGATATAAAATAAAATATGCATTATATAAAAAAAATTAAACTGTTGATAATGGTTGTTTGTTTTTAATATTACAATGTAAATCCAAATCATAATCCACCCCATCTACCATTTTTTTTTTTTTTAAATATATATATATATATATATATATATATATATATATATATATATATATATATATATATATATATATATATATATATATATATATATATTATGGTGTTGAATTTAAATTTCAAAGAGAGTTCTTTTTTTTCAAAGCAGGTTGGTATTATAGGTGCTACTACTTTGTGCTAACCTAATTTCTAATTTAAAACATAATTTAATTTTGCGATTCATCATTCTGCCACCACTTGATGTGGCTACACAAAGAAAACTTAAAAAAAAAAAAATTAAATGTTTTTGTCTCAACTTTTTTAAAAGGTAATGGAAAACCTGAAAAGAGGATCTTTTAAAAAGTGTTTGAGATAAAATGTTATAACTTATTTTAAATTCAATTTATTACACTGTCATTTATGACAAAGAAATAAAATGCACTTATTGTTAAAAAATTCAGTAGTCTTCATGATTTCACCAGAACTTCAATAAATAAATAAAATGAATTTTTCACTTATAGATTTTTTTTAGTAGGTGTTGTGGATTGTTTAATTTATTTGTAAAAAAATTAGGAACTATTTCTCCAAAATAAGTTCCTTGTTTTTGTAATTTATTCTGTTTATTATTCCTTGTTCTTATATTATACTGACAATATTAATTTATCAATTACATAACTTTATGCTCAATTTTAAATTGGTTCTTAATATACAAGGAGTGGAATTGATCAGTAGGTGAAGTATTTCTAAGATAATTGGGTTCCTGATGACTAACAAATGTTTTTTGTTAAGTTGGAGGTAAATCTGAAAATAGATTCTTTTTAAAAGTGCTTAAGGCGAAATATTTTAAATTTCATTAAAATAAATTCAATTTGTGCATGTGTCTATCTAATTAAAAAAAAAAGAAAGAAAATTTACTTTTGGATAATTAATTCAAATGTCTTCACTACTTCATCAGAACTTCAATAATAAATAAAATTAATTTTCTCTGATAGATTTTTATAGTAAGTGTTGTGGGTTTGATTCTAATCACTGTAAGCACTATTTCTCCAAAATTAGTTCAATCGTTTTTGTACTTTATTCTATTTACAATTCTTTGTAATATACTTCTTATATTATACTGACAGTATTAATTTATCAATTAAATAACTATATACTCAATTTTAAATTTGTTTTTAATAAAACAAGGAGTGGAATTGGCCAGTAAGTGAAGTATTGGACTTCTAACATTGCGTTTGACCTAACTTTAGGCAGAAAATATATTTTCTATTATTTCAATTGTAGATCAACTTCAGGGTTAGGAGACCCAACCTGGAGTACATCCATTCTCTTTAAAGTGGGTAAACTTTAGGGAAAAACCTGGAGGTTGAGAGTGGATGATAACAGAATCACCTTTTTGTATAAACTTTGATCTCAATAAAAACAGGTGTCTTTTTCGAGTAAATCATTCATGATTCATGATGCTACAACAGTGTCTGAGGTTCACAATAAAAGTACATCGACTAAACATTTTTTTTTTTTTAATTTTGGCACTTCATAATCTAAAATATGTCGAAACACCAACCTCACTTCTATTTTTTGTGATTGATAAAACAAAATAGATATTTTAAAGAAATATCCAGAAATATAACATAAAGTGGCATTAACTACAGTGTTATTAACATAATTTACAGTTGTTAGACTTTTTATCAATGCTATAGTGGTTAATTTAACATTGTCAAGTAATTTATCTGATGCAAAAGTTAAAATTTGTCGAATAGTTTTGTTATTAATAAACTAATATTAAAAGTAAAATGTAATTATGGGAAGTTTAAATTAAAATTAAATTTACTAACTGGTAAACTTATTTTATGAAAATAATACCTAATTATTTTGTGTATCATATTGTTTTTTTTTTTTTTTACGAATTAAATTAGGTTTATAAAAAGTTAGTTAAAATTATTCTTCTGGTTGTTTGTTTTGATCCTATAATGTTCACATATGATTATAAGAAAATCAAAGCAAATTTATCTCCTAAAAATCATTTTATATTTCAAAAATTATATTTATACCACCATGTGGGTGACGTTTCATGGCTTATGCCATATTTTCAAGCCCTAAAAACATAAAATAAAAACATGGATATAAATAAATAAATATCCATAAAATATAAAGTATAAATATTATTCTGAGACCAATAGTTATTCAAGAAGGTGATATGATATGGTTATTATCCATACTCAACCGACAAGTTTGGGTACCTACTTTGTAGAGAATGGGTGAACTTCAGATTGGGTCTCCCAACTCCGAAGTTGATCAGCGGCTGAAATAGTAGAATATATTTTATGCCTAAAGTTAGGTCAAACGCAATGTTAGAAGTCGAATACTTCACTTACTGGCCAATTCCACTCCTTGTTTTATTAAAAACAAATTTAAAATTGAGTAGAGCCCCAAAGCTCAACTCCTCCGTACGTCCATATAGGTCTAGTAACTGTCAAGTAAATGAGTCTTTTGTAATTAATTGGGAGCTTTGAACAAAATGTCTTAAAAATCTTTTATTTTAAATAAAATTAATGCAATGGTATTAGGAGTAATGTTTATGTTATATTGAAAGAATTATCTGTATTTATATTAAACTGACAATGCTGTAGTTATTTTCATAAAGTCAGACTTTTGTATTTTGCTGTAAAATATTATTTTCAATGTTAATAATGTAAAAGATCATTCAAATTATTTTTTTATTTCACAGTAATATTCTGTTTGATTTATTTTTGTAATTAATATTTTGTATTCACTATAATAAATATTAGGATACTGTTATTTTCTCTTGAAATATTATTTTGACTGATCGTTGAGAAAAGTATGTATTTTATTTTTGAAATTATTATAAACTGTAATTAAAAGAGTATTTGAATTATTATTTTGATTGTGTAATTTTGAATTTAGAAGTATTATTTGCAATAGAAGAAATTAATTCAAAGACTCTTATTTTATTTTCCTTTTGTTCAAATAATATATTGTTTAGTATTAGGGAATATTATGTTATCTTTTTGTACTTTAGCATGTAAGTAACCTATTGTATTTTTGTAAATAGTTTAAGCTTATTGTTAATATTAAGAAATGGACAAGGTCTAATGCTTTTGTTTATAGAAAAGTTGATATTGTATAAAATCTTATTCCAGTACAGAGTTTAACCTTTTTAGTTTTCAAATGTATAAATCCTAACTTAGTAAACAGGAAATTCAAAGTCTAATCCTTTTGTTTTTATAAAGCCCTAGAGCATCAAGAGGTCTTCGTCAAATATTTAAATATTATGTACACATTTACATTTACATTTACATATTTCAATGTACTTTTTGTTATTTTTCCTTTAATATAAATATATATCTAATGTCATATCTAATATATGAACTAAAAGATATAATAAGGACTAATTTTTGAATATGAGAAAGTATTTATGTATTGAAGGAGATTAGTAAAATAATCCCAGTATCTCAAGAAAACAGCAAACTCTAGATACAACCAAAAATTTTATAGTATCAATACCAATCATAAAGTAATTAGAATCAGAGGATTCAGAACAAAATTATAGATGTTATTACCTGTTAAAATGATAAATTATAGAACTGTATGAAAAAGTTGTATTATTTAAAAACATTATTATTTCTTAATTGTTTCTTACATAACATATTTTACAAATTTAAAGTTATTTGATATAAAATAAGTTCTTCTTAAATGTGTATGTGTTTTTCCCCAAAAATTGTAAAATAAATTTTGGAGTTTGGAAAAAATACAGTACAACGCATGGAGTATGAATATGAGAATAACTAAAAGTATTTGTTGATTTTTGATGATGCGGCTCAGACAACTGCATATTAAATATCTTTATTATTCTTATTCTTAGGGGAAAATAATAATTAGGGGTAATATCAATCATCCGGATTATGTTATGTTATATATATATATATATATATATATATATATATATATATATATATATATATATAAAGGTTCGCGGGACTGAGTTTTTAAAAAGAGATTTTATTGAGAAGTACTTACATTATATCAAGAAAAAACACAATTTATAACTTAATACAAAAACTTCGTGTTGAACACCTGTATGTCCTATCGCATGACTGCAGAGTGTCACTGAGGCCAGGTGGAGGTGGCCTTTTTATAGGGTTATCTAGGAGAGGGGATATCGTACATTTGTTTATTATCTCTAATACCATTGGGTTTCCATAACTTCTCCCCCCCCCCCCCCCCCCCCGTTCCGAGGTCACCGATGGAACAAATATCTTAGTGTAAATAGGTTAGATTCTATACAATAAAATAAAAGGTTTGAACCTTATACATTTCTTAATACCTTTTACACTAAGTCATAACATTCTATGAGCAAAGGGACCTTATAACCTAAGTTTATATAAAAATAAAAGGATTATATCTTGTGTACCAAGTTAAGGATTTGTACTATCTATAGTTTTACATAAATAAGAAGATTAAACTCTGTACTGAAATACCATTATCAATTTCCTATAAACAAAAGGATTAGACTTTGAACTTCCTGTTTACTAAGTCAGGATATGTTCACTTGAAAAATAAAAAGATTAACCCTTGTCCATTTCTTAATATTAACAATAAGCTTAATAAATAAAATGTTTATACATTACAAAATTCCTTACATGCTAAAGTACAATTTTCCTAATAACTAAAAGATAACAGAACATTTCATAATACTAAACAATTCGTATCTATGCATTATTTAAACAAAAGGAAAAATAAAATATGAGTCTTTGAATTAGTTTCTTCTATTACAAATAATACTTTTAAATTCAAAATTACTCAATTAAAATAATAACATTTTAAATCAAAATAATAATTCAAACACTCTTCTAATTACAATAATTACAATTAATAATAATTTCGAAATAAAATACATACTTTTCTCAATGATCAATCAAAATAATATTTCAAGAAAAAATAATAGTATCCTAATATTTATGATAGTGACTTCAAAATATTAATTACAAAATAAATCGAACAGAATATTACTGTGAAATAAAATAATAATTTGAATGATCTTTTACATTATTAACATTGAATATATTATTTTACAACAAAATACAGAAGTCCGACTTTATCAAAATAACTACAGCATTGTCAATTTAATACAGATAATTCTTTCAATATAACATAAACATCTTTCCCTAATACCATTATATTTATTACGTTTTATTAAAATAAAAGATTTTTAAAACATTTTAATATTGTTTAAATAAAATTAAATATTTTTAATCATAACCATTATCTGAATCATGCGAGTAGTTATCCGAGGCATCCGAAATATTTACGCGAATGGATTCATTGTCGTCGTCCGAAATAGATTGTTTCTTTTTTCTTTTTTTCCTAGTGGGCCTTTTAATATTGTCAATATGAGTTTTAATTGGTCTTTTATCTTTCACTAGCACATTTACTTTTTTAAATTTGTCTCTACTTTTTATTTTTGCTTGGGTATTTTTCAAATATTCTATATCTCCTAATTGTTTCTGAATATCTGAATGGTCCTCTCTGTTTTTATTTAATTTTTCAGTCCTTGTTTCTTTTTCGTCATTTATTTTAGATCTAATTAGTTTATGTAATAGTTGTTGTTCCTTATGATATTTCAATACGTATTGTTCTGTCAAGTCGATATTTTCGTCTGATTCTAATCTGGAGGTTCCGAAAGTAATTTTATTGGGCGTTAATTTCAGTTTATTGTTTAATGTGTTATTGTATGCTATTATTGCTAATCTCAATTTTTGCTGCATCGAACATTTATCTTTTTCTTTTCCTATTATTCTTAATAATTCGTTTAGGGTAGAGTGGACTCTGTTCAATAATCCCAAAGAGTTTGAGTGGCTAGCTGAGGTATAATGTAAAATAATATTATTTTCTTCACAAAACTGTTTTACCAAATTATTTTTCATTTCCGTCCCTTGATCTAATGATATTTGTAGAGGTGTGGGAAAGTACGTCATATAGTTAGTCAGTGCATTACTAAAATTAAAAATATCTATCATTAATTTAAATTCTGTCTGACTATAAAACTGATAAAATGATATTTTTTCTAAGGTTTGAATGAATATTAACCAAATTACTCTGATAAGTCTATTTTAAATTTTTGAAGTGTAAAACATTCAAATCATATAATATCTGTAATGCTAACTTCATTTTATAAATGCATAAAAAATGTTTATAACTATTATATCCAACTTCTCAAAATCAAAAATAAGCAAGAAATCAAGATCGAGACGTAATGTAAACTTATTAACTTTTTGACCAAAAATGACAATACTTAATCACGAAGATGAATGAAATTGCTATGCATATTACATTTAAATTTAAACTTAAATCTGTGAAATCGTTTATCCCTTTTGTTATATTTACTATTTCAATTCCAGTTATTAACAGAACATTAAATAAAGTGATCATACCTCGTTTTGTTTAAATTGAATTGTTAGAATAATAAAATAAAATAAATAGTTTTAATTTATAGATTCTTTAGTTTCGTTGATAAAATAGAAGCTTAAAGAAAGAACGAATACAACAATTTAATCCTAAACGTATTTAGCCTGGTTAACATTATTATCGGAGTAATAATCATATAAATATATTCTTTAAATGACTAATTACAATTAACATACAATACAATACAATATCCGGCTCAACAGCTCGTCACCGAGCCCGGGCCGCCTCAAGTAGCCTCCGCCAGTTGGCTCTATCCTGTGCAGCAGTCCTCCAGTCCCGCACGCCGAGAAGAGTCCTAGCGTCCTCTGTCACACCATCCATCTATCTTACATTCGGCCGTCCCACTCTCCTTGTTCCAAAGATCTCTTCTGTGGCCACCTTCTTTGGAATCTCGCCATCATCCATTCTGGCTAGATGGCCAGCCCATCGAAGTCTTCCCAATTTTATGATTTTGGAGATCTCGTTATCATCAAAGAGCTCGTATAATTCCACATTCTTTCGTCTCCTCCACGTCTCGCCTACTTTGATGGGACCATATATCCTCCTCAGTATCATCCTTTCGAACACCAAGAGCCGTTTTTCATCCGCCTTCTTAATAGCCCATGCCTCCGAGCCATAAATTAGTACTGGGCGGACTATTGTTTTGTATAGCTTGATTTTTGTCTTTCTTGACAGATATCGGCTCCTGAAGTTTCTTGATAAGCTGTAGTAGCACCTTTTAGCGGTTATTATCCTACGCTTGATTTCTTGGGTAATATCGTTTTGGTAGTTTATTTCGCTTCCCAAGTATATAAAAGTGCTAACCACCTGGAATCTATACTGTCCAACCTCAAAGTACGCTTCATGGTTTCCTAGCCCTCCAACCTGCATATACTTAGTTTTTTGCTGGTTTACTTTTAATCCAAACCTTCTTGCAGCCTCCTCGAGGGCAAGGAATGCTTCCCTTAAAGCTCGTTTGGATCTGGCCATTATGTCAATGTCATCAGCATAACCCAGCAGCTGCACCAGTCTATTGAACAGGGTCCCACCAACCTGGATACCCGACTTCCCCTTCTGCGGCTAGGTTGAAGAGCAGGCATGCAAGTGCATCTCCCTGCCTCACTCCATTATTTGTGTAGAATTCCTCTGAGACGTCGGCTCCAATACGTACAACACACTTTGAGTTCTTCATGGTCATTTTCACCATGCGCGTCAGCTTTTTAGGTATTCCCATTTCCTCAAGGGTCTGGTAGAGCTCCTTCCGGACCACACTGTCGTAAGCTGCCTTGAAGTCCACAAAGAGGTGGTGAGTCACGATCCGGTGTTCCTTGCACCTTTCAAGTGTCATTCTTAATGAGAAGAGCTGGTCAATCGTAGATCTACCTCTTCTAAATCCTGCCTGATAATTCCCTAGTTGTCTTTCAGCAAACGATGACAGTCGTTCAAAGAGGATACTTGAGAGAATCTTGTATGCGCATGACAGGAGTGTGATTCCTCGATAGTTTTCACAGTCGGACTGATCTCCCTTCTTATGTATAGGGTATATTACGGCTTTCACCCAGTCCTCTGGCATCCGTTCCTGCTCCCAAATCGTCACCATCATGTTGTGGAGTTCCTTCCTTAACTCATCCCCGCTGTATTTTAAGAGTTCTGGCTGGATCCCATCAATCCCAGGTGCTTTGTTGTTCTTTAGCTTCCTGAAGGCTTCCTCTATCTCATCCTCGTCGGGGGGCTCAGCGTCGTCAGTGAGAGCTTGCTCCTCTTCTTCGGGGCTTGTATCTGCACCGTCTGCTCTGTTAAGTGCCTCTCTGAAGTGCCGTCTCCACCTTCTGAGTACATCTTCTGTTTCTGTGAGGAGGTGTCCATCCTCATCCTTACAGCATGTGACTCTTGGTTTGGATCTTCTTCCTTCATTCACTCTTTGGAAGAAGAGTCTGCATTCATTAGCATTTCGAAGGTTCTCGATTTCTCCCATCCGCTTGTTCTCCCATTCTCTTTTCTTTCTTTGATGCAGCCGTTTCTCGGCCCTTCTTTTCTCACGATAGGTCTCATCCGTGCTTCTGGTGTACCTTTGAACTCTTTTCTTATATGCCCTATTCTTGTCCACGGTAGCTTGTAGGCACTCTTCGTCAAACCATGGAGACCTTTGCGACTTTGGTCTGGATCCCAATGCTTCCTCAGCGGCTGCTTTAATGGAGTTAGAAATTCCCTTCCATTGTTCATCAAGGCTGGAGTCTGCTATCCGTAGTTCTTCTGCAAGCTTCTGTGATAGTTTTCGCTGGTACTCTTCCTTGTGTTCCGGTTCTTTCAGCTTCCCAGTGTTGAACATCTTCTTGGCTTGTTTCCTCTGGGCTTTCTTGAAAGGAAATTTTGAGCGGATTCTCGCTATACTGAGGTAGTGATCAGTATCCATGTTGGCTCCTCTAAATGATCTATTGCTTACCAGCTCAGATTTGTATCTGGAGCTTATGAGGAGATAGTCTATTTGATTTGACACTTTTCCATCTGGAGATCTCCAAGTTTGCTTGTGGATGTTTCTTCTTTGGAGTAGTGTGCTTCCTATAGTCAGTCCGTGCTCGGCCGCAAAGCTTACCAGCCGGTGCCCGTTGTCATTGCTTGTTTTGTGTAAACTATATTTACCGATAACGGGTTGATATGCCTGTTCTTGGCCGACCTGGGCATTGAAGTCTCCAAGTATTATCTTCACGTCTCGATGAGGGCATTTATCCAGAGCTTTGCAAAGGTCTTCGTAAAAAAGGTCTTTATCCTCTTCTGTGGCAATCTCGGTTGGTGCGTGGCAATTTATGACAGAATAATTAAGGAACTTTCCTTTGAGCCTGATGCAGCATAGTCGTGGGCTATATGGTACGAATTGTGTTACCAGTTGCCTGGATCTTCCCTTGACAACGAATCCAGTTCCAAAGGTGTGATGTGTTTCATGGCAGCTATAGTATATGGTATTCTGTTTCATTTCTTGTATTCCTCTTCCCAGCCATCGCATTTCCTGGATTCCTGCTATGTCCACCTTGTATGAGTCCAGTTGTTTAAGGAGATTCCGTAGAGCCCCCAGTCGGTTAAGTGTTAAAATGTTCCAGTATCCAATACGTATGTCCTTATGGCGGTTCATGGGTCGTATCCGTTTAGACAATCCGGCTTCTTCTATTTGAGGATTTTTAACAACGGTTGTTTAAGAGGTGAGGGCAGTCAGCCCTCGACCTCCGAGTCAGGTGGAGGGGCTGCCTCCTCAGAGCTCCCTGACTCGCTCCCCCATCCGGAGCGGCTACCTAGGGAAGGTGATCCTAGGGTGTGTACTGTTGATGACTTAGTCTGTTATATGGGGATGAGTGTAGTGTGCTGTGTTGTGTACTGTGTGAGCGTGAGTGTACTGTTCCCCCAACCTGGAGGGCCAGTGGCTGTCTGCGGTACTATGACCGGGCGATGGGGTCGCCACTTCCCTACGCCAACAATTAACATACAATTAATTATTACCACTAAATTATTATTAAATTATTAATTATTATTAAATTATTATTAAAATTAAATAATGATTTTTGATTTGTTCAAAATGTATTACTATTTTCAAAATTACCTATAAACATTAATTATAAACGAAATATTATAATGAGAAGCAACATAAAACTAAATTTTGCAATCTAAATGAATATAAGATATTTTTAATTTTACAGAAATAGCTAAAACGTATAAATAATTAATGATAATATTAATAAATTTAAGTATGGGCAAAAACTGGTATGAATATAAATTTTAATAGTTAAGAGAATTATCAGATTGAAAAACAATCGTTTTAATTCTATTGTTTAAATCTCTATGCTTCTAAAACATAAACTTGAAAACTAATAATTGGTATGATTATGAATATTAATAAAAATGGTATTGATGTTGAATTCGAAGTTACCAGAATCAACAAATTATCCGATTTAAATATTTTTACTTAGTTTTTTTTTTTAGTACAATCCAAAGTGGAAAATTATTCTTTGATTTATTTGGTCTCTTTATTACATTTAACAATTTGTATAACTCTTCATGAACCGTTTTCTCGCCTAAAGGAACATTTAGTTGAGCTTTAAATTTTTTCAACTTATTGTGGCAGTGATCCAGCCTACTTTTTATGGAAATAGAAGCTATTATTTCTTTTAATGTCTTTCGGTTCAATTTATTAACTTTTGTTACTTTATTATTTAATTTTTCAACGGTTATTTTCAAATTACTTTCTGAAGCTTTTAAATTGTTCGTTTCTTTCACTAAATTTGAATTTAAATCTTCCGTTTCTTTAATTTTACTAATTATATTTTTTCGTTTCCTTCCCGTGTCTTAATAACGGTTTTTATTGTTTTATTTAAATTACGATATTTATTTCGGACTGTTTCTTAGTTTTTATTAAGTTCTTCAAGTTTTTTGTATTTTAAATTTTCGTCGTCTTTCATATTCTTAATATTGTTTACAGAATTTTCTACAGTTTCTTTTATTACCGGTTTTATATGTTCTTCGCGAATTAAGTTTTTAATTTCGTTTTTATCATTAATAAAAAATAAATCATTTTCTAATTTGAATTTTTTCTTTTTAAATGTTAATTCATTTTTTCTAAATTTATTTTTAATTTTAGTTTTTTCATAGTCTCGTAGCCTAGTAAGATGTTTAACCTTTCGCTAAACGGAAATATTAAAAATTTGACTTTTTGATTAATTCCTATCAGGGGCATTAGGTCAATTATCATGCTTTGTGATCCTTCCGCCCTTTCCGTAGGGGTTCGTATCGCAAAATCCTCTTTAGAAATTTCCGAGAAACGTGGAATGTGATCGGGGTGTATATAATTTTTTGTGGCACCCGTATCAATTAGCCATTTATTTCCCATACTGTCAATTAAATTTGGTAAGTCATTATTTAAATTTAAGTCATGTATTACAATTTGCTTATGTTCACCGGTCTGTTTAGAATTTAAATGATTATTTATATCTGGTCCGGAGGTCTGCTCGTGCTTGGACCTAATTCTAAAAAATGATCCTGTCTTTTTTACAATGATTCTATGCGTTCTAATAATAATTTTATTTTTTCATCTTTCTCTTCCTCTATTGCGTGTACTCTATTAGAAACGGTTCTCATTGAAACTGTGTTTGAATCTACCTGGGGTTGTTGATAATTTTGCCTGAAATTTCTGGAGGGTGGTTTGTTAAAAAATTTATGTTGCGACTGGGTTGATTATAAATCGGAGTCGGATATTCTATAGCCCGCTCTTGTGGCCGGAAGTTATGCTGATTGTTATTGTTAAAAGAATTAAAGGTTGGACCTTGCTCATGCTGATACTGTTGCTGTCGGTAATGTTGGGGATTATTATACGACGCATATTGCTCTCGGTGATACTGATGGGGTCGGTAATTTTGATAATCATGGTGGTTGTTAAAATTCGGTCTGTACTCTTTATTTTTATAATTATTTTCAAAATTTTTCTTTTTATAATTATTTTGAAGTGGGTTTTTTTGGTGTTATTTATCGCCATAAATTCTATGTACGATGTGAGCCGCGTTGTTTCTTAGTATTTCTTCTAAGTCTTCTAATGAATCGAATTTGATATGGTAAATAAAGTCAGTTAGTGCTGGGTGTAAACTATGTACTGCGTGGTGGGATATATGTTTGTCATACCTATACATTTCGTCCTGTTTGTCTATTATTTCGTTGTCAGAATAAATACGTGCGTATAAATCGCATCTTTTTTGGCCCAGTCGTTCTAAGAAATCGAGTGGGTTCTCATTATGGTAAGTCCGCGTATTTAAAATTTCTGAAATTAATTGTTCCCTAGTTCTCGTGTCCTGATATTTTTTCTTTAAGAATTTTATTATTTCTTTTACTGTATTAAATTCCTTGTCATATACGCCGACTTTAGCTTTCCCAGTTAGTTTATTTAAGATTGTTAAAACTAATTTGGCTTGATTTGTATTTTTATGGGTATTATCATCTTTACAATATAAATTATATAAGAATTCACTATTTCTGATAAAATCAACTAGTTGTAACGGATTTCCGTCATATTCGGGGATTAATGCTAAATCGTGATTTTTAATTTCAAGAGCCATATTATTTTCTTTTTTTAAGTTGCTTGATTTTTCTTCCAATATATTCATAAAAATGCTAAATTAATATTCTAAATTATTACACTTATTATACTAATTATATTTAAATTACAAAATTACTTAAAAATAAAAATAAAAATAAAATTAATTATACTTTTTGTTGATACAACGATGTCTTCGATGTCTTCGACCTCTTCTCGATGACGCTCCCTTCAGCTCCTTCCCGTCGATTCTTGCAAGAGGTTGTAGGTCCTTTTGGTCAAGGTATTGGAATACCAAAGCGCTCCCAAAGACTTGAAGATCTGCTGATGTACTAATACTCAGCTCCCAATCTTCTCATGCCAATGCAAAGAGGTCTCGCTGTTCTGTACCTGAAATAAGATATAACTGCCGCGAAGTTACGTTAACGCTTCCAAAAGTCCCTCCGTTCGGGTGCCAGCTAAATAAAAGGTTCGCGAGACTGAGTTTTTAAAAAGAGATTTTATTGAGAAGTACATACATTATATCAAGAAAAAACACAATTTATAACTTAATACAAAAACTTCGTGTTGAACACCTGTACGCCCTATCGCATGACTGCAGAGTGTCACTGAGGCCAGGTGGAGGTGGCCTTTTTATAGGGTTATCTAGGAGAGGGGATATCGTACATTTGTTTATTATCTCTAATACCATTAGGTTTCCATAACTATATATATATATATATATATATATATATATATATATATATATATATATATATATATATATATGTACGTATATATATATATATATATATAAACATAAATGAAAATGAAAATAGCTTTTATTATGCAACTAAATAATATATACAATTAAACAATAAATAAATACACATTTATCTTCCTTGCTCTGGCCTTCCTCTTTTTAAGAAGAGTAATGGTCTTACACTTCCCTAGGTGACCAGTCCTACTGGGAAGGTGGGGTTCACAATGTGATTCGACTTCTCTGGCCATGAATTTTTATTCTTTGCTGTTCTCCACCATGTTGGGCCAGCCTCTTTTTTAAAGGAGTCGCTCCATCTCTCGAATTGCCTTCCTCTGTTCCTACAGAAATAAACAAAATCTTTTTGTTTATATATATATAGATATATAAATATATATATATATAAGTCTTTAAATGAAAGAATCAAGGACATACCTATGGAGGAATAGAAAATTCCTGTTTACTAAGTCAGGATCTGTACACTTGAAAAATAAAAAGATTAAACCTTGTACATTTAACGCCAGAATAGAGTGTATACCATTGTCAAAAAAAAACTGATGAGTTAAAGTTCTGTACACTTGAAAAATATAAAGATTTAAACCTTGTCCATTCCAAGAAAAATGATTTCTGAGTTAATTGCTTAAATCTTCCATTTCGAATTCGCGGGGGGGGGGATATATATATTTATATATATACACACACATATATTTTAAAACTAGATAATCATACAATTATCCAGTACTATAGCGTCATCATATGTTCAATTTTTTTTTTTTTTTAAGTTGTTACGTTGAGCATTAACCCTACAAAGCCCCTAGTACCTTAAGTGGGACAACTATTTTAATCGTTTCTACAGCAATAAAAATCTTAGCAGCGACTTCTTTTGAAGTTTTGGTAGAAGTGGCGGATATTTAGAAATTGCATAATACAAACCATTGCGTTTAAGACGTTGTTACTGTTTCTGTTACTGTGGGATTAGTGTGAAATTTAATGGAATTGTTTCGTTTGTCGTAGGTATGAAATCGAAAATCTAAAAAAAAAAAAATTATAACTGAATAGTTCTGAGTTGAAAAAAAATACTGAGTCATGACGAAGTGTATATGTTCCTGAGGTAAGCTAATTTTATATTACTACAGTAAACGTATTAGTAATAGTGACTAAAGTAAATAACAGAAGAACTGAAATAAAAAGTTTGTTTTCCTGTCAAATATTGCATTATAATTTGTTTTATTTTTCCTTAAATACTAATCACCAACTGCATCATAGATATTTTTTATATCACCATAAAAAAAAATTGAATCTTCTGGGGTTAGACAAAAACCAATGACATTAAAGATAAATTTACTAATCATCGTATCACTTTAGTATTCAGGTTCTTCGGATAACTTACTTGTCCGTCCGTTAATTGTCCATGAATATGCTTCAGGTAAAGGAGGCCAACGATAATATTCCTACTACATAAAAAAGCCAAACACCTTCTTAATTATTCTCAGCCTCGATTACCCAGGTTAATTGAAAAGTTAATAAACAATAGGAGTTCTTATTATCTGAATAGGAGCTTCGTGTGAGTAGTTACAGCCTGGGGACGATGCAGTACCAAGCACCTCTCACCGATAAAGATGTCATCGACGGCCTGAGTATCTGGTACCTCAAGCTCTTCGGATTCTGGAAGATCATCAACGTCTTCAGGACCACGGGGAAGAGAAACATATTTTTCATATTTAAATTTGCAATTACTAATTTATTTTCCATTTATAATAATTTATTTCTTAAGCTATTTGACGTTCGCCATGGATGTTCATATTCATGAACCTTCACCTTATAACATCGATGCTCATGTTCACCAGAATTCTAGTGTTCCGTTTCCATCTGGAAACCAGAGTAAACTACAGTAATACCTCATTAATCCAGACGACGTGGTAGTCCAGACGATCCCCTCAACTTGGCTTACCTCTACCATATTTATCCATTTCTCCTTCTACCTTTCCCGACACTCGTCATGGTTTTGTTTTCTTACAATTATAAATAAAATAAGTGCAAGATTTACAAAAGAGTGTTATATTATAATGCCCCCTCTGTAAAGATAAAAGCTTCACATTGAGGGACAAGGTCCTTCGGTGAAATCCTAGACCTAATAGAAAAATGTATGAGTTATACAGTAATACCTACGCTATCCGGGATTGGTAAGTTCACTGCGAGTTACAAAAAAAAAAATGCGCTTAAGATTACAACCTTCCTTATGCCGCACAGAACAAAGACTGGATGATCTTATAACTATTGAGCAGCCTGACAACCCACAGGTAGACAATGCTGATTTTATTTGGTCCATTCAGAAGAAAAGCAAGTTTCTGAAATATCTATCAGGTTAACTCCGGACATAATTGCAAGTGGTTGGTGAATGTGTCCGGACATAGTTGCAGGTGGTGTATATAGAAAATAAAATAAGTGATCCTAAACATTTTTTATTTATTTATAAATTATGCGACTATATGAATTCCAGATATAACTGTAAACTATATCCTATACCATACAAAAAATATTCTTTAAGTGACTTCAGACAAGAAGTCACTTGTCGCACGATACTGTGCGCCAGGTTTCGTATAACGATAGCCGAAACTTCTATGAAAATACGAAGTGATCCGAGTCCTGTTTGAAAGAATATATTTACGAAATTCTACTGGAAGTAAAAACAAAACCAAATTATTAAATAAACGGAATCACAAGGTGAAATAGCAACGCCTCTAACGGGAGCGAGTTGAACTAAACATTCGGCACCGTCTCCAGTAGCCCTCACGCTGTCACTGTTGCAGTTCTATTTATAGTAAGTGAAATTAACTATTCGGCGATAATGTCGCCTTCATTTAAACTTGAATAATCTAACTAATTTCTATTATATTGATATAAAACCTAATCAAATTGAGTAATATTAATTTCGCATTATAAACATTTTTTAGTAAAAAGAAAGTATCGGCCATCTAATTAATTAATTTAGGTAGTATCACGAAGAGATAAAAAATAAATTTACATTTAGTGGCCCATAAGTGTTGAAATGTTTGGTTTAGAGGGTATATTGTTTATTGCTTGCATTATAAGAAATAATAGTATAATTAAAATAAATGAATATGCACACACTCAAATAAATAAATAATATATATATATATATATATATATATATATATATATATATATATATATATATATCGACGAATGGAAATAGTCACAATTAGTGACTTAAACACACAATAGCAACAAACTAACATAGGGTGAACAGTTCACAAATTTATTGCAGACGTTAATATAGCAAACTACAACAAACTAAAAAGTACATATTACAAACTGACACAAATTTTTGACATAGCATTGACCTATCAAAGATTATTTTAAATGCTTCCACATCTCAGACAACGAAGTATGCCACTGCGACGAAAAAACACAAGCATTTAAGCACGTATAACAGTCTACTTTTGGACGACATACATCAATTGATCGAGACAAAAAGACTGCCTGGTGAATAATGACCATTTTTAGAAAATAAACTTTTTAACTACTACATTTTTGAAATAATGAAAACTTCTCAGGACAGTAAACTTTAACAATGAACATACTTGCAAATATTGACATTGATTTTTTGGGTTTTTATTTTTATTTTTTTTTTATTATCTCATTATTATTTAATATGTATAATTATGGAATTAGCAAAGCATACTATATAAGTTTTGTATGGTATGGCATGAAGTGCATTGGAGTTCTCATTAATCAAAATATACAAATTTCCTACAGGGTCCGTACGAAACAAATTTTATACATACTTTTTTATAAAAGAGAAGAAAAATAATTACACAAACAAAAAAAAAAAATTACCGTAAAACGATATATTAATTAAAATTAAAAAGACAAAAAAAAAAAAAAGTTTGAAATGTTAACGGCAACAATCCAATCTAATAATTATAATAAATTATTCGGTACTAGATATGATTCACTATCTTTCAATTCTCTTGTAGAAGACGAGTTATACATTATTTTTCCAAATCTCTCCTGTACTGAGGACCCTCCTCGAAGACGTATCACATTGAAGATTTCTCACTGAGGAAGATTCACGTCCTGCAAATCTTTGTCAAGTAATCCTAGATCAATTTTTAGATGTGCTATAATCTTATCTTATGTCCTTTGTTCTTTATTGTCTAGATTTTTATTTACGTTTATTTCGTTTAACGTCACTTTATGCTGCTATGGCTAATCGGACGATGCTACGGTGGGAGTCCTAAATTTTGCCTATCCAGGTATAATATTGTCTAGATTATGGTGCCCAGTCAACGGCGGTTCACGTATTTCAGTTTTTTTGTTCTAACAGTGTTGATATGTTTATCTGTATTTATATTTAAAGTATTTATTTATCTGAATCAGCAGGCATTTTTTTTTTTTTTGAATACGATATCTATTTTTTTTAAATTAAATTTTATTTACCTTTTAATATCTATATATATATATATATATATATATATATATATATATATATATATATATATATATATATATTATTATTGGATTATTATTATTATTATTATTGGTACTCGCTTCGGCGCACAGTGGGGTATTTGCCTTCAAATGCTGGCCAAAAGTCCATTTTGTAAAAGTTATCTCAGACGAAAAGTAATTACTGTCAGATATAGTTGAATAGTCTGTCAACAATGTATAAGGCTAATTTCTTTGCCTGGATCATCTGTGAATCAGGTGTAATACAACAAAGTCACCACTCTTTTTTTTTGCACTCACATGGTAACTGTCAGTCGGATATTTATCTTTGTAAAAAGGTTATTTTTCTCGAGTTGGGAATTTTCAAGACAATTTTTGATTATGGATCACTCTGAAGCAGGTAAGTGAGAGAATATTTATCATTTTTTAGCAATAATTAGACCATTTGTAAATTAGATAGACCACAAAAGAAAATATAAAATATTCTGGCGTTTTTTAGTGTCGAATTTCAAGTTATTCGAATGTTTTTGTTATACTTCCAAGCATTTCCAACCACATATTTTTATATCAATATAAAGAGGAATGATTCAACTTTAAGAATATATAATCAGTAATCGCGGATTCGCGCGGATGTGCGTGTACATGGCTGTTAATGTCTGTTGTTTTTTTTTTTTGTTAAATGTGATTGTTTTTGTGATAATTTTTAATGTCATTTTGTTTTTCCTTTTAGGACCTTCAGGAGTCAAAATAATGACTAGAAAATGTGTATTTGACATCATGCGTCAAAAAAAAAGACCTCAATTATAAAGAACAATTAGATTATGCCCTTAATATTTTGTTAAAATATGATGATTGGTCACAAAAGCAAATTAATGAAATCAAACACAATTTTTCCCATTTTCAGTCACATTTTAAACAAAAATGGTTGGCAGCACACAAAAAAGATGCTATTTTTATCAAAAAATAATGAAGTATGGCTTCAGGGTAAATTTTTGTTGCCAATGGCAAAAATGCGACCAGGGCGACCATTAAAGAGGTTTGAAGAATCCAGTGAGCGCAGTCGTAGGCGTAAGACAGAAAAGTTACGTACTACTATGGACTCAATGGAATTGATGTATGCTACACAAATGCAATTACGAGCTGAAGGTAATCCTCAAGCTAGTGATTTATTAAAGAATATAACTAGCTCTCCATCACGCGCAAAGAAATACATGGGTACCTGTTCAAAACGAATGAATACAGATCAAACCCCACCACTGTCACCTTTGCAAGCACTAGCTATGTTTGTCGAAGCTGGACTCACTAGAAAACAATATAATATAATAAGAAACACAAATCTTAAATTCTTCCCCTGCTACTCAATTTTACAAAGGGCCAAGAAGACATGTTACCCTCATAAAGATTCATTTCTTGTGACAGCTACCTCTGCGGAAATAAATTTACAAGCATTGTTGAATCATACTGTCACTCGCCTACTAACACATTTAGAAGTTGTTTTAGAAACCTTAAACGAAGAGGATTCCAATTCGTTAATGATGACTTATAAATGGGGATGTGATGGATCCCAGCAATCACAATATAAACAGAACTTTGCAAATGATTGTGAATCTGATGCAAACATATTTCAATCTTCTCTTGTACCGCTACAATTAACTTGTGGCTTATTTGAAAAACGAGTTGTTTGGCAGAATCCAACACCATCCTCGCCGCGGTATTGCCGTCCAATTAGAATTAGGTTTGTCAAGGAGAATGCAGATATTACGAATGAAGAAATACAATATGTTCAAAATTCAGCAAACCAATTAGAAGTATCGACAATTGTATTGGCACAAAGATTGTATTCTGTTAAGCATAGGTTGTTATTGACAATGGTTGACGCTAAAGTGTGTAATGCCGCAACTCAAACTACTTCTACAATGAAGTGTTATATATGCGGTGCAACATCAAAAACATTTAATGAGTTGTCACAGATTACATCAGTTAATGAAGAATCATTACGATTTGGTTTATCTATTTTGCATTCAAGGATTCGACTATTTGAAGGATTATTACATTTGGCCTACAAATCACCAGTGAAGAAGTGGCAAGTAAGGGAAGAAAAGGACAAATTAATTGTAAACGAAAAGAAGGCAGAGATTCAAAAACAGATGAAAGACAAAATGGGACTTATTGTAGATATTCCTAAGCCTGGTTTTGGCAACACAAATGACGGGAACACAAGTCGTAGATTTTTTGCAAATCCAATGTTAGCAGCCGAAATAACTGGCCTGGATTATAATTTCATATATCGCATCAAAGTGATATTGGAAACTATTTCCAGTGGTCATCGTATCCATATTGAAAAATTTGCAGAATATACAGCAAATACAGCTAAATTATATGTTCAGTTGTATGGTTGGCATCCTATGACACCAACTTTGCACAAGATTTTAGTACACGGGCCAATTATTGTGCAACATGCTCTCCTGCCTATAGGGCAATTGTCTGAAGAAGCAGCCGAAGCCAGAAATAAGAACTTTCGTGAATACCGGCAGAGTTATTCAAGAAAATGTTCGAGAGAAGCTTGCAATTTAGATGTCCTAAATAGACTTCTACTTACTTCAGATCCTCTCATAACTGGATTGAGGCCGCTACCTAGGAAAAAAACCAAATCCTTCCTTAAGGAAACTATAGACATGCTGAAGTTTTTCTTCAAATAATGAAGATGGGTCATCTGATGAAGAAGGCATTGACACAAAGCATTGAGATCAATTTCTGAATGATTTCAAGGAAGTGGTGTTGGTGTGTGTGTGTGTGTGTGTGTGTGTGTGTGTGTGTGTGTGTGTGTGTGTGTGTGTGTGTGTGTGTGTGTGTGTGTGTGTGTGTGTGTGTGATCAATAAAGACTGATAGTTGATTAATAAAAATATACTTGTATACCTAACTTTAATATTTTTTTTTATTTTATTTATAACAGTAAAAACACTATTATTTTCTTAAAATCTACTTCTATATTCATGTATTAACTATTTTTTAGCATATCGGATCAAATAAAATGGATTAAACATCAGAAATATTTTTGGCCAAGAAAACCAGTCAAATACCCCACTGTGCGGCGCACAGTGGGGCAAAACGGCCCAAAATGGGTAAAAACCTCATATTTTCTAAACGGTTCGTGCTATAAGCTTGAAATTTTGGAATTACATATTTCATGAGGTGGTGAATTGAATGAAACCACCATAATCAGCTTCATCAGATGATCAAAAAGGGTCAAAATGTAAGAACAAAATGTAAAAAAATAATAATAAAGCAAGTTTGGAGTATATTTATTTGCTATCTAAGCTGCTGAATAGAATAAAACTATAACCAGAGCAATCAGATCATCAGAATTGAGCCATGTTTTTAGTTTGAAAAAAAAAAAATAATAAAAATCAAGTTTGTTATTATTTTATATGTTTTTTAGGTGCTAAATTGAATGAAATTTACTATATAGCTCTATTACAGACCCAAGATTCCTTGAATTAGGTTAAAATTCATTATTAAGTTATATTTGGAAATAAATTAAAATTTTTTAATATAATTTGAAAAATGTTACGTAATAAGTTTTACAAAGTAATTTCAGTTGAGCTCTACTGAATGGACTGGGCAGTTATTTACAATTATCAATCTTATATTAACAAAGAAGTTTGATCGTCATATTTTTCAATATAATGAACTAATATTCAATACATAATGAACCAATGATACAAACAAAAACAATTAGATAAAAAAAAAATAAAAGATATTAACTATAAAAGTAAAGAAATAAAATATTTCGAATTGTTCCTTTTTTCTACAACAGTAAATGAGAATCTTTATCATTTAATGATAACTTCTTTTTTGTTTTATAATCCGGTCTTGAATTACTTCTTTTTTTTATAATTTGATTTTAAATCTCTGAATTTAGTTATAAATATAGAGCGAAAATAATTCCAGTCGTAGAATATCCTAGACATTGATATAAAAGAATAATATAAATAAATATGATAATCTTCATAAGATAACTAAGGTATATAATAATTAGAACTCAGTGATACAAATCATAACCCCATAAATTTATCATCCAAAGTCCAAAACTTTTATTTTTCAATTGTTTTTTGTTTTTTTTTATTTGAAGGGCTATTTTTGAAAATTAATCTTCCTGTAACATTCCGGAACTAATTCTCTCAAGAAGAGTTATGTGTTAGTTATTTTTGTATAGAAAACCAGAAATGATATCAGATCATTTTACAATGGATAAAGATAAGAAAAAAAAAAAAAAAAAAAATATATATATTAAATAAGGCAGACTAATAAAAACAAATATACATATATAGTAAGCCAATTTTCACATCCTAGTTATAAAAAAAAAAAAAAATTCTTTCTAAAAATTAGTTTCTGTATAATGAAAAATAACACATAAATTCATCCCCTGAACAAATATGGCCGAAGCCGGGATTTATATTTATAACACGGTTCCTCAGATACCTGTACTTCAATTTGAACCATTATAGAGAGCCTAGTTCGGTGTAGCTTTTTTTGAAAGACCAAGTGAAATGAAGATAAGTTAGATTTACGAGGCAGATAACTTTGAAAATTCCTGGCAGTCAAGGTTGTGGCTACATTTACAAAATAAAAATCGTCCATAAACCAGTAAACATCAATAGTGAAGTTCAAAGGGTTATACAAAAATTTTTGCTAAAAATTCAGTCTCATAAAAAATTATTTTAAGAGAACTTCAAAACCGAGTTATTTTCTAAACTCCAGAAAAGGGCAACTTCAAGGCCGTGTACAGACCCTGGTAATGAAATAATCGAAAAATCAGTTCCACAACCTTATGCTACATTTATTTAGGTATACAAAAATAATAATAAAAACAAAAACAAAAATCATAAGATTTTAGGGTTTTTTCCACCTTTGCCCCACTGTGCGGCGGTACATATACTATATATTATTATTGGAAGAAAAATTTCCTTTCTCCTCTCCAAAATAAAGGTTTCTGATTTCATCTTTCATTTTCAAATAACTGATTTGAATGGTTTTCTACATTAAAAATAATAATAATAATAATAATAATAATGAACAGTTTTAAAATGATTTTTTTCTCTGCCTTTTTAACTTCTATGTTTACTAATTTAGTTTGTAAGATTATTTTAATTTCTTTTTTTTAATTTTAATAATCATAGTTTGTACTGTAAACGTTTTTATTATTCTTGGATTACGTTTTATGCCAGAGGGTTACAAACTATGACTGATCATTGAATTTAATTCTACATTAATTAGACAACATCTAAATATTTTCATAGATTGTAAAGATCACAAAATTCCGATTGGATCTTTTCTAGTGGATAGCAGAGCACAAAACCTTAATTTGATAAAATTATACATTAAAACATAGGTGTTAAGATGCACCAAGACATCGCTAGTTGAATAACCTTGCAAGCTAAACCTGTTTGGATAAAAACCTGTTTTGGTTATTGCCTTATTAAACTTGTCTTAACTGCTAAGGACACGACTAGTTCATTATTTCAAAATTGCATTATACTAAATTTTGCTCAAAATCATGAGTGGAATATTTTACTCGAATTAAAAATCATACAATTTGTTGTAATCATAATACAGTGTATAAAAAAAAAATGAAATATTTTGATATTATTTAATGTATTAGAATTAATTATTAATTAAATTTAATAATTAATTAATTTCATAGAAAAATAAACATATTGAGTTTGTGATAACATGTTTGTTTATATTATTATATATTTCTTGACAAACGTTCAAAGCTTCCAATAGGTTAGAAAAGACTTATTTACTGGACAGTAATTAGACCAATTTGGACATACGAAGTTGAGTTTTAGGGCTTTAATAAACCTTCCAATTCTTCTCTTATCCAATCCTTACCATCCAAACTCTTTTGTAAAATCCTTGATGCTCCTTATTATGTCACAAACAAACTTGTCCATATAGTTCATAACGTTTCATAGGTCGCTGATTTGGCCTAAATACCTGTCTTTTCATAGTAAGCTGCACACTCACTCTTCCAGCTTGCTTTACACTCAATTTCGAATAATCCTCTGAGGTATCTTAAAAGGAGATGATCTAGAGATCTTCTTATTTAGAGCTTCTATTGTAGTTCTACAAGTGAGTAGTTCTTTGCATGTTATTGTCAAGTCATTTTAATCGTTTCCTCAAATTTACTTGTTGTATGTGTATACAGTTGTAAAAATCAATAAATAGTTAGGAAAAACAAAAAGATGGATCTAAAGGAAATGTAGGTAGGTACTATATACAAAACAGTTTGGTAAAAAAAAATATTTTTTTTACAATGGAAAAAACTTTAAGTATAATTTATAAAATGCCATCCTCGTCGACTTCTATCAAATCAGGATTAAATAGAACTATGAGTCAGCAACACACAGAGTGGAGGAGGCTTAGAAGATGATCACTATGCACTTTACTAATTTAGGACGTTTTTCGACTTAGCATCTTTTTCCATCGAATTATAAGAGTTGGAACTAAAGATTGTGTTCATGAAATAGAACTGCACCTTTACTAACAATCTAGTAATACACTCTGACGGTTTCAAGTTTCATTGTATCATAAATTATCTTAAATATTAAATTATATCCAATGATATTCATTGTATGAGACGTCCAGTTGCAAATCGTAGCAAAACCAAAATTATAAATTTTTCACTAGAAGCCAAAAACCATAGCAATATGATTGTAAATTGATATGAATGTAATTTTTCTTGTACAATTAGCAGAAAAATAGATGGTTTTAGTTGGGCAAGCGTAATACCCTGTTGATCTTCTTTTTTTTTTTAATTGATTTTTCTTCTGTACTTACTTCGTTTGGCAACAGTTTGAGACTTACTCCTTTTTGATAATGAAATAAATACATGTCCTGAGTTGATTTATAGAATTGAAAAGATGGATTAAAAAATGATTTTATGTTAAAAAATGTTACTTATTAGCTTGGTGAACAATAAAAACGGATAGTAACGTAATAGACGATGTATGTACATACTTGGACTAGTCTATGTAATCACAATACACATTTTCCTAAACAAATTATTATTCTTCATCATCTTACTTCTAAACAGACTTTTAGTAAAACCTCTATAGTTCCAGGAAGGTTTAGCAATAATAAAATCATTGAAAAAAGAATATTCAATTGCATACTTCAATACAAGATTTTTATCGATAGACAAAACTTCAGTTATTAGTTAAAATTATCTAATTTCTTTACTTATAGGGCCAATCCATTCCAGGGTCCATCCAATTTGTGTTGCTCAACATTTTTTATTTTCTTGATTCTTTTATTATGAATTCCCTATAGGTAGGCATTCACAAAACTCTAATTGAAAAAAATTTACAAACAATATATTTTATTTGACAGCCATTTTAAAATGATGATTTAGTGAATTTTATGAAAAAACGGGATTTGGGGAAAATTTTATTGCGAAGTCATTTTCAAAGATATCAAAATAATTTAAAAACTAGTGTGTTCAGCATGAAATGACCTTCAAAAGGACATTATTTTAATTTTCCTATCATGCAAGAAAGTTATTCAAACTTTCTCAAAAACTCGGAAAAAAAAATATAAAAATCGTTAATTTTTAAGGTCATAAATTTTAAGGAAGAAGAAGAGACTCATAAATAATATTTTATTTCTGTGTTGAGTACTCATAGTACTACCAGCAGCATAAGATTAAGTCTTGAGAATGTTCTCCTTTTTTCTCGACGGCTTTTCAAAACTGGCTGAAAGGTAGTTCTTGCCATTTTTCATAGGTCAATATCTGAAATGGGACTGAATGAAAACAAGTGAAAATTTTATAAAACGTCCCTTATACTATTAAGAATACACCACAAAAAAATTATACAACAGGTGTCAAGCATACATTTTTCATTTTCAATATCACATACGATTAAAGCTATGAGGTCTTTATAACTTGCATTAATCTTTGCCCCTTCTACCATAAGCGTTGTGTTTAGGATGATGCTTGCAAACACATACTATGAGTTCCTGATCAACCACGCACCACTTTGGCTTTAGAGCCCAAAACATAGAACTACCAATTTTGTAATCTGGATATTTCTGTTTATATATGCTCTAGAGTTAATTTAGTAAAAGGAGAATCAACCTTTTCTGTTTCTGAACCTTAACATTGCCAATCACATTTGAAACATATTCCTTTTTACCAGGGCATAAGCAACTATTTTCGTAAGACTCTTACGATAAAAATAGCTTCACTTATTTTGTTGCCTTGTCAACAAATTATAAATTATATTTGTAAGATGTGGCCTTGAACCTTTGCTAGCTTCCTAGTTAACTTTACACATGTATTCAGATGCACTAAAGTCCTGAACTATTTTTTTCTTAAACTATGAACTTGGCAATAGACTAAATATTTTAATTTTATCATCTTTACAAGACACTTTGAATTTTTCTGTCAGTTTAGTAATGAGTATGTCGTACTTACTAATTTAAGTTTCTGTAAAATTTAAATTCTGAGTTTCTAAGTCATTATAGAAAAATTCATCCAAATCGCTTGACTGCGCTCGTAAGTTTTTCAATTTATTTATTTTATTATTTTTTTTTTTTTTTTGCAAACTGTCAGACTTTGTGTTAAGCTTTGTTATATTTTCATAAAAGAGACAATTCCAAAGAATTATAATTGGATTCCACTCAATGCAACGGATTCTCCTCTACTAATTCAAAAGCACCAGGAAAAAATTCAGGATTATTCCCAACATTATTTGTCTCATCTTCTGACAGTTTTTTTACAAATATTTTTGATGCGCAAGCGGGACATAGAGACTGTCCACGAATTAGTATATTATTCACATCTTTACTCTTGAAGATAGCAATGAAGATTAAGAAGGTGTTCATGTCACCACTTGCAGAGACATGTAGGTACAGGAAAGATGTAGGCTGGGCAAGCAGTTGCACATGGAAGAGTTCAAACCTGAACATGTAAAACTCACATTAACTTGTTGCATCATGAGAACTGATGTGTCAGTTGGCATCTTACAAAGGGTTTTGACTTACAATTATACCTCTACCATATACTTACATATTTTACTAATTAATGGACATTTTTAAGCCAAGTTTTTTATTTAAATATAAGAAAAGTTCATTATTTTTAAACTCTAAATAATAATTTATAAATTAACCATAATTTAAACTTGTGAATAAAGATAATTCTAAGTGTATAGTTGCTAATCTAGCATTGCACAAGTGTATTAGAAAGGTAGCGTTTTTAATAGAATTCACATCTCTATAACTCAAAACATAGTTGAGTCTCAGGCATATTTTTTTGTAGTGCATTCTTATTAGTATAAGGAACATTTTATAAAGTTTTCACTTGTTTTCATTCAGTCCCATTTCAGAAATTAACCTATGAAAATTAGCAGAAACTTCCTTTCTGCCATTTTTGAAAAGCCGTAGAGAAAAAAGGAGTACATTCTCAAGACTAAAACGTACGCTGCATGTTAAAAAAATTAACGATTTTTAAATTTTTTTTCCGAGTTTTTGAAAAATAGTTTGAATAACTTTCTTGCATGACTGGAAAATTAAAATAATGTCCTTTTGAAGGTCATTTGATGCTGAACACACTAGTTTTTAAATTATTTTGATATCTTTAAAAATAACTTCGCAGTCAAATTTTTCGCAAACCCCGTTTTTTCATAATATTCACTAAATCATCATTTGAAAATGGCTGTCAAATAAAAAATACGGCTTGTAAATTTTTTTCAATTAGAGTTTTGTGAATGCCTACCTATAGGGAATTCATGATAAAAGATCAGGAAAATAAAAAATGTTGAGCAACAAATTATATTTATATTGGGTGATTTGAAATGGATTGACCTTATTTGATATATTTGAATAAATATATTAATCCTTAAAAAAAAATGCTTGAAAATTATGTTTCAGTAATGGACAAAGATATATTGGAAGTTGTTCTCAAGAAATGTGCCTCAGACGCAAGGATATGTCGGATAATAGATATGAGATGGGAGTTGGCATTAAAAAAAGGGGACAACTTCACTACAACCATTTACAAAGTAATACTAAAGGTAGTCCTTGGAAATGGAAGGATTTCGGAGAAAAGTTTTATTGTGAAGAAGGAAAACGTTGGTGAAACTTCAAACCTTAGCAAGGATTTCTTCAGGATAGAAGCTTCAGTGAGTTTCAGTTTGCATTCATTGGGAATAAGACTGTTAACTCAGGTTATCAGGTGATCAAAGTAAAACTCTTCTCTCTCTCTCTCTCTCTCTCTCTCTCTCTCTCTCTCTCTCTCTCTCTCTCTCTCTCTCTCTCTCTCTCTCTCTCTCTCTCTCTCTCTCTCTCTCTCTCTCTCTCTCTCTCTCTCTCTCTCTCTCTCTCTCTCTCTCTCTCTCTCTCTCTCTCTCTCTCTCTCTCTCTCTCTCTCTCTCTCCATCGATTTTAGTCTCCTACCAATTTCTTCATATCTGCCATGCTTACCATACACTTTTTTTACTATACCCTATTCCCTATCCCCTAGCCACGTATCTATGCCCTATCCATGCCTACAGTCAAACAAAAAATTATCAGGAATTGATGAATTATTTCCCACGTCTATTTAAATTTCTTTTATTTTAAGGTTTGTCTTGAATGTTGAACATCGAATAATGAATCTTTTTACATTATTTAGTTGAAATAATTCTCCTTCCCTTTCTTTCTATCACCTTACAATTCACTTTTTTAATCATTAGCTGTAATCCTCGCCATATTTCTTTTCTTGGGCAAGCAGTAACACGCATTTGATTTTTTTTCTTACTTTTTAAACCAAAATATTTAATGGATATATCAAATTGATGATGTTTTGATTTTACATAATGACCTTAACGTTATATATGTAACATTCTTGATACTTTTGTAATAAGAGGATGAGTCACAAAAAAATGACCATTTTGTAGTCTAAAATCAAGATTTATTTTTCAGATACTTACTTGATTTCTAATACTTACTTAATTTTTTTATGGTTCGACACCATCTGTAAAACAGCTGTGTTCCTAGATGATATCTCTATTTTGGTTTTTAATCGAAGAACTCGGAAACCACATTTTCAACTTCATTCTTGTATGTGACTTTTTTCCCTGTAGTAAATGCGTCATTGACCTCAACATGTTACAGCCTGATGGTGCTAGGTCTAGGTGAAGGAGAAGATTAATCACATCTAAATCAGATAGTTATTTTTTTTTATTTTATTTATTTATTTTTTTATTTATTTTTTTATTTATTTTTTTTTTGTATTGTGTTAACTTGCTGAAACAAAACCTCCTTCCATTCTATTAAACTTGTATAATACTGATCAAAAGTATCATAAATTCTCTGTAGTCATTTTAAATAGAGCTCTCAATTGACGGAACGACATTCAAGTATAAAGTAGTTGTAAAAAACAATTAATTTCAATACACGGCTCGCATCACCTTCATTAAATTTTTGGAGCCACCTTATCATCATCCTTTCATTTAAAGAGACTTCATAATATATTCTCTAACCAAACAAGTGGCTCCAGCTGCTGAGAAAATTTATTTCTAAATAAGGGAGCAAAATTACGAGAATTTCGTTCTTTACCGACAGTGCGAACAAAGAAAAGCCAAAGAAGTACCTAGCCCGGGTAGGGAACATGCATGTTATCAAATTATTCGGAAGAGTTCAACATTAACTTCGTATTAAAATTTACAGCTTCCGAATGTAAATAAGAGAAAAATTACGATTCGAAGTTTAAAACAAAGAATACGGTGTGTGAGTGGTTATTTTGGGACAATGATTCTCAGAATAAAGATTATATATAAAGATTGTCATTAATTTATGTTCATTTTTACAGATTTATACTAACGTTCTCAGAGAGATGGACTGTTTGTTAGAGGAATTCCGGGATACAGAAGGTCCTCTCTGGTGTAAATTAATTTTCTATAACCTATCCGACCCAATAATAATTTTGGAAGATTTGAAGGTTAGTATCGTTTGAGATTCGATATCCAAAAACAAATTATTAATTTTGACTAATTTAATTAATTTTGAGATGTTTTTCAGGCGTGTGGATTCAATACTGTGAAACGTAGCGAAGCGCAAGATCTTGAACATGCAAGATTAGTGCTGAGAAGTCTTGGAAGGTTCCATGCAATGGCGAAAGTCTTAGAAGAGAGGGGACTCATTTCAGGTGATGACTACAAGCCGTTCCCTTTCTTGTACGATAATGTCTATATCAGGAATATTGTGTATGGTGCACACCTGGCCCTGGTGAAGGGAATAAGAGCGCGTTGGGGAGATGAATGGTAAGTAAATTATTATAACATGATATAGAAGTGTAGAAATGAAATATCGATGTTTATGACATCGAAAAATAATAATGATATCGATATGTCGAGAAAAGAACATCCATATCAGATTCAAATTATTTTTTTTTTTTTTTTACAAGTTCTCTCAAATTGATTCCAGGACTGAGACTGCAGACAAACTGAGTCAAATGACTTTTGGGGAATTTTCGAGAAGGATACAGAACAGCGCCAGGTTCGATGATGATACCTTCAAATGCCTCAACCATGGCGACTGTTGGAACAACAACATGTTATTCAAACACGATTGGGAAGAAAGGCCTATAGGGTTAAGGTACAATAATTAACATATTGGGTAATAAAACTATAATTAAAATAATAATAAGATTTTTTATTACAGGCTCGTTGACTTCCAGATCCCACATTACAGCTCTCCTTGCATAGACATCATCTACTTCATGTACACAAGTATCAAACCAGAAGTACGGCACCAATACTACAATACTTTGATTGAACTGTACCATCGATCATTGACAAGTTCATTAGCAAAGTTTGGCTACAAAGAATCTAAGCCCAGTCTGAAAGAAATGAACGATGTCATGGATCGTCTGCTGTTTTTTAGAATCAGTTTTTTCACAGGGTGTTTTCCCATTGTTGTCAGTACAGAGCCTGACGCTATGGATTTGGACAAAGTCTTTAAATCTAATGGCATAGATGGATTTAATATAAACGCGTACGGTGAAGATGGAATAAAGGAAAAGCTCGAAGAAGACGTAAAAATACTTGAAAAGTTGCATGAAAGTTGAGGAAGGAAAAATTCAAAAGTATATTTTTATATCTTTGCTTGTTGACCCGACAGACGCGTTTCTATCAAAATTTCATTAAATGTGTAAAACGCTATGGGAAAAATTTTTAACTATGAAAAAAAAGGTATTAACGATTTCGGCCGTAGGTATCAAAATAGAAGGGGAACACATGGTCTAAATCAACATAGAATTAAGTCAGAATATTAACCTGGGAGAACTCGCTGGTTGAGATTTTCTCTCACGCTGACGGTAAAACCCTTTTAATCGGAAAACTAAAACAGTCCTCCGCAGATGGGTCGGGGTTGACTCGTCGAGAGGTTCGCGCGTCTCTCTCGTCTTGTGCGATATCTGCGGCTCGGGCGTCTGCCATCCGCAAATTGGTCGACTTCAGTTTGTTTTCATCTCGCGACCAGAACTGACCTCCTCCGCATTTTTAAACCCAGAACGTAAAAAACGAGCAATTCAAGTAGTGATGAAGAAGACTTGGTGATGTTTTTGTGGTACCGGCGCTTGAAAAGAAATAAACGCAGATTATGTGTGCATCTTAATATTGTGCGGAGGCTCTTAGAAAGTTAAAAATATGTGCTTGGTGAGACTTTTTCACACCCAGCTAGTACTCGCGTTACAGTTTTGGTTCAAACAATAGTCGTGACGTTTTAGACTGTAATTTGTCGCAACGCTCGAAACTATTAGTTGAATTGGCACTAGCTATTCATCAGATAAGAGGTAAGTTGTATTTTATTATTTTGAAAATTGTTGGATCTTTTTTTTTTTTTTTTTCTAACTAATTTGAAAAATAATTTTTGCAATTGAAGGTGAATGTTTTGGAAAATAGTTGATTATTTATCTATGTAGTACCTTTATCATTTTTTATATTTTACCTTTTTTCTCTTTTCATAGAATCCGTATCCCAAAATCGTGATAGCAAGCCTTTGGCACGATGAAATAAATCCCGTTGATTGTAATGACGGTACATCACACGAAAAATCCAAAAATCGTGTTTTTTTAAAATTTAGTTCCTAATATTTGATTATCTTATTTTTGTTCTTAAATTCTTTTATTGATCTAAAATTTTAGTAAAATGTCTTTACGTAACTGTGTTGCAATAATATAATTGAATATAACAGTTTTTAAAAAATTATTTTATGTTTTGCTTATTTGTTTTCCCTTAATTTATTAATTTGATTTAGTGATAAGAAATTGGTATTCTCTCCGAAAAAGCCAAAACTTTGACGGTGAGAGAAAATCTTATGAGCAAGTTCTCGTGTCTCACTAACTTTAGCGAGTCCTCCCGGGTTAAGTAGTAAAAACAATGAAATGCTTCAGTTTGCGAGATCTTATGATAAGTATTTTTTATCGCAGTTCCAATAAAGTTGTCTTTTTATTTCAAACGTGGATCAGCATCCAGGTCGGGAGACCCTTCTAAAGCAAAGCGCACACTAATTGTAAGTGTGCGGAAGAGGCAGAGGCTGAGGGCTTGAACGTCCCGTCATGTTACCGTCATTGCATGCCTGTCTTAGTGTGCGCTCTGCTTAAATGCACAACCAGCCCTTTAAATTAGGTACCCTCAATTGTCGAAAAACCTTGGGGCTGAGCGTGATTTAGATTAAATCTCGTGTGTCCTATTAAAAAGACATATATCAACAATCCTCACCAAAGTGCTATACCCAATATTATTTATATGTCATAATGCTATAAGCTTTTTTTTTTTTTTTTTTTTTAATTTTTTTTATATATATATATATATATATATATATTTTTTTTAATGAAATAGATGATTGTTTTACGCTTCTAATATTTTTTTTATATACAAACTGTAGTATGTTAAATAAAAAAAACAAAAAACTACCTATAATTTTGTTTATTATTTTAAAGTACAGTGTTTACAAATAAAGAGGAAAAATTGAAGTATCAACTTATTATTGAAAACCATTTTGCACTTTTTCGAGCTGGAAGAGTTATTATTTAGATTATGCACCAAATAAAAACATCATAAAAATTATAAAACTTCAACATTTTTTTCTTTTTCTTTTACCCTTTTCAGTGTACTTGCAGTAAAAATTCATCGCTAACACATGAATAGTCAGTTAACAAAAGGTTGGTATGAGGTTGGATTTTAATTTGGTTTTACTCTTTAATATTAAAAACAATCTGCCATATACATATTTTTATTTTATTTAATATTTGATATATATAATGCATATTTGACTTCATATCAACATGTTCTACTATCAATATTGTACTCTCGAAAGTCTTGCTAAGATGTCTGCATTGGATCAGGCGTTGTGGCAAAACCAAATGCTTCAGCTATTGTAGCAAACTTGATTCTACAGCTAAATATGTCCATCATCAAATTGAAGTAACATCACCACGTAAGTGCTACAGGCAGCTATCATCTGTGGGGCATAGATGTAGTCTTTAAAAATAATATTATTATTATTTATGCACTCTTATGTAACTAATTATCCTTCTTTCTGTACTAATTTGTTATTCTTAAGGGACTTGGTCACAGAATAAAATTATTTTTCTATTCCATTCTACATTCTACATATTTTAGCGATGTGTCGGTACCAACATTATTCGATTCTCGATACCAGTACCTGTACCGAAAAATCGATACTCGATTCTAATACCTCAGTTTAAAAATAAATTGTTATTACAAAAAATAATAAATAATTCTTATGAGAGCTAAAAAAACAAACAATTATCATCCCTGAAATAAACTATAGGTATGTCCGTTCTATCACTTCCGGATCAGCATTAATATAAAGGGATCTCAGCCAGGACCTACTTCCCTTACAAATTATACATACCAAGGTACCAGTGAGGACCTACTTGCCTGACAATTTATATATACCAAGATGCCAGTGAGGACCTACTTGCCTGACAAATTATATATACCAAGCTACCAGTGAGGACGTACTTGCCTGACAAATTATATATACCAAGATGCCAGGGAGGACCTACATGCCTGACAAATTATATATACCAAGGTATGTTTTTCTTAGGGGACATTATGTTTCAGAATAAAGATTATTTTTTCATTTCATTTTAATTCATATTCAAACAATTTCATATCTCTATATAGCGCATATAAGCATTCCTTATACGACGATATGCCCCATTTTCTTTTATAGGTCCTTGAATATGCCTTATAATGAAATATAATATAATGAAAATGTCCATCTTAGCAGCCATTGATTTTTCAAAAACCCATGTCTCACATGCCTACGTTGCTCTATATGCTGGTCCAATGAGTGCCCTGTACAGCCTTAACTTGGCTGTGTGGCTTACCAGTCTACTTCTTATAAGGTGAGCGATGGAAAAGAAATCCTTATTGGCTGAGACAGTCCGTGCCCGGATCTCCTCCTCTTCTAATGGTTCCTTAAAATGTGCGCCGAGATACTTTAAACTAGAAACACATTGGAATGTGTAATTTCCAATCGTATAACACTTCTATGGGTTTCTTTTTCCTTAAGACCATAATCATGGTATTTTCTTCATTAATTTCTAGTCCATTATCCTTTCATATATATATATATATATATATATATATATATATATATATATATATATATATATATATATATATATATATATATAAAACCTATGACTCCATCTAAATCTCTTGCTAAGAATCTATGCTTTAATTCTTTAATACTGCTCGTCATCATTTACTGATAGTATCTCGAGTCCTCCAATAAATTGCAAAAGGCTCATGACGTGACAGTGATTATTTGGATATTCATTGTTGAGCTTTTGGGCTCTAATTCATCTCATATCCAATCCTTACGATCAAACTCGAAACCTTAATATGCTGCTGATTTGGCCTACTATGATAACTATCCATATATAACAAGTTCCATACATATTCGAATTCATTACAGTCCCAACTTGCATTTCATTCTATTCCCATTACGTATCCGAAGCATCTGCAAAGAAGATAACCTAAGGACGTTCTAATAAAGATCTTCTGTAGTAGATATTTATGTTCGTAGTTCTACTAATTAACTTACTAAATTATTAAACAATTGCAAAAACTGAGAAAATTGAAGAAATAAAAAGTTGAAAGAATATTGATCTTGATGGAATAAGTTTTATAAACTTTCAATTATAAAGAGAGTTATAAATATATACTTATATTGTAACAATAAATGGCGTGTACTTGAATACAGTGAGAACCTCACCGATTGGATAAGAGAGAAGTCCATAGTGAAAAAACCGCAAGCTGTGATGATTACATCTTTTTTTATAGCGACGTGAAACTGCAACTTGGGCTGTAAAATTAATGTTATCAAAATATTAATTCATCAGAAAAGAATCTTTTTAATTTTAATCATTAATATCTTACGTTGTCCAACAGGTCATAGTCTTCATCAATAATAATTTTCTCGTAGAGGAGCGTGTCGAACTCCTTCGACTGAAAGGGGTCAAATATTGATTAAATATACATCAGGCGGGGGATGTGGAAATAGAAAACTAATAAAATGAAAGAAATAATTTATTGTGAGGAAACGTTTCGGACTTCATTACTGGCCTTCTTTGTGGCTGTACAAAACAACATTAAGATGAGTTAATAAAGTTTCATTCACTGATCTGTTACCAATCGCCGATCTGTTATTGAACTAGTATAAGTCTTAGTAATGAGAATTTTCCGAAGGAAACACTTTATTTAATAAAAACGAATAAAAATTAATTTTAATAAGCTCTATAAATTTAACAATAACTAATTTAACATGACAAAATATTAGTTACTAAAGCAGCAATAATTATAACATAAAATTTTTTATTTTAATTTTTTTTCCGTTATTTCCTATAGTGAGAAATTAACAGTGTTTTAATTTATAATGAATAATTTTCAATACTTTGTAATAGTATGTTTTGGTTTAAGTTACATGTTTACAGTTCAAGTTACGTATTTATTCGGGAGATAAGAGACACCAAGAGTCAGCCTGGACCAGACCTCTCACTGAGACAGACTGACATCGAGACGCACCGGCAGGCTGTTTTTTTATTTCACCTCTGCTCATGGAAGAGGGAACAAACGGAACTCCACGGACACTTAAGTATTTTAACTCTCTAAGTAACTTGAACCAATTCACCATAGAAGGAAGAATGAATTTCCAATTTTTTTTTTTTTAAATTATTATTATTTTTCTTTTTTTTTTGTGGCACCATTAGCTTTTAGTTTATAATAATTTCAATAAACCACTTATTTTCTTTTATGTAATCATTACGGGAGATTTTTTTTTTTTTTTTTTTTTTTTTTTTTTTTTTTTTGACTAGTTTGAATTACTTCTTTTTTTTTTCTTTTTTCTGTTTTTATGTATATTGGCTTTCTATATGTACAGAACATTAAGAATTATATGATCATCAAAATTAGTGGTTGGGTTATATTCTCTTTTTTTTTTTTTTTTTTTTTTTTTGTAATTAACTGTGGATTTTTTCCTCAGATAATTTTTTTGTTACCAGCGTTCATTGAGGTTGGGAATTGTTTTTTTTTTCAAAAGTGAAAAGCCATTACCATATTATAAAAGGACATTAAGATCACATCTATTATTGAAATTACTCGGAATAGAGTTTCAGCAATATGTAGTGACTATGATAACGGTTCCTAACTAATAATAGGTGATAGGGATAACAGGAACTAGCCAGAACCAGATGGATGGAATAACTGTTCTAAGCCAGTAACAGGTGATTTTAGAGTGTTTTTTTTTTTTTTTTAATTAGGTTAAATGAGGAGGAGGTAGCCTACTAACGAGGCGCGGTAGCTCAGTGGCTAAAGCCTGACTACCTTCCTCCCGGGCCTGAGTTCGAGTCCGACTAAAGGCATGAAAATTTATATCCTGTCATTATAGTCATAGTCGGTCGTGGATCGAATTCGAGGTCGGGAGACCCTCCTGGGACACTCAACCTCTTAAAAAGTAGGTACCCTTAATTGGCGAAAACCTGGCGGTTGAACGTGAAATCTATCCAAATCACCTCCTTTCACAACCGTTGGCTCAGAAACTCTACATCCTTCATGGGTTGTAAGTGGTACAGGTTTTTTTTTTTTTTTTTTTTTTTTTTTTTTTCATTAAAAATATAAGGAAAAGAAGAAGTTTCATAATTAAATACATTTAAAATCTTTAATTATAAAAAAAGTTAAAAGTAGGAGCTGTAAATATATGGTAGATCCATAAGCATATCATTTTTATTTTATTATTTTTTTTTTTCATTAAAAATATAAGGAAAAGAAGAAGTTTCATAATTAAATACATTTAAAATCTTTAATTATAAAAAAAAGTTAAAAGTAGGAGCTGTAAATATATGGTAGATCCATAAGCATATCATTTTTTTTTTTTTTTTTTTTTTTTTTTTGTGCAAATGTTTTTTTAAAACTCCTGTTCTCTTTTCCATATCTGACCTACACCTACCAGAAAGTTCAAAGACAGTCCTTTAATTTTGTTACAGTTAGTTTTAAATAATAAAATTCATTTTGGGCATATTTTGCTTTTTTCGTTCAAAAAAGGCCCATCAAAATATACGTGGCATATATGGGAACGATACCTTAACAGTACGCTCTGCAAAGAAAAGGTTACTAAGAAATCGGACGAAAACATTGCGGCAAAAATTCAGAAAACTGGTAAATCACAAAGGTGTATTCACTACCACACTCAAAATTATTGCTGGATTCCCCACATCCGCCGCATCCTCCAGTCCTTACAAAATAGCTTACTTTCCAATAATGAACTCTTTGATAAAACTTTTATCTACAATGTTTAAAGTTATAGAAGTGAGTTCCAGTCTGATTGTTTCAACATCATCTGAAAACTAAGATTGGGTGGTGTGTTGTCCACTGGGACTTCTTGAGAAAGGGAGTTTGGGAATATTGACAAGACAAGGTGGTAGGTAGCTCTTGTCACAGTGAAATATCTCTACATCTGGACCAGACGAACGTTAGACCAAATATGTATTAAAATTTTCAGGTCATTACATCATTGTATTTAGAATTTGATTTTACATTAAGCTATAACTACTTATCCGTTGAACAATCGCCTTTTGTATTTTCTAAGAAATATATGAATGTAAGTCCTTTGTTGTAAGAACGTAAGTCCTAACCCACAATCAAATATCACCAAATACATCAAAGCCACTACAGAGAAAGATCGAAACTATATTTAGATAATCATTTGAATATTTCTATAATGCACTCAATGTATTTAGATGAGTGGGGGAAAGAAAACATTAAACAAGAAAAGAAAGGGATTAATTCTAAAGTGTTTAGTGAAGACTTTAACTTGTCTTACCCTGGCCAGTCAATGTTACCTGTGATGTTAGTGACGAACTATAATGCCATATTAAAAGTGAGAAAAATGATGAAAACCTTAATGAACTCTAGCTACAAAATGGAAATCACCAGAACGAATCTTCATTCAAGTATGAACTATTAAGGGAAGAGAAGGTAAAGGGGCGTGCTACTCAGGATTTCTTATTTCTGATCTTCCAAATCCAGATTTAAAGAATTCCTTAAGCTTTTACTCAAGAAAACTCTGGGCATTAAATAGTCCAATCTATGAGACAGCCGTGGACAAACTTCGTGTATGATCTGAAATTATAGCCGGTCAAGGGGAGAATGAAATTCCATTATAAACATATTGTTAGAAAAATTTCTGCGGGGGGTTTATTAACATTCCTTGTCAGAGTGTTAAATACTAAACCTGAGTTTTTGGAAAGATGGATAGAGTTTATCAAGAAAAATGGCGACTAAATTCATACTTCGTATGAAAAAAAAGAAACGTGTTTAGTTTTACACTTAAAAAACTCAACCAACTTATGGATCTACCTACTATTTCAGGACAATTCATTTTTAATTTAATAAAATTATAACCAGAAGTATGGTGGATAAGACATTGAAAAAACTAATAACCACATAACTCATACCTTTCACAAATTCTTACTCTATAATTCAGAATCAGTTTTACCTTTCTCATTATCTTGGAGAAGCATCTAACCATTTTCAGAAATAAAAAAGGAATAGAAATAAAATCATAAGTTATAAGTAAAAAGTAAAAGGTGCTTCCTCGAAAAGATACTTGCTGAAGAAAAAAAAACCGTGATGTTAGAATAAAAAATGCATACGATGACAGAGCCAAAAGTTGGAATTTATAAGAGGAAGAAAAGATGGTCACTATTCTAGAGAGTTGGTGGTTGGCACTGAGGAGAATATCGATCTTATTATCGATGTCCAGTGGCAGGTCTTTCAGCTTCTTGAGGGTGTCCAGGACCAGCTCGAGGCGGCTGAGGATGTGGTAACCTAGCGATACGATTTGAAAACTGATGAGGGAAAAACTCTCGACCCCTAATGTATGAAATATGGATCCTGTATGATTTGATAAAATTAGGCAATACATAAACAAAATTAAGTGGACCTTCAACATCACAATATCAAATATTCTGGTCGACCAGGGAAGGCGATGTTTCTTGAAGACGCCAATGGTGAAAAGTTTTGCATCAAAGTTGTTCAGCTCTTTAAGGATAGTTCCATAACCTGAAGGATTAATGATGGCATCGATTAGAGTGGAAATTTGCAAGGCCATTTGAATCGGGATGCGTATCATTCCTACAATAGTGAACGGTAATTTTCTGTTTATTATAAAGAGGTAATAATTAAGCGTGTACAAAGAGAATAGAATACAAAAAACTAAAATCGAAAAGGCTGCTAGGATGTATGAGAACTTGGACTTTTCTTTTCGTAATTTGAGCGGACACAGACCTAACAAAGCTGACATGCGGGACAGTAGCTGGAGGTGGGGACATAGCGTACCCTTTCTTACTCTTCTTCTTATTCTACCCCTTACTCTTATAGATTCCATTTGGTGAACGCTCACCTACAAACTGACCAGAATGTTCTACGTTATCGATTCTATAAATTACAGCTGGCACTGCCAGAACAATATCCACTAAGAGTTTTATTTATAGCCAGTAATGAAATACTGGACGAAGACATCACAAAATTATGGTGCCAGGGCAATATTTGTTATTTATCTAATCGATTCAATGTCTATTCGATATATTGGAACCTTTCTGTTGGGAAGAGGGACACCTTAAAATTACTTCCCAAACCTTCACTTCATTTTGAATTATTAAATTGTCGAAACAAATATATTGAAATTTATTTTTACTCCTCATATTTATCTGATCCATTCAATGCCTATTCGATACATTAGTCCAGTCAAATGGTTTTAAAATAAGGCTTGGAGTGGAAAGTTTATGGGTAGTTGTTTTTTATGGTTTACTTTATATTTTTTGGGGTGCTGAACATGAATCTGAAGTTGTCCAACAAAATTTCCATCGGCAAATATGATAAAAATTAAAAAAAAAGTTAAGAAGCTTTTATTTTATTTCTTTTTTTCATTATTTTGCTTGTAACTTGCAAAGTAATCATTTTAAGCAAAATATCTTTCTTTATTAAAATAAAGAGGAAAAAATGACCTACAATTTATGTCCTTATGTTTTTGTTTTGTTTTTTTGTCAGACGTAAGGTATCCACAAAGGAATTTGGCCAACTTGGGGCCAGTCCCACTTCTCCACAAAAATATGTTTGTCTTACTTTTATGTCAATAACTACGAAACTATTTATCCGATTAAAAATTACTTTTTTTCATCTTAAAGAAGATTAAATGTACTATTAGACTATTAAATATGAAGTTTTAATAATGTCACTTAAAAGCACGCCAAAAAATCCGTACTGTTGTAAAATCTATGTTTTTTTGCACATTAGTCTCTTTAACTCCGAAACTATTCGTCCGACTCAAAATCTCTTTTTTTTAATCTAGAAAATAGTCAAATTTACTATTGGACTCTACATATGAAGTTTAAATCGGGGCCCTTGAAATACACATACCAGAACGCAAAGATCCCTTACTTTTATGAAATTCGCGTTTTTTCGGAACATTTTTCGCAATAATTCCGAAACTGCTTGTTCGATTCAAAAGTTCTTTTTTTTTATCTAAAAGCTTGTAAAATTTACTACTAGATTGTATATATGTAATTTATATTAAATTTCGTGAAACAAACAATTGAAACAATTGTCATATTTCGCCAAAATATACATATTTAGCACGCTAGCGAGGGTGTTTCACGGAATTTAATATAAATTATATATATATATATATATATATATATATATATATATATATATATATATATATATATATATATATATATATAATTTAACTGTTTAACAATAATCGGGTTTTTGGTCCTTTATATTTAACAATAAATATTGATTATCCATATACATATTTTATTTCTTCCTTCTCCTCTTTCCTTTCCTTTTGACGTTTCGACCCCTTATTTAATGGGGTCCTCATCAGAACTGGAAAAACAATACCATTCTTAAACATCTTTCCCGACATTGGCACACCTCTATTCATTAATAATACAAAATTTGACAAATACACACCAAAAACTGGGTACCCCGAAACTCCAAACTCCAGGCCAGTAAGCCTACCGACTCCTGCAGCAAGTGCTTGCCAGCTCAGACACCAGGGTACTGAGCTGCTCGGCGGACTACCCGGCCAAAGAGTCCGAGGTCCAATTACATAATTTTTTCTTTTTTGTAACTAAAATTTAAAATCTATAACTAAAGAAAAACAATATATAAACATTCACACAAACACCCATATGACAATACACACAAATCTATAGGGGATATTTCCCTTCGTTAAAATACAATAAAACCATTATGCTAAAACAATACCCAATTAAATATTTAAAACAATTTAAAACTTTTTAAAACAATAATAAATATTTAAAATAAATTAAATAAATCAAATATTTAAAACAATTTTAAACTTATAATATAACAATTAATATAGCCTAAAAAAACATTTTTACAATTTTATATCCATCATTTTACAAACAATAAAACAGACCCTCCAATAACCTAAAAACAACTACAGTATTTTGACACTTTTTATATTTTAAAACATTATTTTCAACTAAAAATTTTGATAATTCAAATAACAAATAAATAAATAAAATTTTTTAAATTTTGACACTTGAAAGTTTACAATTTTGGCAATTAGATAAAAGTAGACCAAACATGAATATTTTAGAACAGCCCATCTAATTTTTAGCTTATAGCCTTTAGAATATTGTGGTAGGCCTGATTTAATTTGGAACAATCATTTCTCGTGTTGATGCTGTTAATATCTTTTTTTATGTGCATCATTTCGAGGATGAGCCTTTTTTGTTGATTCTTTTCGACATCTAGTATCCTCACCCTCTCAAAATCAAACACGTGATTATTTTTGATAGCGTGTATCGCTAGAGCTGTGTCCTCTTTACCACTTTCAATGCTATATTTGTGGCTATACATCCGTCTGTGGAGGTATTGGGAGGTCTGACCCACGTATTTTCCCTCACAATTCTTACAACTTATTTTATAGATTACGTTTGACAGTTTCTCTTTGATGGTTTTGTCTTTTAATTTAGAAAATATTAGTTTGTTTAAATTATCATTGTATTTATGTGATAAAGTAATGTTGTAATCCTGAAAAATCTTTTTTGTAGTCAGTGCCAAAGGTTTGATATTAATTCTATTGTAAAAAAATGATTTGTTTGTTTACAACTATTGCGTTTATGGGACAATAGACTAATCTATAATATAATATATAATCCCCTATAGATTTGTGTGTATTGTCATATGGGTGTTTGTGTGAATGTTTATATATTGTTTTTCTTTAGTTATAGATTTTAAATTTTAGTTACAAAAAAGAAAAAAATTATGTAATTGGACCTCGGACTCTTTGGCCGGGTAGTCCGCCGAGCAGCTCAGTACCCTGGTGTCTGAGCTGGCAAGCACTTGCTGCAGGAGTCGGTAGGCTTACTGGCCTGGAGTTTCGGGGTACCCAGTTTTTGGTGTGTATTTGTCAAATTTTGTATTATTAATGAATAGAGGTGTGCCAATGTCGGGAAAGATGTTTAAGAATGGTATTGTTTTTCCAGTTCTGATGAGGACCCCATTAAATAAGGGGTCGAAACGTCAAAAGGAAAGGAAAGAGGAGAAGGAAGAAATAAAATATGTATATGGATAATCAATATTTATTGTTAAATATAAAGGACCAAAAACCCGATTATTGTTAAACAGTTAATTATATAGTTTCTAAGGGTCGACAAAATATAATTTTGATATATATATATATATATATATATATATATATATATATATATATATATATATATATGATGTTAAAGAAAATTTAACCTGCTTTAAGATGAAAAAATGAAATTTTGAATCGGACAAATAGTTTTGAATAATGTGCCAAAAAAACGTGGATTTCATAAAAGTGACCTGATTTAAATTTCATATATAGAGTTTAATAGAAAAATTGACCACCCTTTAGTGACCACCCTTTATTTGACGAATAGTTTCGGAGTTATAGTTAAAAATGAGCAAAAAAAGTGGTATTTTACAACAATACGGGCTTTTTAGCGTGCTTTTAAGGGTCATTATTAAAACTTCATATGTAATAGTCTAATAGTAAATTTAATTAGTTTTAAGATGAAAAAAAGTAATTTCTAATCGGACAAATAGATTCGGAGTTATTGACAAAAACGTACAACAAACATATTTTTGCGGAGAAGTGGGACTGGCCCCAAGTTGGTCAAATTCCTTTGTGGATACCTTACGTCTGACAAAAAAAACATAAGGACATAAATTGTAGGTCATTTTCTCCTCATTATTTTAATATAGAAGAGTATTTTGCTTAAAACGATTACTTTGCCGGTTACAAGGAAAATAATGACAACAATTATAGCTTTTTTACTTTTTTTCAAATTTTTCTCATATTTGCCGATAGATATTTTATTGGAAAACTTCAGATTCGTGTTCAGCATCCCAAAATATATAAAGTAGGTCGTAAAAAACAATACTCATAAACTTTCTAGTTCAAAATACCTTTTTACTGGACTAAATTAGAACTTTTCTGTTGGGAAGAGGGACACCTCAAAAAAAATTTTCCCAAACCTTCAACTCATTTTTATTATTATAATTATTAAAGCATATGAAACAACAAGAACTTGGAAAAATATAAAACAAAAGAAAATAATCCTTTCCAACTATGTAACAGATTAATTATATATGTATTTACCTTAACATCCAATGGTTAATATTCAATTAAAACAAATTTTACAATTGAGAAAGAATTTACGTCTATAAACAGTTTATAACAAGATAAATAAAGTTTTGTAAATAAAGAAAATCGTTTAACCTTAATAAATTGAAAAATGATAAATTGAAATAAATTAAATGTTTAAAATAAAGTTCAACCAACTCACGAAGTGAAGAAAAATTATCTCCAGATGACCTTCATTAAACGATGAAAAGACCGAAGTTCCATGCGCTTGCTCTAACTTTAGCGGGTGGTGCACACCTTGCTATTTCAGGAACCAAATACCATCAAAATCCCGACAGTCGATGTAAGTAAGCAGTGAATACGAACTTCGATCAAAAAACCAGACTGTTGATGTAAATGGTTAGTAGCTGTATAATATACAAACTGTTCGCACGAGGTGCTCTCTTCTTGCGTTAGAAGCCAAGACTGCACTAGCCGATAATATGAGGTACGATCTTCATAACATCAAAATCCAGACAGTCGATGTAAGCGGTTAAAACGAGATGCGAACAGATGCCAGACAGTACTATTTTATTAGTGTCGTGACTGGACGTCATAAAAACATGTTTTGTTTTTAAACAAATGACGAACTACAATAAATGATACTTATCACCTAAAATTGACAAAATAATATTCTAAACTACAAATTAATGTTTGGTTTTCATTATTGGAAAGGTGAAGAAAAAAAAATCAGTAATTAAAATTAAAGTTGACTCTTTTTGAAACAATTAAAATGATGTACTTTTACACCAAGCCTAAACATTGTTATATACACTTGTTATGTGAATAGCTTAGTTTTGCCGTAATACTTAATCATATACAGAAAACTGTCACTACGAAAAACAAAAATTAACTTCAACAAATTATAGATTTTTATCGTTAAGTCATGGGAAGAAATGTGCTTTATGTGCTTTTTTTCTTTTTCAAATGTACTTTATGTGCTTCAAAATATCTCCGGATTGAGGGGTGGGGGGGGGGGGGGGGGGGTGAAAGTCGTATGTTGTTAGCTGTTTGATTCCGGAATACGGGAAAACGTTACTTTTAACACATATATACATAAAAGCAAATGAAATTTGCAAACAATTTCATTTTATTCCTTTCTCTCCAATATCATAATTATAAGAGCTGTGGGGGAGGAAAAATAGAAGATTTTTTTGCTTGTGGTAAGTCGCAGTTCTCCGTAATAACACGTTTGTCGGTATTCATTTGGCTATAGCCCCAAAAGACTTTGTCCGATTCAAATTTCTCTTTTTCCATCTGAAAGCTGGTTAAATTTACTATAAGAACTCATATATATTAAATACCTCGTTTTTTCCGGCACATTTATCACTATAACTCCAGAACTATTTCTTCAGATCAAACTTTTTTGTTTTCATCAAAAAGCTAGCTATATTTACTATAATACTCTATACATGAAACTTTGATCAAGTCTTGTTAACACACAGTTTAAGTACTCCGTCCTGTTGTGAAATTCATGTTTTTTTTTTCGGAATATTGACCGCATTAACACCAAAACCATTTATCCGATCCAAAATATATTTTATTTATCTCAAATTTGATTAAAACTGCTATCAGATTCTATATTTGAAGTTTTGATTGAATTCTGTGGAATACCTATGACAGCCCATTGAACGTGTCATAATCGTCACATTTTGCCAAAACATACACATTGACGTGGGTATATACTACTAATTAATTAGATACTAGTTTCTGTACTATATCTGTTATACAAGTAAACTATAAACTTTTACAGCAAACAATTGCATTTAAGAAGTAATAGCCTTAAAATAAACGTTATTACATTGTTGCTCCATTTCAACCGAAAGACTATTCATGATTATGAAAAACAGTAAATGCAGTACGGCCTCAGCACAGCCCTGCTAGGACCGGCGCGCCGCTCCACTATTCAATTAACGCTCTCTATGAAGCAGTCGTTTTAACATTAAGCGTTATGAGACACATCGTTTTAAAGCCAATCATATTATCTATAAGTTTTGTTTAACACATTTCTTCCCAAGACGTAATGATAAAAATCTATTATTTGTTTAAGTTCCGTTTTGTTTTTTGTTGTTACAGTTTTCTGTATATTATTAGGTATTGCGGTGAAACAAAGCTATCTACATAAAAAGTGTATATATTATAATTTGTTTATAATATTGTTAGGAGTAATGTAAAACAAAAGAAATCCACGATAACATCATTAGTTTTCGAACTTATAGCCAGAGTTCTGTTCTTGTAATGTTGCTGAAGGCGTGGCAGGGAAAACAGGAGGGGTGGGGGTCGGGAATTTGTGTTTTTTTAGTCTTTACTTTATGAACTAACAACCTGCAAAAACTCAGCTTTTCTTACCTTCATTGACTAGGCTTAGAGACGCGCACAATCTATGATAGAGGTGGGGAAACCTATATCAAAGTACTTAACAGCCAAAGTTGTGGCCCCAGCTTCTCGGAGACGTTACTTTTGGGATTACATTCATAAATAAAAAAATTAATTTTAGTTAACTGAGCAATGATTATATTTATAACATATTTGATGAAGGATTTGAACACAATCGACCAAAAAAAAAATTGCATCTCCGTCTGGAATAGAGTAAAATTAATTTTTAACAATTAATTCCTTACCTGGTTGGCAATGAAAACCTCGTGTAGCCTAGATGGCAAGTAATGGAAGGGAAATTAATATTATGAAAAAATCTCGTTACCACATTTTTAAAACAAATTAAAATGTTGAATTTCTTAAGCGTTCTGCTACATATTCGCAAGGATTTTATCCATCGTAAAAAATATATATAACAGTCTATAAAAAATATTTACTTTCTTTAAAAAAAAAATAAAATATTTTTTTCTTTAGTGTAGCATAAAATTAATTATCAAAATATAACCCAATGTGGTGCTCTGCCCTTTTCCATTTTCAGCTATTTGCTTGAACCCACTTCATCTTTCAGATTGATCCTAAAAATCATCAGGAATATTAAATTGTTTCTTATTCAAGAAGTGGGTTATGGTTGGAAACAAATATACATCCTATGGAGCAAGGTTAGGAGTCTACGTTTTGGAATACTGTTTGTAATAGAGATCATATTGGACGTCCATCATAATTTTTTCTAATAATGTTTTTACATTTCAAGAATTTCCTAAGAAACAGTCATGTTGCTTTTTCTGTAAAAAACATTTGAAATAGCGCTTCATATAGGCAGTCCATTGTTCATAAATAATTTTAAATAAATATTAAGAAGAGAAAAGAATATAAATACTGTTAAATAATAAATAAGAACAAATGGTAATTTAATTTTTTTTCAAATTTAATTCCAAGGCTGAGAGTGCAGACAAACTGAGTTGAATGACTTTTGAGTAACTTTCGAGAAGGATACAGAACAGTATCCTGTTTAACAATATCAGATTCGATGATGATACCATCAAATGCCTGTACCATAGCGACCGTTGGAACAACATGTTGTTGGGAAGGAAGGCCCATTAGATTAAGGTAATTGATCTATTGGGTAATAAAACTATAACAAATATAATAATAAGATTTTTTATTACAGGCTACATCACCTACTTCATGTACACAAGTATCAAACCAGACGTACGATGCCAATACTACAAAACTTTGATTGAACTGTACCATCGATCATTGACAATTTCATAAGAAAAGTTTGGCTACAAAGGTTCAAAGCCCAGTCTAAAAGAAATGAACGATGTCATAGATCATCTGTTGTTTTTTAGAATCAGTTTTTTCACAGGGTGTTTTCCCATTGTTGTCAGTAAAGAGCCCGACGCTATGGATTCGGACAAATTCTTTAAATCCAATGGCATAGATGGATTTAATATAAACGCGTTAAAGGTGGAGATAAAAGAAAAGAAAAGCTCGGAGAAGATGTAAAAATACATGTGAAATTGCATGAAAGTTGAGGAATAAAGAATTCAAAAGTTTATTTTTATATCTATGCTAGTTGACCCGACAGACGTGTTTCTATCCAAATTTCATTAAATTTGCAAAACGCTATTAGAAACTATTTTAACTATGAAAAATAAGGTATTACGATTTCGGCCGTAGGTACCAAATTTGAAGAGGAACACATTGTTAAAATCAACATTGATTTAAATTAGAATATTAAGTAAATAGTAGAAACATTGAAATGCTCTAGTTTGCGTGGTTTTATGACGCAATTTTTTTTTCCTCGCAGTTCCGATACACGTTTCTTCTTTTTTCTGACGTGGAACGCCATCCAGGTCGGGAGACCCTTTTAGATGCACAACCAGCTCTTATAAATTAGGTATCCTTAATTGTGGAAAAAATTTGTGGCTGAGCGTGATTTAGACTAAATCTCGTATGTCCTATTAAAAATAAGTAAATTAACAATCCTTACCAAAGTGTATCTCCAAAGTGTGATCTATACGCAATATAATTTATAGGTCATAAGGCTGTAGGATTTTTTTTTTTTCAATGAAATAGCTCATTGTTTTACGCCCCTAATATTTTTGGCATACAAACTGTAGTATTTTAATTTGAAAAACTATATTAAACTTGCGTTATTTTTTTATAATTTTGTTTATCATTTTAAAGTATATTCTTTACAAATAAAAAGGAAAAATTCAAGTATTAGCTTATTATAGAAAACCTTTTTGCTTTTTTTCGAGCTGGAACAGTTAATATTTGGAATCTGCACCCAAAATAAAAACTTCATAAAAATTATAAAACTTCAACAGTTTTATTTTTTGGTTTTACCCTTTTCAGTTTCCTACTGCAGTAAAACTTCATCGCTAACACATAAATAGTTAGTTAACAAAAGGTTGTCTTTATTATTAAAAAACAATCTACCATTTTACACATTTTTATTTTCTTTAATATTTAATATACATAATGCATATTTGACTTCATATCAACATGTTCTAATCTCAATATTGTACTCTCGAAAGTTTAACTACGATTTCTGCATTGGAACAGGCGTTGTGGCCAAAATTAATGCTTCAGCTATTGTACCAAACTTGATTCTACAGCTAAATATGTTCACCATCATATTGAAGTAACATCACCACGTAAGTGCTGCAGGCAGCTATCATCTGTGGGGTATAGATCCAGTCATTAATAATAATATTATCAATATGATATATATATATATCATAGTGAGAAAAAAATTATGCTATACTTTATAATAAATACAATATTGTAAATAAATATACATATTTCAGCTTAGTTAGTTCATATAAGTAATGGTTCAAGTAATTAAGTTATTATTATGTGAATCAACTTACATATTAAATTACGAACGCTGTTATAAAAAACAAATGAAAACATTTAAGCGTCGCCAGCGACAGTGGTGAAGGCCAGTCTGAAGCAGGCCTCCCTGGAAGGAAGTTAGTTTTTTTTTATTCTCTATTTTATAATTGGGCATCTTTCGGCTGATAGTAATTTTTCACCAGCGCTCACTTCGGGCGGTGATTGTTTTTCGAAAGAGAAAAGCCCCACCCCAGCAAACTTTAATACACACATTTAAGCATTGTAGACGGTACCAACATTATTCGATTCTCGATACCAGTATCTGTACCAAAAATTTATTCTCGATTCTAATACCTCAGTTTAAAAATAAATTTTGATTGCAAAAAATAATAAATAATTCTTTTGAGAACTAAAAAAACAAACAATTATCATCACAGAAATAAACTATAGCTATGGCTCAATCAGCATTATCTAAAAGGATGCCAGTGAGGACCTACTTCCTGACAAATTATATATACCAGGTCGCTTCAAAAGCCCTTCCCTTTTTCTGGGGGGTTATTAAAAAATCAATGAACAAATAATTATACGCTAACATTATTCATTAAAATAATTTTCATTACAACTAATAACTTCATCCCACCGTGATGCAAGATCCAAAATACCAATTTTAAAAAATGATTGATCTTTTCAAGTTAAAATACTGGTTTAATTCCAATTCTAGGCTTTGCTGATTATCATTTCTGCCGTAGACTATTGTCCAGAGATCTGAAAAGGTAATAATCATCGGGTGAAACATTAGGAGTTGGTATGGTGGTTACCTTCAAGCCAATAAAATTGACCGAATTTGAATTTCAACATTTACCATTTTAATAAATTTCTTTTAACGTTTAGCAGTGACTGAATTAAAAGGTAATTTCAAAGGCAGTAAACATTGGAAAAGGTCGAATTAAAAATTAAATTATAACAAAGATGGTACAGATCAAATAAATCTTAATTAATAAAAAAACGACTGGACTTCATGTTCTGGATACATCCAGGACAATCCCCATCTTTTTGTGAACTTCAAGGCAGCTTACGACAGCGTTAACCTGAAAGAACTATAGAAGGCACTAGAAGAGTTTAATATCCGAGAGAAGCTAATACGATTAGTAAAGCTGACCATGAGGGATGTGGAGTGTACTATGCAGGTTGGTGGGCAAGGAACAGAAGAGTGCTCCTCAAGAAAAGAACTTTGCCAAGATGTACTGGCGTGCCTTCTTTTTAACTTGGCGCTTGAGAAGGCCCAAATCTTAGCCTTTCCAGATGATGTGGACATTGTGGGGCGATCTTCTGAGTCAGTCATAGAGGGATTTTTGGCTCTATTGGAGGCCGCCAGAGTACTTGGGTTAGAGGTGAACGAAGAAAAGACTAAATACATGGTAACAGGAGAAGCCGCTCATCTTAGTGAGACCATTGACATCGGCTTCTTCAACATTGAGAAAGTGGCCCAGTTCACATATTTGGGGTCACTGGTCACTCAAGATAATTAACCTGCGGCTAAGGTGAAGAGAAGAATACTGATGGCTAACAAGAGCTACTTCGGCCTCTGCAAGGATTTCACCTCCCGCCTTTTATTCCGCAGACCAAGCTTCATCTGTACAGGACATTAATCCGCCCAGTCCTATTGTATGGATCAGAAACTTGGACTACAAGCAAAAGAATGGAACTAACATCTTAGTCTTTGAAAGGAAAAGAATAGTCGTAGTTCTACTAATTAACTTATTAAATTACTGTATATCTGTAAATACCGAGAAAATTGATCTTGATGGAATATGTTTTCTGGACTTTCAATTATAAATATATACTTATATTGCAACATTCTATGACATGTGCTTGAATATAGTAAAAACCTCACCGATTGGATAACAGAGAAGTCCAGCGTAAAAAAACCACAAGCCGTGATGGTTACATCTTTTTTTATAGCAACGTGAAACTGCAACTTGGGCTGCAAAATAAAAATTATCAAAACATTATTCATCAGAAAAAAATCGTTTTAAACTTTATCATTTATATCTTACGTTGTCCAACAGCCCATAGTCTTCATCAATAATAATTTTCTCATAGAGGAGCATGTCGAACTCCTTAGACTGGAACGGGTCAAATATTGATTAAATATACATAAGGCGGGGATAGCTGAAGTGTGTACAAAAGAAAACAATTAGAATGGAAGAAATAATTTATTGTGAGGTTACGTTTCTTACTTCATTACAGGCCTTCTTTGTGGCTGTACAAAACAGCATTAAAATGAGGTAATAAAGTTATCACCATTCACTGATCTGTTACCAATCGCCGATCTGTTATTGAAGCATTCACTGAATTAATAACAAAAACCGAACTAGAATAAGTCTTCATAGTGAGGATTTTCTGAAGGAAACACTTTATTTAATAAAAATGAATACAAATTAATTGTAATAAGCTCAGTAAATTCAATAATAACTAATTCAACCAAACAAAATATTATTTATTTAAGCCGTAATGATTATAACATCAGAATACAATAGTTATATTATAAAAAGGGCATTAAGATCACAGGTATTATTGAGATTACTCGTAGTAGATTTTCAATAAAATATAATATGTAGTGACTGGGATAACGGTTCTTAACAGGTGATTTTAGAGGGGTTTGTTTCTTTATTTTTTTTTAAATGAGGTTAAATTATACCTTGATCTCAGTGTAACATCGCCACTAAATGTCGTTCTTTGGCTGTAACACTATGTTTAAATAACACTCAATCACATTAAAACATCAAAAGGATGATATTTTGTAAAAACTATGTTTAGATACATTACATTTTCATGATATATGTATCAATGTACTATTTTCATTTTTTAAGTAAATTTATTTTAAAGTAAAAAAAAAAAAAAAGCTAAATTAAAAATATAAGCAAAAATAGCCCATCGAAGTATATGTGGCCTATATGGGAAGGATGCCTTAACAGTACGCTCTGGTAAGAAAAGTTTATAAAGAAATTGGACCAAACATTGCGGCAGAAAGAACTGGTCAATCGCAAAGTTGTATTCTAGCATATTCTACCACCATACTCAATAATCGTATAGCAAACATTATTGCTGGAATGCCCACATTCACCGCATTCACGAGACCTTACAAATAAACTAACTTTCAAATAATGAACAGTTGGATAGAACTTTTATTTACAAAGTTTAAAGTTACAGAACTCAGTTCGATTCTGATTGTTTCCACCAGCATGATCATCTGAAAACTAAGATTGAGTGGTATATTGTCAACTGGGAGTTCTTGAGAAAGGGAGTTTGGGACTATGGGCAAGACATGGTGGTAGGTAGCTCTTGTCACAATGAAATATCTCTACATCGGAACCAGACGAACGTAAATCCTAATAAGTATTGCAATTTTCAGGTTATTACATCATTGTATGAAGAAATTGATTTTACACTAAGCCATAACTACTTATCCGTTGAACAATCGCCTTTTGTATTTTTTAAGGATTGTATTAACGTAAGCCCTTTGTTGTATGAACGTGAGTCCTAACCCACAATCAAATATCACCAAATACATCAAAGCCACTACAGTGGAAGATCAGTACTATATCTAGGTAATCATTTGAATATTTCTATTTTGCACTCGATGTATTTAGATGAGAGTGGGAAAGAAAACTTTATACAAGAAAAGAAAGGTATCAATTCTAAAGGGTTTAGTGAAGACTTTAACTTGCCTGTACACTTGCCAGTTAATAGTACCTGTAATGTTTGTGAAGAACTATAATGTCATATTAAAAGTAAGAAAAATTATGCAATAATGAACTAAAACTACAAAAAGGAACTCAACTGAAAGAAGCTTCAGTAAGGTATGAATTATATAGAAAAGACATAGTAAAAGGGCGTGCTACCCAAGGCTTCAGATTTGTTATGTCTGATCTAACTCTGATTGTGTTTCTTCCAATTCCAGATTTGAAGAATTCCCTAAGCTTTTACTCAAGGTTACTGTGGATAAACCTTAATGATCTGGGATGAAATTATAGCCGGTCGAGGAGGAATTGAAATCGTATCATAAAAATACTGTTAGAATGATTTCTGTGTAGGGTTTATTAACATTCTTTGTCAAAGTGTATAGTCCTAAACCTGGTTAAAGATGTATAGTTCATATAACACAAGTCTAGTCTTAAGTTTTAAGACGATTTTATATTCCTCAGTTATTTCGAAGGTTTCTCCCTCGCATCTGATCACAACATTTTCTTCATCTCTGCCAACATGCCTTACCTTACTCTTACCTGCATTGAACGCCATTCCTTTTCTACCCAGCTCAGCCCCCATTCTATGACTGCTTGCTGTAGGGTTTCTTCCGAATCTGCTACGAGGACAATGTCATCTGCGTAAACCATAGCTTGAGCAAGGATTGCCCTAACGTTCCATTTCCCAACCACTGTTCTTGCTGTCCTTCGCATGCAAATTTTGATTGCCTCGCCCATGCGATAATACACAGTAGAGGGCTAAGACTATCCCCCTTCATTATTCCCTTACACATGTCAAAGGCCTCGGATTATGTTCCGTTTATTCTTATAATGTCTTTTGTATTGCAGTACGTGGATTTTACAGCTGTGAGTGTAGTTGGGACATTTTCAATGGCTAAAGCTGTTTATATATTATGTCTAGTTACTGAGTCATATGCGGCCTTTATATCAAGGAAAAAAAGAAATATGCTCTTCCTCATTTCCCATGACTATTCATGGTCATAGTCCTGAGAGAAGATATGTGGTCTTGTGCCTGGCGGTGTGGTCTGATGGCTGCTTGTGCCTCTTCAAGATTTTCCTCTTTGCTTTTGTACAAGGATAAATGCGTAGAGCTTGTAGGCCATCTGGAATAGACATGAAGATGTTATACCTCCATTCCTTCTGCACTATTTTTTTGTGAAAAGCTTTTTGATAGAGGCCTGGTTGATGTATCTGCAGTTCTGACCGTCCAAACTTCGTTAATTCTTGAGCAATACCATCGCTCCCTGCTGCTATGTCTATATTTAGCCTTCATACAGCCCTTTCCATGTTCTCTAGCCAGATTACATTGGATACACTCTCTACCCTCCTCAATATTGGAAAACACTTCTGCATAATGGCGCTTACATCTATTAGAGACTTCCTTATCTCAAGTCCATCGTAAGTCCAATCCTGAGTAAATAAGGCGTTGATTCTAAAGGGAATAGCTATAGATAGGTTAAGTATACGGAATATAAATAAATTTATTTATTTATATAATTTTATTAATGTAAATACTTTTTTATGGCTAATTCAAGTGTCAGATCTGCAGCCTACCTATAGTTCATTTTTTACAGCTTTTGTGTTCTCCTGAAAAGTTAGCCTGGTGCGACTTACGTTGATCTGGTTCCGCGGTACAGATCTAAAAATTGGCCCCACAGCAACAAAATTCAATGATAAGAAAAATGGATAGCGTTTATCAAGAAAAATGGCAAATACATAATTGACTAAAATTTACTCTTTTATGAAAAAAAAAATGTGTTTGATTTTGCATTTCAAAAACTGAACCAACTTATGGATCCACTTTATATTTCAGAATTATCCATTTCTAATTTCATAAAATTATAGCTGGTATGGATGATGAGACATTGAAAAAACAAACAACCTCATTACTCCTACCTTACACAAGTTCTTACTCTATGATTCAAAATAAGTTTTACCTTTTTCGTTATCTTGGATAAGCATCTAACCATTTTCAAAAATAAAAAAGAAATATAAACAAGATCAGAAATCATGAAAGAAAACATAATGATATTTCCTCGAAAAGATGCTTGCTGAAGAAAAAATAAACGTGATGTTACGATAAAAAATACAAACGATGACAGAGCCAACAACCGGAGCCTATAAGAGGAAGAAAAGGTGGTCACTATTCTAGAGAGTTGGTGGTTAGCACTGAGGAGGATATCGATCTTATTATCGATGTCTTGTGGCAGGTCCTTCAGCTTCTTGAGGGTGTCCAGGACCAGCTCGAGGCGGCTGAGGATGTGGTAACATAGCGACACGAACTTAAAACTGATGAGTGAAAAATTCAAGGTACCTAATATATGAAAAGAGAATCCTATGTGCTTTGATAAAATTAGGCAATACAAAATCAGAATTAAGTGAGCAGTCCAAACCAAAATATCAAATCTTCTGGTCGACCAGGCGAGGCGATGTTTCTTGAAGACGCCAATGGTCAAAAGTTTTGCATCAAAGCTGGTCAGCTCTTTAAGGATAGTTCCATAACCTGAAGGATTAATGATGGTATCGATTAGAGGGGAAATTTGCAAGGCCACATGAATCGGTATGCGTGTGATTCTTACAATACCGAACGGTTTGTATTTAATTGTAACAAAGTAGTATACATTAAATATACCCAAAAACAATTCAATTGCTAAAAATAAGATCGAAAAGGCTGCGATGATGTATGAGAACTTGGACTTTCCTTTTTTTAATTTGAGCGGACACAGACCTAACAAAGCGGACAGGTGGAACACTAGCTGGAGGTGGGGACATAGCGTATCCTTTCTTACTCTTCTTCTTCTTCTACTTCTTACTCTTATAGATTCCATTTGGTGAACGCTTTCCTATGAACTGACCAGAATGGTCTGTGGTATTGATTTTATAAATTACAGCTGGCCACTGCAAGAACAATATCCACTAAGAGTTTAATATATAGCCAGTAATGATATACTGGAAGGACATCACAACATTATGGTGTCCGGACAATATCTGTTATTTATCTAATCGATTCAATGCCTATTCGATATATTAGAATCTTTCTATTAGGAAGAGGGACACCTCAAAATTATTTCCCAAACCTTCAACTCATTTTTAATTATGAAATAATCGAGATAAAGAATCAGTTATTGAATTATTATTTTTTTTATTATGCTGCCGTCTTTAAATGCCAAAGGGTTGATAATCCAAATGGCTATTGCGACTCTATGTTATAAACAGTAAGAGCACCTCGCAATGAAAGGCTTTTATTCACTTAAGATTTTGTACATCCATTTTAACAAATGACATACTCATCCCACACTTCCTAGTTGTCACATGAGTTACCTCCTCTCTGGTTATAAACAGTCATGGTTACCACATCCCCCCTTAATAATAATGATTGACTATTTTTTAAAAATGACAAATTTAAGTGTTACACTAAATTAAATAAACAAATTAAACTTAATTAAATATAAGAGTATATAGAAATAGAAATAATATGATTATAAGCAGGAACAAGAGTTACTAGAAAAATAGTCTTAAATTGGTTAGATAACTAGAAAATACAGGTTCATTATGAAAATTCCACAATCACCAATTCACCACAAAATCCTTGAGGTGCGATGGAGCTTTCATAGTTCTTCGGCCTAGGCGTTGGGGGCTCATCAGCATTGGAAGTTGAGTTGGTCTTTGCTGGTGGCTCTTCGGTGATGTTACGCGATGGAAGTCCCAGAGGTACCAACCAGCCTTTCTTCTTTCGAAGTCTGTGAAACAGTCATGAATCCAGAATCTTGTGCTCTCTCCAAAATCCTTTGTTCCAAATTTTCATTTGAGGGTCTTTCTTCTCCTCTTGGGGCAAGGTAACGCAGAGAGACAGTAGACTCACTGCTTTCTATCTTTTTAATGAGTGCATATTATGAGTTAACGTCAAGGAGTTCAGTATCTTCGACAAGGTCCTCATACTTGCTGGCACGAACATTTATTTTTAGTAACACCGTATTGCAGTTGTGAAGCCAGGGTGGCAACGTATCGCCATTAAGTGACCTTCGGTTGTGTTTAAAAAACCTTTCATGGGGAGTGCAGTTAGTAGAAGTGCAGAGAAGAGATCGGATCGAGTGGAGGGATTCTGTAAGAACATCCTCCCAGTCTGATTGAGCCAGGCCTTTTGCCTTAAGTGTTATTGACACAGTTTTTCAAATTATCTTTTGATAACATTCTACCTGTCCATTGCCTTGCGGATTGTAAGGTGTTGTCCTGCTTGTAGCTACACCATTAGAGTGTAAAAATGATTTCACTTCATTTGTGATAAAAGAAGTGCACAGTTAGAATAAAAATAATAAGGTTTCATATTAATAAGGTCTAAAAATAATTAAATATTAAATAAGGTTTCAAAAAAGGGTCGCTTATTAATTTTTAATTATGTTTAAACAAAAAAAGTTCACATATTTTTTTATATGATCCCCGTTTCTGTCAACGCATTTTATTAGACTCCTTATTAGCTTTTGTTTGCCCATATCCAACCAAATGATCAAAATTTGAACCAAAATGCAAAGATCAACAATAGCAAAGATCCGTTGGCTTATTTGATCTTCTCGACTCGATCATAAATTTCACAACGACTGTCTGTTAGCTCTCTACAAAGTTTGCAAACACTTTTGGCATCCATGCACGACTCGTAATACGCTTCTGTCAATTATTAATGAATTTTTACAGATGTAATGCTATTTTCATTCAAAAACCGACTAATTCTTAACTAGGCAGTGACTTTCAGCGTGAGCTCTGTTCTCAATGATTGTCATGCTAACACTGATCGTCCTGGGGATAGATAACACAGTCAATTAAGGTTTCGTGTCACAACTAATTAGGGCAAAGCAGTGCAGGGTGTTATATACATAAAGTATACACCAGCAAAACACAAAGTCCCGACCCCACCCCTTCCTAACAATATTACAAACAAATTGTTTTATATATACTTTTTATGTAGATAGCTTAGTTTTGCCGTAATACTTAATTATATACAGAAAACTATCACTCCAAAAAACAAAAAGTAACTTCAACAAATTATAGATTTTTATCACTACGTCTTGGGAAGAATTGTGCTTTATGTGCTTTTTTTCTTTTTTAAATGTGCTTTATGTGCTTCAAAATATCTCCGGATTTAGGGGAGAGGGAGGGAGGGGGTGAAAGTCGTATGTTGTTAGCTGTTTGATTCCGGAATACGGGAAAACGTTACTTTTAACACATATATACATAAAAAGCAAATGAAATTTGCAAACAATTTCATTTTATTCCTTTCTTTCCAATATCATAATTTTAAGAGCTGTGGGGGAGGAAAAATAGAAGATTTTTTACTTGTGGTAAGTCGCAGTTCTCCGTAATAACACGTTTGTCGGTATTCATTTGGCTATAACACCAAAAGACTTTGTCCGATTCAAATTTCTCTTTTTTTATCTGAAAGCTGGTTAAATTTACAATGTTAATAGTAATGTTACAATGTTTACAAATAAAAGGAAAAATTTGAAGTATAACTTATTATTGAAAACCTTTTGGCATTTTTTCGAGCTGGAACAGCTAATATTTGTATTCTCCACCCGATAAAAACATCATAAAAATTATAAAACATCAACATTTTTTCTTTTGGTTTAACCCTTTTCAGTTTACTGCAGTAAAACTTCATCGCTAACACATAAATAGTTCGTTAACAAAAGGTTGGTATGAGGGTGGATTTTAATTTGGTTTTAGTCTTTAATATTAAAAACCATCTACCATTATACACATTTTTATTTTATTTAACATTTAATATACATAATGCATATTTGACTTCATATCTACATGTTCTTCTATCAATATTGTACTCTCAAAAGTCTTACTACGATGTCTGCATTGGAACAGGCGTTGTGGCCAAACATAATGCTCCAGCTGTTCCAAACTTGATTTTACCAAGTTTTATCAAATTGAAATAAAATAACATCACCACGTAAGTGCTACAGACAGCTATCATCTGTGGGGTATAGATGCAATCATTACTAATAATATTATATGTATTTTTATTTTTATTTTTATTTTTCACGAAAAGGCCATAGAGACCACGTGAATATTAAGAAGATGGATTTTTAATTCTGTTCCTTCTCATCATCCATATCTCCTTCATTCTTTCTGATTGCCTCTGTTTCCTCTCTTTTGTCCAGTCCATACCCTCCTTCGGTTCCTTCCTGTCCAGAAGAACCGCTATTCCTTGTAGTTTCCTTATCTTCTCTATCAAGGCAGTCACGGTCTTCAATCCTCAGTTTGCTGGTCTCCTCTTTTAGCTGTTTTATCTCGAAAAGAACTTCGCCAAGATGCACTGGCGTGCCTTCTTTTTAACTTGGCGCTTGAGAAGGAAGTAAGGGGCGCTGGTCTGCAAACGAAAATAACGATTTACAATCGAATGGTCGTGCTCTGGAGGCCGCTATGGTACTTGAGTTAAAGGTGAACGAAGAAAATGCTAAATACATTGCAACAGGAGAAGCCGCTTGTCCTGGTGAGACCATTGACATCGGCTTCTTCAACATTGAGAAAGTGGCCCAGTTCACATATTTGGGGTCACTGTTCACTCAAATTATTAACCTGCGGCTAAGGTGAAGAGAAGAATACTAATGGCTAACAAGAGCTACTTCGGCCTCCGCAAGGATTTCACCTCCCCCCGCCTTTTATTCCGCAGACCAAGCTTCATCTGTACAGGACATTAATCCGCCCAGTCCTATTGTATGGATCAGAAACTTGGACTACAAGCAAAAGAATGGAACTAACATCTTAGTCTTTGAAAGGAAAAGAATAGTCGTAGTTCTACTAATTAACTTATTAAATTACTGTATAGCTGTAAATACCGAGAAAATTGATCTTGATGGAATATGTTTTCTGGACTTTCAATTATAAATATATACTTATATTGTAACAATAAATGACATGAACTTCAATACCGTGAAAACCTCACCGATTGGATAAGAGAGAAGTCTAGCGTGAAAAGAAGCACAAGCTGTGATAATAACATATTTTTTTTATAACGACGTGAAATTGCAACGTGGGCTGTAAAATTAAAATTATCAAAATATTAATCATCAGAAAAGAATCTTTTTAATTTGTATCATTGATATCTTACGTTGTCCACCAGTCCATAGTCTTCATAAATAATAATTTTCTGTTAGAGGAGCTTGTCGAACTCCTTCGACTGAAAGGGGTCAAATATTGATTAAATATACATCAGGCGGGGGATGTGGAAATAGAAAACTAATAAAATGGAAGAAATAATTTATTGTGAGGTTACGTTTCGGACTTCATTACAGGCCTTCTTTGTGGCTGTACAAAACAACATTAAAATGAGGTAATAAAGTTATCACCATTCACTGATCTGTTACCAATCGCCGATCTGTTATTGAAGCATTCACTGAATTAATAACAATAACCGAACTAGTATAAGTCTTAATAATGAGAATTTTCTGAAGGAAATACTTTATTTAATAAAAATGAATACAAATTAATTGTAATAACCTCAATAAATTTTGAATTATGAAATAACGAATCAATTATACTGTAATTTATTTTTCTTCTTATGCTTCCGTCTTTAAATGTCGAAGGATGGTGATTGTAGTCATAGACCATCCATTGTCATTGTAGTCATAGTTACTATGGCTCTAAAAATGTGTATTGACGATTGACCAAGCTATCTGTCAGCCAAGAGATTTGTATTCTTTTAACCGATCTCCTGCCTGTATTGTTTGTTCTCTATATGATCGATCTTCGTTCATACCACTAGCCTATTAAAGATCTGACCTATATGAAACATGAGTTATTAATATAAACAAACCATATAAATTATAAATTGCAACTGGCCACCGACAGAACAATATCCACTAACACTTATATATACCTAGTAATCGTATGCTGCATGAAAACATAATATTATGACAGAATAATATTGATTATTTATTTAATCAATCCAATGCTTATTCAATATAATAGAATATCTCTTTTGGGAAGAGGGACTCCTTAAAATTATGTCTCAAACCTTTATTTCAGTTTGAATTACCGGTCTCAGCTCTTTGGGAGTCATTAAATTTACATATATATATATATATATATATATATATATATATATATATAGTTATAGAGACCCAATGGTATTAAGGAATAATAAATAAATGTACACTATCCCCTCTCCTAGATAATTGTATAAAAGGGGCACCCCCACCTTCGTCGGTGACACTCTGCCTCTACCCGTTATGATGTCAGTTTGTTCCACGAAGTTTTGAAATAGGCTTTAAGTTTGTGCTTTTGCTTGATATAATGTATGTACTTCAATAAAATCTCTTTTTAAAAACTCAGCCCCGTGAACCTTTTATTTAGCTGGCGCCCGAACGGAGGGACATTTGGAAGCGTTAACGTAACTTCGCGGCAGTTCTATCTTATTTCAGGTACAGAACAGCGAGACCTCTTTCCACTGGCATGAGAAGATTGGGAGCTGAGTACTAATACATCAGCAGATCTTCAAGTCTTTGGGAGCGCTTTGGTATTCCAATACCTTAACCAGAAGGACCTTCAACCTCTTTGCTAAGGAATCGACGGGAAGGAGCTAAAGGAGGAAGTCATCGAGAAGACATCGAAGACAACGAAGACATCGTTGTATCAAGAAAAAGTATAATTATTTTATTTTAATTTTTATTTTTAAGTAATTTTTGTAATTTAAATATAAGTTAGTAATAAGTATAATAATTTAAAATATTGATTTATCTTTATGAATGGTTTGGAAGAAAAATTAAGTAACTTAAAAATAACAGGTTCTACGTTAGTTAAAAAAGAAGATATTAATATGGCTCTTGAAATTAAAAATCACGATTTAGCATTAATCCCGGAATACGACGGAAATCCGTTACAACTAGTTGATTTTATCAGAAATAGCGAATTTTTATATAATTTATATTGTAAGGAGGACAATACTCATAAAAATACAAATCAAGCAAAATTAGTTTTAACAATTTTAAATAAATTAACAGGTAAAGCTAAAGTCGCCGTATATGACAAAGAATTTAATACCGTCAAAGAAATAATAAAATTCTTAAAAAGAAAATATCAGGACACGAGAACTAGGGAACAATTAATTTCAGAAATTTTAAATACGCGGACTTATCATAACGAGAACCCACTCGATTTCTTAGAACGACTGGGCCAAAAAAGATGCGATTTATACGCACGTATTTATTCAGACAATGAGATACTAAACAAACAGGACGAAATGTATAGGTATGACAAACAGATATCCCATCACGCAGTACATAGCTTACATCCGGCATTAACAGATTTTATTTATCACATTAAATTTGATTCGTTAGAAGATTTAGAAGAAATACTAAGAAACAGCGCGGCTCATATCGTACATAGAATTTATGGCGATAAAAAACAGTATAAAAATAACCCAACTCAAAATAATTATAAAAAGAAAAATTTCGAAAATAATTTTAAAAACAAAGAGTACCGACCAAATTTTAACAACCACCATGATTATCAAAATTACCGACCCCATCAGTACCACCGCGAACAATATACGTCGTATAATAATCCCCAACATTACCGACAGCAACAGTATCAGTATGAGCAAGGTCCAACCTCTAATTCTTATAACAATAACAACCAACATAACTTCCGGCCACAACAGCGAGCTATTGAATATACGACTCCGATTTATAACCAACCGTGGGACCCCCAGTCACAACATAGATTTTTTAACAAACCACCCTCTAGAAATATTAGGCAAAATTACCAACAACCGCAAATAGACTCCAACACTGTTTCAATGAAAAATGGTAACACGCGCATAATGAAGTGGGTTTGGAAATTACAAGAATTTGAATTCGAAGTCAAACACATTCAGGGAAAAACAAATTACGTGGCCGATGCACTTTCCAGGGGAAGCGACGAATTGAATCATAATAGCGACGTGGAGGAAATGGACGTCGAAGAATTATTAAATCAGGAAATAGCGGACGAAAACAATTCCGAGTATGACGCGATAATAGAGGACTTAGAAGTACCACCGGAAGACGATTTAGAGACAATCCATTCCCAGGAATCTAGTAACGAACAAGTACGAATTTGTGAACCCGAAAAATGTATAAACATAGAAAAAAAAATCAAATAATTATAAAAAGGGGAAATACAAAAATTAATTTCACTAAACCATTTGGGAAACGCCGATACGAATTAAACATTTATGCTAAATCAGATATCGCTTCATTATTAGAACAAATACTCGAACCTAATAAAACATACGGGATAATTTGTAAATCACCTAACGAAATAACCGAAAATTTATATGACGATTATTTTAGAACAATACAGCAAATAATAGAAACGGAATATCCATCGGTTAAATTGAAAAAATATAAACAAATTGTAAATGACGTCGAAAAAACCCGAATGAACAAATAGAAATTATAGATAATTATCATTTAGGCAAAACAAAGCATAGGGGTATAAACGAAACATTCGAAAAACTTAAAAAAGAATATTATTTTCCAGGGATGCAAAATAAAATAGCCGAGTATATTAATAAATGCGAAACTTGTAAAGTTACGAAATATGACCGAAAACCTATAAAGACCAAATTTCAAATTACACCTACACCAGAAAGACCGTTTCAGGAATTAATGATTGACATTTTTAATTTTAACAACGCAATAATTTTCACAGCAGTAGACACATTTTCGAAACATTTATTTGCTCAAACCCTACAATCAAAGAACGCAATTAATATTTGTAACGCACTGACTAACTATATGACATACTTTCCCACACCCCTACAAATATCATTAGACCAAGGGACGGAAATGAAAAATAATTTAGTAAAACAGTTTTGTGAAGAAAACAATATTATCTTACATTATACTTCAGCCAGCCACTCAAACTCTTTGGGATTATTGAACAGAGTCCACTCTACCCTAAACGAATTATTGAGAATAATAGGAAAAGAAAAAGATAAATGTTCGATGCAACAAAAATTAAGATTAGCGGTAATAGCGTATAATAATACCTTAAACAATAAATTAAAATTAACTCCTAACGAAATTACTTTTGGAACCTCCAGATTAGAATCAAACGAAAACATCGACCTGACAGAACAATATGTATTAAAATATCATAAGGACCAACAATTATTACATAAACTAATTAGATCTAAAATAAATGACGAAAAAGAGACAAGGACGGAAAAATTAAATAAAAATAGAGAAGACCCTTTAGATATTCAGAAACAATTAGGGGATACAGAATATTTGAAAAATACCCAAGCGAAAATAAAAAGTAGAGACAAATTTAAAAAAGTAAATGTAGTAGTAAAAGACAAAAGACCAATTAAAACTCATATCGACAATATTAAAAGGCCCAATAGGAAAAAACGGAAAAAGAAACAATCTATTTCGGACGACGATAATGAATCCATTCGCGTGAATATTTCGGATGTCTCGGATAATTACGATTCAGACAGTGGTTCTGATTAAAAATATTTAATTTTATTTAAACAATATAAAAATGTTTTAAAAATCTTTTATTTTAAATATAATAAATGCAATGGTATTAGGAGTAATATTTATGTTATATTGAAGGAATTATCTGTATTAAACTGACAATGCTGTAGTTTATTTTAATAAAGTCGGACTTTTGTATTTTGCTGTGAAATATTATATTCCATGTTAATAATGTAAAAGATCATTCAAAGCATTATTTTATTTCACGATAATATTCTGTTTGATTTATTTTGTAATTAATATTTTGGAGAACTATAATAAATATTAAGATACTATTATTTTGTCTTGAAATATTATTTTGATTGATCATTGAGAAAGGTATATTTTATTTTGAAATTATTATTAATTGTAATTAGAAGAGTGTTTGAATTATTATTTTGATTTAAAATATTTTAATTTAATTGTGTAATTTTGAATTTAAAAGTAGTATTTGTAATAGAAGAAAGTAGTTCAAAGACTCTTATTTTATTTTCCTTTTGTTTAAATAATGTATTATTTAGTATTAAGAAATATCCTATTATCTTTTAGTTATAAGGAAAATTGTACTTTAGCATGTAAGGAATTCTGTAACGTATAAACATTTTATAGTTTAAGCTTATTGTTAATATTAAGAAATGGACAAGGTCTAATCCTTTTGTTTATGACAATTGTATAAAATCCTATCCTAGCGTTAGATGTACAAGGTTTAATCTTTTTATTTTTCAAGTGTACAGATCCTGACTTAGTAAACAGGAAGTTCAAAGTATAATCCTTTTGTTTATAGGAAGTTGATAATTGTAACTTTTTGTTTTAAATGTTCAAATTCTAATTTAGTAAACAAAGTCTAATCCTTCTATGCTTGTATAAACTTAGAATAAGGTCCAATCCCTTTTGTTTATAGAATGTTATCTATTGCAATGTTATGACTTAGTGTAAAAGGTATTGAGAAATGTATAAGGTCCAAACCTTTTATTTTTATTGTATAGAATCTTACCTATTAGATATTTGTTCCATCGGAGACCTCGGAACTTGGGGGGGGAGAAGATATAGAGACCCAATGGTATTAAGGAATAATAAATAAATGTACACTATCCCCTCTCCTAGATAATTGTATAAAAGGGGCACCCCCACCTTCGTCGGTGACACTCTGCCTCTACCCGTTATGATGTCAGTTTGTTCCACGAAGTTTTGTAATAGGCTTTAAGTTTGTGCTTTTGCTTGATATAATGTATGTACTTCAATAAAATCTCTTTTTAAAAACTCAGCCCCGTGAACCTTTTATTTAGCTATATACATATAAGTAAATTGTTGGTAATAGACTTAATAGTCCAATAACCGTATATAGGATAGCTTACGTCAAAGCCCATAATTCCATAGGATCTCTTTGTTCGTCTTTTCGCCCAGAATGGCCGAACCACTTAAGTTGTCACTTCTCGAAAGCCCTCTTTTGCGCTATCATTTTGTATTCAGTCACTCATAGAATTCCTTGAAATCCTCCGCAGGAGCTTCATCTTTGCTCTTTCGCCTACCAGTAAAGAGGGGGTTAGGGTTAGGGTTTGTGTTGAGGCGTTTAACTGCAAGGTTTTGTACGCCATTTCGTTATTGTTTGTTATTCAGATAGTTTTTGTTCAATGTATTTTGTTCCTGTTGTGTTTGTCTATGTATTGGTATATATTGGATGCAATGATCTATAGATTTGTACATAACAATTATTTAGCTTAAATTGTTCGTAATTTTTTTTTTTTTTTCTATTTTTTTTTTTTTTTTTTTTTTTTAAATTTATTTATTTCTCTTTTCTCTCTCTCTCTCTCTCTGTTTTTTTTTTTTTTTTTTTTTTTTTTTTTTTTTTTTTTTTTTTTTTTTAAAATATTTACAGTGAAATAAATATTTCCTCCTAATTAGTTATAAATATGTACATCGATACGTAAAATATAAACTTAAGTTATTTACATTGGTATATATTAATTATAACTAATAAATTCGTATTCGGTTATCTGAAGTCAACATTTTCTTTGGTTATGTTGTAGAGATATTGTTATAATGTTTTCAGTAGATTGGATTCCTTCAGGAACTTGAATAGTCTGCTTATTGTATCTTCGCAGTCATTTAGCGTTTCTTTAAGAGATCTTTTGAGGTTGTATTTCAACATAAGCTTATCATAGTCTGAGCATTCTTCTATAATGTGTTTTATTGTGATGGTTGTTTGGCATCTATTGCATATAGGTTCTGGGTCTTTTGTAATTAGATGGATGTGAGTCAGCCGTGAATGGCCAATCCTTACTCTTGTAAGAGCCGTTTCTTCTCTTCGAGTTGGTCTCACTGAGGTCTTCCAGATGTTTGTATTCGGTTTTATTTCTTTTAGTTTGTTATTGTTAACATTGCTCCACATACTTTGCCATGCAGCTTTGGTATCAGTGTGTAGCAATTTTTTAATATCAGTTTTAATGCAAATGGGAACAATGTCTTGATTACTGAGTGCGGCTTCCTTTGCAAGTTTATCAGTTGCTTCATTGTATTTGATGCCAACATGCGATGGTGTCCAGAGGAATTTAACATCTTTTTGTAATGATTTTAGCATAGCTAAGTATTCATGAATCTTTATTACTAATGGGTGATCGCTGTATAACTCTAGTAGACTTTGTAGTGCAGAGAGTGAATCACTGCATATTATGTGCTTGTTTCCCTCTTTTGTCATTATATTGTGGAGGGCATATTGTATGGCGGCGAGTTCTGCTGTGAATATACTGCAATGAGGTGGTAGTTTGTATTTGAATGCTTCTTCAGGTGTGACCACAGCCGACCCTATATTATCATTCATTTTGGAGCCGTCTGTGTAGATGAATGATGCATTCTGATTTTTATTTAATATTTCTTGAAATTTATGGTTTATTTCATACGGTGGTGTGGTTTTCTTTCTGAACTTTTGTAGTGCTAAGTTAATACAGGGAACTGCGTATGTCCATGGTGGGGTAAGGGTATCTTGGCTTTGTATACTTTTTTGTTCTATTTCTTCTATAGGTCTTCTGTATCTTATTGTTAGAGGGGCTGGTTTTGTTGGGTTATTGCTGTAAATTTGTTGATATTTCGGTCTAAATATGTATTTAAATGCTGGGTTTGTTGGTTGTGTTGCTATGGTTGCTATGTAGTTCATTGCTAGTTGATGTCTCCGGAATGTGAGAGGTGGCATATTAGATTCAGCGCATAAGCTAAGAATTGGGCTCGTCCTGAAGGCTCCCGTTGCTATCCTTATTCCACCATGGTGCACAGAGTCAAGCTGTGTTAGTAGGCTGAATCTGGCTGAGGCATATATATGGCTAGCATAATCTAATTTTGGTCGTATTAGGCATTGGTATATTTGGAGTAGCCTCGATCTGTCCGCTCCCCAGCTAGTACCTGCCAACACTTTCATAACATTTAAACGTTGTAGGCAGCTATCTTTTAGGTTCCTGATGTGGTGTTTCCATGTGAGCCTTGAGTCAACTATTAATCCTAAGAAGGTGCAGTGGTCATGAAAGCTTAACTCTTTATTGTATAATGTAATTTTCGGAGGAGTACTTGGTTGTTTTTTCCGGGAAAAGAGAATACATTTAGTCTTTTCTATTGAGAAATTGAGACCGGTATTTTGTGACCAGGTTTGTAGTTTGTTCAGAATTGACTGTATGGTGGCTTTTGTTCTGTTCGTGTCTCTATATTGAATGAGGATGGCAAGATCATCTACAAAAAGACTTGGTTTGAGGGATCGATGAGTGAGTGCGTTTTGTATAGAATTAATGGCAATTAGAAACAGTGTTCCGCTTAGGACACTACCTTGTGGAATCCCATTCTCTACAAGTGTTTTTTTAGAAAGATAATCTGCGATTCGCACTTGTATATATCTTTTCCTCAGAAAATTTTGGATGAAACGTGGTAGGGCTCCTCTGAACCCCCAGTCATATAATTGTTTTAATATGGTTGGTCGCCAGACTGTATCAAAGGCTTTTTCAATGTCAAAGAAAATGCCTAGACATTCGCGTTTACTGATGAAGGTGTTCAGTATCTCGGCTTCTAGTGATACGAGATGGTCAACAGTCGATCTTCCTTTTCTTTGCCCTCATTGAAAGTCAGTCAGTAGCCTGTTCTTCTCAAGATACCATAGAAGGCGTTTATTAATGATTTTTTCTATTAACTTGCATAAGCAACTCGTTAAAGATACAGGTCGGTAATATTCTTCTTTCAATTTGTTTTTTCCTGGTTTTAAGATGGGTATTACTATGGATTCTTGCCATTTTTCTGGGAGTTCACCTTCCAACCATATTTTGTTGTAAAATTTTAGGAGGTGTTTTCTTTGGTCTGTTGGGATATTTTTTAGCATGGAATTATGGATGCTGTCTGGTCCAACAGCGGACATTCTTAGGGAAGATATCGCCGTGTTAAGTTCCCATTCGGTTATTGGTAAGTTATATGTTTGATTGTTGTTATTTGAATTGATTTCAAAATGGATTGGTTGTTGTTCGCTGATTTTTTGTCGGAACTGCAGATTATAATGGGTTGAAGATGATGTCTCTGCGTAGTATTCTGCGAATCTTTCGGCTAATACTGAAGGTTTATATACGACGTTCCCTTCTATTTCAAGGGTCGGTTGCTCGTTTGAGTATTTCCCTCTAATGGCATTTATCTTCCTCCATACTGTACGAATTGGTGTGCTTGTGTTAATATTATTTACAAAGTTGTTCCATGATTGTTTTTTTCTTGTTTCTGATAAGGTTTCTTGACTGGGCTTTTAATTTTTTAAAGTTTATAAAATTTACTGTGGACGGTGATTTTCGGAATTTATTTAATGCACGGTTTCTTTTTTTAATGATTTCTTTACAATCATTATCAAACCATGCTGGCTTTGGATTAGAGGAAGATGGATTTGATTTTGGTATTGAGGCTTGTGCTGCTTCTATTATTTCTTGAGTGATGTAGCTGTTGATTTGATTAATATTTCCACTAGCATGATCTAGTTTTATTTTGTTTTGAAAGAGGTCCCATTGTGCTCTATTGACGTCCCATAGCCAATGTCTTTTCCCGGTGGTGTGTCTTCCAATCATTTTCACGAGGATTGGGAAGTGGTCAGAATTGTGGGGGTCATTTATTACTTTCCATTCGAGTAAACTGAATAAGGTCGGTGTACATACGGTTATATCTATTGCTGTGAATGATCCATTTTTAGGGCATAGGTGTGTCATCGATCCTGTGTTAAGCAGCAACAAGTCGAAATTATCTTGGATTCGTTTAATTATGTTTCCTCGTGAGTTGTTCGCTCTATTTCCCCAGCTTTTGTGAAGTGCGTTTACGTCACCAAGGATAATAAAAGGCTGTGGGAGCTTATTGATAAGTTTTGTTAAATCATATTCATTAATAGGTTCGGTGGGTGGTAGATAGATGTTGCAGATATTTATTTTTATGTTCGTATTAACTGTTGTGGTAATTGCTTGAATGGGAGTATCTATTTTTATTTCCTTTGCGATTAAATTGTTGTGTATTGCCGTTAAGACTCCGCCACAGGCTCGGTTATCTGTTATTTTATCGGTTCTAAATATTTGGTAATTCTTGATTTTAAATTTACTGTGCGGTTTTAGATGTGTTTCTTGAAGGCAAATTATTCCAGGTTGATGTTCTGTTATGAGTAGCTTCAATTCTTCATATTGTGAGGTTGTCCCGTTAAGGTTCCATTGGATAACATTTGTGTAGTTATTCATGAGATTTGGATAAGATAATTGTAAAACATTATATATTTTTTTCTACTACCCATGTAGTTATATATGTTTAGGAATTTAGTGTATCTTGGCATACAATGATAAATAAAAATAAAAAAAAAACAGAAAAAAAAAAAAATAAAAATAAAAAATAAAAAATAATAGGTTATACATTCTAGAACATATTACATCATTAATCCTTATGCATTTATTATTCTGTTTCAATTTATTTAATATCCATATCATTGTTTGTTTTAGCACTGTTATATTAAAATTTATTATTTTCTGTCTTGTAAATTTCCTATATGGACTAATAATTCTTATTACGATAATTTTATGAGTTTTTAGAGATATAAATGCATTTGGACTATAATTAATTATCATAATATGATTATATATATCATTATTTGTTTTTATGACATAGAATAATATATTTTTAGATCTATTGCGTTGATGAATGAATCTATTATATATGTGTTTATATATTGTGTATTTAATAAGTTGGAGTGGGTTATACAATGAATTAGAGGGTTGTTTATTTTCGTTATGATAGCTAGCGGGCTTGTTATTGTTTGTGGTTAGAAGGGAACTACTCGGACTAGGATGTTTGTAGTTAGAAAATTTTATGATTTTAATTAGAATCTTTAACTTAATTTTATTTAATTCGTTTATCTTTATTTTCCTCAGATCATTATTCTTATTTTCTCTACTTGGCAGTAATTTTCTATCTTGGGTGTAGATGGCTTTCGGCTGATATTTGTTAGTTATTATTTTTTTAGTCCTTTTTGTTTTCTGAGTAAACTATTACTGATTCGTGGGATGATATTTGAAAATGTCATTTTATAAAGTGAGGGTAAAATGTAAAAGAAAAAGTCATACAAGAATAAATTGATAAAGGATAATTTAATAAATAAAAGGATTAAATAGATTAGGATATATTTATAGTATTGTAGTTTTGAGATAATGATAATATTAATTTTTAATCATGTGATTTAATGTAAATTTAAATTATTAATAGATATTAGTTTTAATACTAATTGCTATCCATTTTTTCTATACTCGGATTTCGAATCGTAGGTTTGGTTCGAGACTTACTTCTCGATTTTCTTTCTCTAACTATAGTCCACCCGCCCTGTGGGTCATCTTGGCGACCGAAGGGGGGAGGGGGGGAGGCCATTTCGTTAGAGTTTTCTTTTTTCGAAGGTGAAACCTTCGGTTTAATGGGGGTTTCCGGAATTTTTGCAGAATTTTGCCCGGAAGGGTTAAAGGGAGTTAAGGGGGGGAGTGGGTTGGTTACCTGGGATGTGGAAGGGGACGGGTGGGGGATGGGTTGAGGGAGTGGAGTGGGAGGTGGGAGTGTGGAGGGGGAATCTCGGATATCATTCATATTCGAGTGTCCAATAGGTAAAGGTTTGTCGTTAGTAACTGGCTCTAACGTTTTTTTAAAAATAGAGCGATCATCTCTTAAATCGTCTGTTTGTACACTAACTGATACTTTGTTTTTTACAATATTGGAAAAACTTACATGCATTGTTATTGGATGTAGTACTTCATATTTTTTTTTTTGCGGCTAGATAAGTAATTTTTTCACCATCTTGGATGCTTTTAATTTCTTTTTCTTTTAAAAAAATAGGACAATTTTTCGAAAAAGAGTCGTGTTGACCCTGGCAATTGACACATTTTATGGGACTATTACATTCAACCCCTTCATGTTTAAGTTTACCACAGTACCTGCACAGTGGCTCTTTTTTGCAGAATGTTTTTGTATGACCAAACTTAAGACATACATAACAACGCGTTGGGTTTGAAATAAATTGCTTAACAGTGATATTGTAGAAGCCTATTTTTATTTCTGTGGGGACAGTAGGATTATTGAAAGTAATGAGGTAATTATGACTGTTATGTTTTTCGTTATTTTTGAAATATGTCAGTCTTTTTACATCTTCTACGTTTTGTGATTTTAATTCTTCCTTTATTTCGTCAATGGAACAACAATTTAGATCTGGGCACCATATAATTCCTTTACTTTGATTTAGTTTGCCATGCGGTTCTACTTTGACAGGAAAGTTCTTGATTAGGTTTTCACATTTTAGTAATTTATTCCATTGAATTTCTGAAATAACTTCAACTAGAAGAGTACCGTCTCTTAACTTTTTTGCAGCTTTTACATCACCGATTAAATTTTTTAGGCTTTTATATATTAAAAATGGTGATACTTTTTGGAAATCGAATGGATTTCCATCATTATCACAACCGATTCTTTTTATAATTAAGAATCGTTTGTAATTATGTAGTTTGTTTTCATTATTTAATGGGAAAGGTTCCTTAAATTTAGCTTTTTTCCGCTTAGCGGGCGGGGATTCCGCCATGGTTTTTACTTACTTTTATAGTAAGTAAGAAAAAAAAAAAAAAAAAAAAAAAAAAAAAAAACAAGTATTTAAAATAGAGAAAGAAAAAGAAAGCCTCCTAAAAAAATATTTAAATATATTAAATAAAAGGAAAATGCTACTTATCGCTAGTTGTAGATACTTAATCCCCAGGAGCTCACTAAATATACGTCCTCACAGCACCAAGTATCAACACTCTGTCTACCAGTAAAGATCATCTCTCAGTGCAAAGATACCTGTAGATCAACCGACTTGAAGATATCGAGCTTCGCATTTCTGTCCACTTCTTATTTACCTACCACAGTGTTGTAGAACTGCTAGTATACCTTGTCCGTTTTTCTTAATCTACTTGATATCCCCGAGTCTACTTCCCCAGATCTGTCTATAACTGCTCCGAAATAGCTAAAATCCGCAAAATTTCCAACACCTCTCTGTTTCAGTAAACGTTGACATCTTCCAATTTGTAGGATCTTACTCTTGCTGGTGTTTATAACCATGCTCATCAAACTACCCTGTCACTGCCATCTGTAGCTTCGCCAAAGAGTCTGCGATCAGGACTACATTCTCCACACACAGAAGGAGCTGTATTACCACCGGATGAAGGTGTGTTCGTCTTAATGTTGTTGGTATATACACATACATACACAAAAAACATGGTAGACACAGACGAGCGAGCTAAATTCAAATACCAGAGGGCGGTAGAAAGGGCGAAACTGGAGTCGGAACTGTCGAAGGCAGCAGTTGGAAGCAGTTGGACTCAGGGCCAATCAGAAGGAGAATTCGCTGAAAAACTCATGGTTCTGTTGTAACGGCTTGTTCAGCTGTTAAGCTCTTCGTAAGCCTAGATTCATAAGGCATTGGCCGCTGCTAGGGCTGTGGGGTGGCCCATCAAGGAAGAAGTTACTTCCGTACCGTCTTTGCTGCAGAACAAAGCAGTGTAGTGACAGAACACTTTATGTTTATTTAAATACTTAACCCAGCGGTAAGCATTCTAATATTGATTAACAGTTATTGTATTATGTTTTATAGTATAGGTTAAATAAGTTTGTATAAACATTAATGATTTGGTTTATTATTTTAGTTGATGTTATTCCTCAAATCTTTCCCGTTATGATTGCCTTCCTAGAATTGAAAATATTGTAACAACATATATTGATGAGAAGTTAAGTGGAAGATATTATTTTGTTTGAAAAAAAAAAAAAAGTACCTTTGGACCCCAACACATATAAATTGGTCACACTGTATAATAGATTAACAGAAAAGATGATTGAGTCGTTTGGCCAGGCGGAAGGAGCTCACAAACTGGAATTTCTGCGCGCAGTCTTGAAAGTCACTACGCTCCCGAGGGACCGTGACTTCATTGAGTGTGTCCATAACCTCATCGATGCAATGGAACAGTACTTAACCCGCCCCGATAGATCGGAAGCAGAATGGACGAAAGTCAAGTCATCAAGGAGGAGACACAGAAGCCCACCAGGACGAACTTCTAATAGCCGGAACTTCGAAAAACGGCCGAGTAGGACCTTTGACGCAAGAAGGCGGAAGACGGCTCTGTAACGAATGCAATCGAACAGGCCACGTTGCGGCCCAGTGCAATCTCACTTGATGCTTCGAATGTGGCAAGCGAGAGCATATAGCAAGAGAATGTCCGAGGCGCAGTAACATTCCTAATAGGAGGGAGCAAAGGGATGAACCAATGCAGGTAAACAACCAGGACTGGAGCAGTAGACAACTGTTTTGTTTGCAGAAGAAAATATTTGTATCATAGATATGAGTTTTCAAACTTCACTTTTATCCACATATTATCGCTTTTTTAATAAATATTATAATATTGCTATGGTTTTTATCATAGCTTATTATCTGATAATATATAGAGATTTAGTTTTCTTCCAACCATTGTTCTTGCGCTCATTTTTCATTTGATGATTGTTACTTTTCATTTTTTGGTCTTTTTTTATTTTATTTCTCATTTGTAATCCTTTATTTGTCTCTGACTTTAATTTTTAATTTAAAGATTTTATTTTACTTTCCATGTAAATAATGTGTACTTACAGTGTGTGTTATTGACATTTTATTGTTACTGACATTTGAGTGTTAATTTTATATTATTATAATTATCTGTAACCACTATTATTTTATTAATTACTAGCAACCCCCGTCACAGCTTCTTCCGCTCCCATAAGTAAATAACTTACATAATTTTAACTGAGAACTGAAGTTGTATTTATTTATAGATAAAAATCTTGTATTGATGAATGCAATTGAGCAAAGTTTCTTCACGCATAGTTCTCTTTTTTAACCTGGTTAAAATTTCACTGATTAGATGTATGAAGATTGCGTAAAAGCATAATTAGACATCCAACTTTTAATTTTAATTTATGAGTGTGTGATCCAGATGGACAGACTATTCAGAAACTTGCGGATTATGGATTGCATTGTCAGTGCTTACAACTAAAGGCCTATTAATCATATTTTTACACACAATATCAAAATGTTGAGGATTGTCATTTTAATTTCATAATAAATTTTATTCGGCAGAAGTAATTTGATTGATTTTAATTTCCAACCATAAAAATATATAACAATGTGGGAAATCTCGTTTCCACCACTCACCATTGTACATTAAAATTTGTATTATTTCTGAACCTTCCTAGAACAATGAAAATTATGCAGTTGCAATTTGGTACAGATGGGTTCAGTAGTTTTACAATTGTAAACTCAATTGTGGAATGTGTTAACGATCAATTTTCCGACTTCACTAGGATCCACATGTCACACCAAAATTGAAATCTTTTTTAATAATTTAATTGAAAATAAGTAAATTTTATTATCATTTTAAAGTTCTATATAACAATGTGCCTCTGTAACCTCTTATGTAGTATGGGCACTTTTCACCTATTAGTCAATTTTCAAACTTCACTTTTATCCACATATTATCCCTTTTTTAATAAAAAATTAATTGAAAAAACAGTAGATTTTATACTTCCTGGAAGGATGATGTGGTTAAAATTTTGTACAGATTGGTTCAGTAGTTTTCATAGTTAGTGATCACAAACGAAAAATGGCTTGTCCTTTTATTGTCCTTTTAATAGTATAAATATATATGGCAGCTAAGCCACCCTTATATTTTTCATCCTAAATATTCTTAGGAGGCGATGACCCCGGAATAAAGTTTATTTATTTCACCTTTATGACTTTACTTGTATTTTCATTGCAACTACAACAATTCTGTGAGGGCGTACCCCTTAATCAATGAGCTCTGTTGTGTACTCACAACAATGATTGTTATTACCATATCTTCTTTTTACTTTATTTCCATAGATCCAATGGATTACTTTACTTCACGAAAACAAGTTTTGGCAGATCAAAATGGATATCTGCTGTGCTAGTATAAATATATATAGGATGGTAGCTATGAACGATTTCCAACTCTTGTTTTGTTTTTTGTTTTTTTCATTGTAAAACACTAAGGAAAATTGTAAATAACCTCTTTTATATTTCCATCATACAGCACAGAATGATTTCAACCTACATCTTAGCACGATTTATCCTGTGTGTCGAGGCCGACACTTTAGTATTTAGTACAGATTTAATTTAGACTTAGTACTTAAATTATTTATTAATATATTAATCACATGGTCTCGTTAAAATTTACCCTGAGACTGTACCCACCTCCTTATTTTCCAACTTCGTTAATCTTCGGGCTATTACGTGAATCAGGTGACGTGCTTCGAGTTCCGGAGACATCAGTGTGCGACAAGACGTTGAAGGAAAGAGTCATGTCTACACTGGTATAAGGTTATGGTGGACGAGAGAGCTCTCTGTTTTTGCATTCGGAGCGCATGGCCCGACAATCCAGATCTGATACTAAGTGGCTATGTAGTATCAGCTATAATCGTTTTACTCACCACGGGTCTCTAAATGGCATCTACTATCATACATTCACTCACAAAGTCAAGCCATCATTGAACCATAGTCAGTTGAACTTTACCTTGGTAATTTATTAATGTTTATTGGTTATAATGAAAGGTTATATTTGTTTGTAATGTTAAATTATTATTAAGTTATAATTGTTCATTAACTTATTCATAATAATTTATAAGCTTTATTTATTTATAAGATGATGAAAAGAGGCTGCATGTTATTTAAACTAACCTTGTTAATTATGAAATAAAGTTACAGGCAAAATGTTTATATAACGATATTTATTATATTGAGCTATCAGCTTCACAAAAGTGGACGGTTTCGGCTGAGTTCACTACGAACCCCTAGCCGCCGCAACACTGTGTTAGGAGGCGATAGATTGATCCTGTGTTTCTGAACTGCTTCAGAAAGTTTCAAAAGTTTCCACGACTAACTTTCAATTATTATTATTAGATTGCTTTGAAATATTACATTTATGGCAATTGAGTTAGCCAGTATAAATATTACATATAATGTTATATAAATGTATGTTAATATAAATTACTATAAAAAAAAAAAAATAATAAAATAAAACTGACCAAAAAAACAAACAAACAAAAAAACACTTGTTTTTACTAATACATAATAGTTCATAGGTAATTAATACTAATTACAATAACAATAATAATACAAAAATAGGAGCAGCAGCAGTAATAAAAACCAAAATGATATCTCTTCGAGATTATTTGTTAATCTATTAATATAATCAATTTTTCATTTATTTTAGTTTTTTTTTTAAAATAATAACATTAGTTTTAAAAAAAAATTTAAAAAGTGTTAAAAAGAAACATAAAAACATTTTTTTTTTCTTGACTATTGTAATCTAAGATATTTCCCAGTGATAAATTTTCATTAGTATGAACTATATAACTGTTCAAATATTTTTATATATATATTTTTATATTTTAACTATTATAATGTGTTTGACATTCCAATAATGGGTGATTAACTTTCAATTTGAACCTATAAAAAAATAAAATAGCACCTATACGACAAACAAGAAAGAAATATTTGCCTCTCTTATATTTAGATATATTAAAACAATAATAAAACATGGATATTCCACTACTATCTTTATTGTAGATTATTTTTACTTGTATTGAGATTTTTCTTTTTTCTCTCTTTCAAATTTTGATTCACACCTGTTATTAGGGTAACAATCACTGAATGTGATGATATTGTAATACTACAGGCCTTGCATGCGTGTGGGAGACTAGCACTTAATAGTACCTCCTCCTGGCATGGATTAAAGATATTTATTTGAGCAGATCTTGCATCCAGCTTCTTTTAAGCCTTCAGAGAGTATTCCCAGGTATGTCAGTCGTGGCCATGTCATTAATGAGTATGTTGTTGTGTCCATGAAGACTGTCATGAAACCGTCTATAAAGGTCATGTATATGTTCCTTTACTGTGGGTACTTCTAAATCAGTGTGAAGTGTGTGGTTTGAAATGTCCCAAGGTGATTTCATGATTATATAACAGAAGAATATATAACAGTGGAGCTAGTATTGACCCCTGTGATACTCCGGCTTTTACTGGATAAATAGAGGAGATATCTGAACCTTGTTTGAACAGAGAAAAATTTGTCAGAGAGAAAAGATTGAAGGATCAGATAATAGGTAAAAGGAAGAAGATTTTTCAATTTAAAAAGTAGTCTGTCATGCCAACCTCTGTCAAATGCTTGGGCTACATCTAGAAATGCCCCAGTAGCATATAGTCTTTTCTCAAGTGAGATTGTTATGAAATCCTTTACACGGTGTAGTTGATGAACTGTTGAGTGAAATGAACAGAATCCAAATTGATTTAAAATATATTTTTGTTTTCTATTAAAAGAAGCAATGTAATTCACAAAATTTTCTAATGTAATTTCCAATTTTCATTACGGCAATGTTTGAGATAAATGTTTTCTTATAATTGTTTATCACATTTCGTTTTTTTCTATTTATTGGTGACTTATTAAAGTGACTAAAATTAGTGGAATACAGCTGGTCTTGTCCGTGAGTGAATAACTACTTATTGTAAGCATTAACAAGGTTGTAGTAGGAGTAAGCAGAATGCATAACCTGAAAAGAAAAATAGATACATGTTAAATTATTAATTATAAATACATAAATAATATATTTGTTATAGAAAATAATAAAATCAGCTATCAAGCTTGAAAAAAAATAATACTTTTTTTTTCACTGAACTCAGGTAAGACAGAGAGAGTGATCTGCAATGAATAACTTTTTTTTTTATTTTTTTTTTAGTATTAAAGATTTATTCTTTAGATTAAGTAAAAAGAAAATAACCTTAAAATAAATAATTGTTCAAATGAAATAAAGTATATATAAACTCCTAGACAAAAGTAGCACATCACCTAGTATTTTTTAAAATTTATTTTGACTTAAATGGAATTGCTCTAATCAGGCCTGGTACTAGTAACAGAATCAGGATTAAATAAATAACTCAGTATTTCTTACACTTCTAACTTTTTGTATGTTTTAAAGTTGTTCTTTTTTCATTTATATTTTAAATTTGGGTTTTTTACATCATAAACATGGATAAGCATGAAGAAATTTCTGTTAGCATTCTTGGATGAAGGCTTGCTCTAAAGACAAGTGGGAATAAACCAATCATCAGTTAAGGTGTTTCTTCTTTCGGACAGAGTGTCAAACAAGTCTTCAACTAAGAAATAAACTTATTTTGGCCAGAAATGTGTTAATTTCACACCAAACAATTATATCTAAGAGTATATATATAAAATACACTTTTCACTTTTTTTTTAAATATTTATGTTTATCAATATTATTTTGGCCTTTAATTTTATGTTGTAATATTTATTTTTACATTATCAGGTCAAAATACTCATTTACAAACTCTATTACAGTAAAATGTTTATTGGTTAAAATTGCATCATATTATAATTAATGATTAACAATTTAAACATATCAAACATAGTATTTAAATCATGAAAATAAACCAAAGATTTTACGAAAAAAACAAAAAACAAAAATGAAAGTAATTATAAACTGATTGAAAAGAAAAACAAAATTATTCTAAAGATAAGTATAAACAGAATAAAATAAAATATAGAAATAATTGCTGTATGTTCCTGAGGTTCAGTGTATGAGGTATTTAGACGGCTTGTTAGATAATTTATAATAAATTGACAAATTTTCTAAACAAAAGGATTTAAAAAATTACCTACATTTATGGAGTTGTAATTATGCCTGAGATTTTGATGTACAACCCAAAAAGAGTAGCGAAATATTAATAATGTTATTTTAAAACAAAGAATAAAATGTACATAAACAAAAGTGAAATATATTCAAATATAATGAACATAAACTATTAAGATAATATAAAATAAATTATAGAGAAATAATAAAGATTAAACTAATTGATTTTAAATATTTATTTATTTTTAGGTTCTGTGTACTGCTTTGTGGCCAGAGGCAACACCTTGATTCTGGTAGAGAATTAGGACAGATCTTTTTTAGTACTTTTTTCTGTCACTCTGGCCCAATAATTAATCCAAGCCACCTTGAAATGCTATTCGATATATCTTTGGTGGTTACTGAGGACAATCGGTAAGTTGGGCATAGGGAATATAGTTCTCGCTTCTTTAGCAGCAGCAACTGTCATCATTCCCAGGTATCCCAACATGGCTGGATACCCAAAGAAAGTATATTAAGTTATACATTGTAAATAACTGTTCTGTTATCAAGTTTGATATTGGGTTTTTTTGAGTTTTATAATTTTTTTTTAAAGCAAGGTGTCAAAATGAGCATCTTGTTGCCTAAAAATTCAACTTTATCAGGTGCTAAGTGGATAACAAATAATTCGTTAAAGAAAACTGAGTATCCAGGAAGGCTATATCCTGTCACATAGTGGGACAAAAACACAAAAAAAGGGTATAAAATTCAATAACTCACAGAAAAAAATATATATAAACTTGAAATTTCACATACTCTTTAAATCAACAAAGAGGTTTAATTGCCTCATCCTTCAAACCAATCGGTTGGCAAGATAAAAAAAAAAAAAAATATTGTGTGAAAATTTAAATTTATTAGTTTAATCAAAATTCATTTTCGTTGTTGATGTTTTTCTTAAATCCAAGAACATAGTTTACTGAGAACTATGCATACATGAAACATCAGTAGGTTTAGTGGAAACCATGTTTAATGAGCTGTTGTACTAAGGTTGAAAGTTCCTCTTCCAAAACTAAAGTATGATTTTGATTACATATCCCTAGAAATTATTTAACTTTGAATTAAAACAGACACAAAGAGGTACAATATCTATAAAATGAATAATAAATCATATGGTCAATAATTCATCATTTGACTTTCATTGCTAATTGCTTCAAAATTTGCAAAGAGAAAATGTGGTCGTTTATTAGTATCACTTAAGGAAATTAACGTTTAGTAATAGTCATAATGGTCGTTGAGTAAGCCAACCTGAGCAGCACTGTTTTTCTGAAATACAGTAGGACATCGACTCTCCTGAATAAGGGCAGTTGTAAAATATGGTTTAGTGAGCTCTGGGAATAAAGGACACATGTCGATGCACCTAATCAAAGCATAGATCATTTTTATACATCTCTAAGAAGTGTTTAATCTTGGAGTTGAAGAGGCTCAAACAGGCACAAACATTGTAGGATGTACAGTAACCGAAAAGTCAAAAAGCCAAAATTTGGAATAATTCATTTTCAAAATCATCTCGGTTCATACTCCAGGATGTTCAAAATAATATAAAACAATATATTAATAACAAAGTGGAAATAAAATGATAATGATTTTTAATGAAAACTCACTAAAAATAATTTTGTTTTTCTCATAGTTTACACTGAAGGCTCCCCATTGTTTTACAATCAACGAAACTCTCTGAAACTCAAGCTCTATATGCCTTAAGCATGAGTAAACACATGTTTGCCGCTAATTTAACGGAAAAATAACGATTAAAAAAGTATTTTAAATAGTTTTTTACTCATATGGGCCATTTTGTGTCAGTTTGGAAAATGATAACGTATAATCTGCGTCTTTATTTTTTTTGGAGGCGTTAGTACCTATAAACAAAACAAAAATCTTTGTATCCAGATTTAGATTCAAGTTTTTTTCTGTTGAGGGTGAAAAAAAAGTTACACCAAAAATGTAGAGATCAATCTACTATAGAAACCGATATCTTCAAGAATCCCTTGCGCTTTGCCTCCTCAGATGATTTTAATATGTTTTCTTGCATTACATTTTTAAAATTGATATATATAATCTATGTATCGAATGGTTGATATTTTGAATATTAATGATATGTTTCTATAACTGAGGACGAACGTTTAATAATTGAAACTAGGTCTGATTAACTTAAGATCATAAAAGAGGTGAATATTCATCAACCTTATGATTTAACTTACCGTGGAAAATGAATCATAGTTAATATTCAGTAAACTGTAGAATGAAAATTTGATTGGTTGCAATGTTGCTATCTGTAGGATTTTGATGCTGCTCTTTACTCCTTGGTCGCACCTATACCAAGGTGTATTGTATATCACCTCCCTTAGCTCCACCGACTAAAATATAAATTAAAAAAATAAATAAAAAAAAAAAAAAAAAAAAAAATATATATATATATATATATATATATATATATATATATATATATATATATATTATATATATATATACTATATAATTTCATTGACATGGCTTGTTTCTAAAAATGTGTTTTACATGGAAAAAAAATATATAAATATATATTTTATATTATATATATATATATATATATATATATATATATATATATATATATAGAAGAGATCAGCCGGAACTGAAGTACGTGTGGTTCGCGGGAGGAAGAGTTCGCTGCCGGAAGGATGATGGCCAGCCCGTGATCTACATAGACCAGCCTCTGGACCTGGATGTCTTCGGCTGACTTCTCGGTACTCATCACCTGCCCGTGCCTCCACAGTCTTTTTTGCCTTTTGTCATTGAATTCAAGGTGTTTTTTGTTTATATTTGTTTCTTTTATGTCATGTCTCATTTTGAAGAAAGCTTTCATTTTTTTTACCAACTGTATAACTATTCTATTATTTTTAATTGTTTAATGTTTATTGCTCTTATTTGTCTACTCTCATTTATCACTTATTTACATATCTATAATTACCTAATTTTCTATAGTATTATAATTATTCATCTGCTTATTATTACTTATATTTTAATTTTACATTATCATATGCATTTAGGTATTCATATTTCTTTGCTACATTATCACATTTAGTTAACCTCCTATTATTAATATGTTATTTTTTTCTCACGGCATCTACAACTTAATCTCATTTATAGCGTCATCCTTTTATTTACTGTCCTATATTTCCCTTACTCCTTCCAATATGACTAATATCCTAACTGCCTGTCACATAAACTCTCAATCCCTTCCAGCTCACTATGATGAATTCCTAGAGTTCTTCACCCAAAATTTCTACCACATCATTGCAGTTTCTGAAACCTGGCTTAAACCTTATATTCCTTCTTCCTCGGTTTCCCTCCCTAATTACTCCATCATCCGTCACGACCGGATAAACCGGACCGGAGGCGGAGTAGCGCTATATGTTCATGACAGCCTGAAGTCCCGTGTCCTGCATCTTTCTCCTCCTTCAAATCTCCCAAACGTTGAGTACCTCTTTGTTGAAATATCCTTTAATTTCCATTCCCTCCTGTATGTAGTGGCGTATCGTCCCCCTCATGTTCCTTTTGACCAATCCTTTGAATCAAACCTCTACAATTATGTTCCTCTCTATTCCAATATAATCATTTCTGGTGACCTAAATACCAATCTCCTTTCTGACTCTTATGACAAAACGTATCTAGAGAACCTTTTTTTTTTTTTTCCCTTCACCTCTTCATTGTTCCGTTTAACCCCACCCATCACTCCCGTGGGTCCGACACCTGGTTGGTCTTGCATGTCATAGACTCCCCAAAAAACTCCTTTCCTCATGTCAGCAGCCTGTTACGTTTCTGTCCTCTCACGACCTAATACAAATTTCCTACGATATCCCAATCCCATCGTTCCTCCCCAAAACAATTACTTTCCGCAATATAGAATCCCTCACGCGAGACAAAATTTTACCTGACCTCGAAATCCTAGATTGGAATCCTATCTACTCCTGTTCCTCTATTGACGCTATGGTTGAATTACTAACTGACAATCTCCTTTCCATCCTTGATACCCATGCTCCTCTCAAAACCTGTACCTTTCGTCGCCGCCGGCCTGCTCCGTGGATGAACCTCGAAATAAAAGACCTGCAAAGAAGACGTGAGGCCGCCCGAAGACGTTTTAGACGCACGAGACTTGATGATGATTACCATGCTTTTAAGGTTCTCCGCAATTTAACCCAATCCACCATCCGGCGAACGAAATCCATTTACTTCCACGAAGCCTTCTCATCCGCCCCCGATCCCAAATCCAAATGGCAGCTCCTCCGTAAACTTTCTCTCGTTCAAAATACACCTAGTTCCTCTCCCTCGGGAGTCGCTCCTGTCACACCTAACGAGTTAAATTCCTATTTTGTCTCTACCTCTACATCTATACCGTATCCATCCCCTCAGTTGCCCCTTTTACCTCCTGCATTCAATGATAATCACTTTTATTTTCCTTACATTTCTCCCACAGACCTCATTTCCTCCATAATGAAATCCCACACCAATTCAAATGGATTAGACGGTATTCCTGTCAAATTGATAAAATTATGCCTTCCTGAAATCCTACCCGTTCTCCTCTTCATATATAATTTTTCCCTCCAGAATTCTGTATTTCCCACCTCTTGGAAAAAGGCCCTAATCCACCCTATAGCCAAGAACCCAAATCCCACAACCCCAAAAGACTACCGACCGATCTCCATACTTTCTAACCTTTCTAAGCCCCTAGAAAGATTAGTGCAATCCCAGATCTCCAATTGCCTCGAAGATTCCAATTTACTTGACCCGTTCCAATCCGGTTTCCGCCCCGGCCATTCTACTCAATCCGCTCTCACCAAAATCATCAGTGACATCCAGGCTGCAATGGATAAAAAAGAATTAACCATCCTCATACTCCTAGACTTTTCCAAGGCCTTCGATTCCTTAGACCACACAATCCTCTTTTCCAAACTGAAATCTCTAAACTTCTCCAATAGCGCTCTCATGTGGTTTCATTCATTCCTTTCCCACCGTTCTCAATCAGTTACCATTCCCAACCAAGGTTCATCCTCTTTCCTCACTTTGCGATCAGGTGTAGCTCAAGGATCCAGCATTTCTCCTCTCTTGTTTAATTCCTATATAAATGATCTTCCTAACTCCATTCATAATTGTTCCTACCACCTTTACGCCGATGATTCTCAAATTTATCTTTCCTTTCCTCCAGCCGAGTTATCAACTGCATTTTCCAAAATTCAGCAAGACCTGGATGAAATCTGTGCCTGGGCATTCCTGAATAAATTGACTTTAAATGCAGCTAAAACTCAAGCAATCGCAATAGGATCCCATTCCCTCCTTCGATCGAATACCAACTTCCCTACTTTATTCCTAAATGGTCACCCTATATCTTTCCTCTCCTATGTTAAAAACCTAGGTTTAACAATCGATCAAACCCTTTCCTGGAAACCCCACATTGCTCAAATCTCCCGACGATCGATTGGCATCCTAAAATTATTCCTCCGTTCCCGACACCTACTTCCTCCATCCACACGTAAACTCCTAGTATCCTCCCTCATATTCCCCCAATTTGACTATGGATGTGTGATTTATGGTGGACTCTCGATTGTTCTTGAAGATAGACTAAAGCGTATCATGAACTGTTTCATAAGATTTGTTTTTGGAACCTCGAGACGCTCTCATGTGTCCCATCTTTACACTGAGTTAAATTGGCTTTCGCCTTCCTTCCGTAGAGATTACTTCCTTGGTTCATTCCTCTTCCAAGTTATTAACACACATAACCCTCCGTCTATTCACAGTATCCTACATTTCAAGTCCTCAATCCAATCATTGCATACAAGGTCCCGTCTCTACGATCTCTACACACCATCCTACAGAACTACTGCTTTCCAACGTTCCTTTCTTGCCCGCTCCGCTATTCTTTGAAATTCTCTTCCTCCTTCTATTCGTAATGCATCCTCCCTGGGAACTTTTAAAACACTCCTTTTCCACCACCTTTCCTCCCTCCAGTCGGATGCTTTCTAATTATATAGATGCTTTAATAAATTTCACCCAAATATTTCAGATATAAAAGTTTAGCCTGTTTAAACAATCTTCATATGATAATGTTTTGTCTATCATTAAAATAATTTTCATTTTTACTCTTTTTTCATCATTTTATTTTCTTCATCCTTTACTAGACTCAACATCAAAAATATATTGTCTAATCAATTTCTTATATAATATTTTTTCTTTTACTGATTTTAGATATAGTTTATGTATGTATGTATGTAGCGTGTATGTGTTTATATATGCGTATAGATTTTTGTTTCATTTTATTACTTATTTTATTGTAAAATTGTATTTACTTTTAATTATTTTATTTTATTATCTAATTTATCATCTCTAGGCCAGATATAACTTAAGTTCTGTCATGTAACTATTATTCTTAAGGGACTTTGTCCCAGAATAAAATTTGTTTTTCTATTCTATTCTATTCTATTCTATATATATAAAATATAAAAAATATAAATGTAAATAATAATAAAATATTTATATAAAGAATAATAAAATATAAATATAAATAAAAAATACATATTAATATAGGGAAGAGTGGGTTAAAGTTAATCATTTAAGGAAAATATTCTTAAAGTATCTAATAAACTGAATGAGTTCGATAGTCACAATCACAAACTTAGACTTCTAAATTAAATGTTGCTAATTTGACCTTCCACAGCAAACTCCATTGCCACTCAAATCTAATAGTCTCCCAACTTTCCTCCAATTCAATTCCTTTTAAACCTCCAAGGAGTCTGAAAAGAAGATGGCCTCAAGACTTTCTTATATATAACATTTATTGAAGTGATACTATTAGCTGTCATTGAAATAATACATTGTAGCCAGTATTCCTTACATTTATTTAATATATTTTACTATACAGTTGTAAATGCTAATAAAGAAATACAGTAGAACCTCACTAATCCAACCCCAAAGGGACTAAGAGGTAGGGTGGAACTTCCAAAAGTCGGATTAACCGGAGATTTCAATGAAACATGTTTTCTATAATTGAAATTGTATTGCAATTATTGAAAAAAAAACATAAAGGGTCTCGGGTTCAGTATTAGGTAAGGATGTACTGTTACTAGGCCAGCGGTTGTGAAAGGAGGAGATTCGGCCTAAATCTCGTTCAAACGCCAGTTTTTTCCCCCAACAAAGGGTACCCATTTTGTCGAGTCTCTTTGTGCCACAAAAGGGTCTCCCGACCTCGAATTCTAGCTACAACTGAAATAACAGAAAATGGATTTTCTGCCGTCAGTCGGACTCGAACTTGGGCCCGGGAGTATGGTAGCCAAGTGCCTTACCCACTGAGCCCAAGTCCCTCACCCAATATTGTAATTATATTAAAAGTTATATATTAACATTATAAAAATAAATGAAGGAAACTGAAACGTACGTTATATGGGTCATTCTCATAGAGAGGGATAAAGTACATTGTAGAGTGTCCAGTACATTTGTGGCTCTCCATTTATGATTTTGGATCTGAAATTTTTTTTTAATTGTAGTGTATCACTTTATCTAAAAATAATTTTTTTCTTTTCACGATCAAATTTTTTTTTGTGTAGGAAAATTGTAAAATTTGACCAATTGTCATGGCCCTGTCCTGTCCGGGCACGATATTCCCAACTTCAAGCAGGGGGTCTATCTCTTCAAATACAGAAGTGATTATCCAATCCTAGATCATAATATTGCTGGAGATTGAGAAGTTATTGTCCGAAATGTGCTAGAGCCAATAGATTTCAATATTATAATGAAAATAAGAGTGTCCATGCCATCGACGTCATGGCCCTGTCCGATTTTATTTCTCAAATTTTCCCGTAAACGCGTGTGTTAGCCAGCTTTGTTTTCCCGCCTTAATTTTGACGCCATTATTATCTTATTGCATCACCCATTAACTAGTCCTTGGAGTACAGTGGGAACACTCAGAGAAGAACAACATCGGCAAAGTCCTGAGTGTCCAAACAACCACCGTCAAGTTCCTGGCTTCATTGAAAACTTAAGTATTCAAACCTGTTTTTTCTTATTGTTCAGTACTTGTTCACGGCGTGGAATAGTTTCTATTTCTATAAATATTTTAGAAAAAACGTTTCAACAAAACAAAATATTTTAGAAATACCTATGTTTCGCCATGGCCCTGTCTTCATCTGTAAAATTGAGGAAAGGATCATGACGGTATCCAAACGTTTTTATCATTTTTACTGAACGAAAAACTACATTTGAAGTTGTATTAGTATATTTACACCTTATAATAAATACATATAAATTACTGTGTGCCGGAATCACAATAAGTCCGCTCATTAAATATAAATAAATTCATACAAACTTAAAGCGGCAATCGGTAGGTGACACGCTTTGATTTTCTTTCACGTTTGTTCTGATACCCTTTTTTATTTTTAGAATATTTAGTCAATATTTTAAGTCAATTTTAAACAATTCTGGTCAAATTAAAAGACTAATAATTAATTATTTTTCTTTGTTTTTCATCATATAAATTATGTACCTATATATTTTTGTATGATTTAGATATTAAAAACATTTTGTGAAAACTCGATTACTGTTTATTTTTTGAACCTATCACCTGCAGAGAGATTAAAATAATTATATTACAGAAGACAGCTAAGATGATCGTGAAGAAAAGGCATGACATAGGTAGCATCATGAATCGGGAGTCAGTCATGTCCCTGTCCATGTGCCTTCTTATTTATTTATTTTTTATAAATTAAAGCAGTTTTGTTTGGAAGGGCATTGAATTTTAATTAAAGCTTTTAAGAGCGCATCCTAATTTTTTTTTCAGCTTGATCGGAATACTTCTAAATTTCTGAAATCGTGAACCCAAAAATGCCCCTTTCCGTCAGAATGACCCGTATAAACTAATATAATATTTAATATGTTTGCATAGATATGCTGTATGTTGTACAGAAGCATTGGCCGTACTAACACTATATTTACTAACTCACCTTTATAATCGTTCATAATGAAGTATGATCTAAACGTCGTTTTGAAGGAAGCATAAAGCAAAACCGAAAAAAACATTTCCCCCACTTTATGAGAATATTCCGAAAATTTGATAGGTTTTATCTTATTCCCCGTTTAAGCTTAACGTTTAATTTAGTTTCATTGTGGATATAAAAAGGCCTTCTCTTGAAACAACACTGCAGCAGCTATTTTGTTGAAACGTTCGAAAGTTTTGACGCAATTATCGAGCGGCGGCGCTTCAAGGTCCAAAATTTAAACTTTAGCACACAAGCGCAACATTAACAATATATAAATAATAAATCAAAACTACCCCACCTTTTGCACAATTTTACTGGACTATTAGGGATTCCGCAAAAATATTGTGCAACCCACGGGACTCTACGGGAGTTTCGATTATCCCGATTCGGACCAGCGAGAGGTGTATTTGTGAGGTCCTACTATAATTAAAAAAATTAAAATAATTTTTGTGTTATATTTAATAGTAGAACTGAAATAATTTACCAAATCGGTGAGTCTTTGGCCCATGTGTGCAAAGAGGGCCACGAAGCAGACTTCTACTACACAGATAATCAATGCACCAACTGTGGTACCAGGAAATTCGTCGGTCTAAAAAAAATACAGAATCAATAATTTCAGTCTATTAATTGTTAGAAGAATAATTGTGCATAGTTTTTATTAGTATTTCTAGTTTGATAAATAGATGCACTGTAATTAAGGCTTGAGTTCGCGAAAATACTTTTTTGATCCATCAGACATGGACTTTAGATCCCAAGCTTTCTAAAATTCTAAACTGTTTTGAATTATTATATGAGAGATTACACTTGGGAATCAACATTACGTTCCCCAATGTTATTTAATGCATTAAGACCGTGGATTTCAGCACGCTCGGTAGGGAATGTCGTGGGTTCGTATCTAGGCGGGTTAAAATTTATTTTGTGGTGGACCCTCTAAATGAATTTAGACCTTTCCAACATGGCTAAAATAGGTTTATAACCTGTAGAATAGCCCGTCCTTTGCAGTGTTAAGCCACAATAAACAATTCTGGAAGATCTACTCCAGTACGTATGAAAAGAACTTTCAGAGTTTTACTCTCGAGAGTGCATAAGTAATTGCAAGTACTATCAGTATTTATCAGACCTTTTTTTTATTGCTAATGTTGTAAATTTGCATTTTCATTCCCGGTGATTCCATCAAAGTAGACGTATTTATTCCAAAGTAGCCATTATAACAAAATTACACAACTTTCACTGCCAATTTTTGTAAATATGAAGTTATATAATATGCATGTTATCGAAAAATATTTTACACTTACATCTATAACTAATGTCCCCCGTCGCGGCTTCGCCCGCTCTCAAAATCGTTGAAGTTTTATTTGTTTATCGATAAAAATCTTTTATTGAAGTATGCAATTGTGCATTATTTATTCTTGAATCATATTTTTACACACAATACAGAAAGAAAAAAAAAGCATCGACATTTTAATTTAGTAATACTTTTTATCCGGCAGAAATAATTTTATTGATTTCATCTAGTTGGATTTTAATTTCTTACCTTAGAGGATATGACAGTGTGACAAACCTCGTTTCATTAAAATTTCTATTATTGTAAATTTTATAATTGCAAAACCTATTATTATAAAACCTAGAACTATGAAAATAATGTAGTTTAAATTTGGTACAGATAGGTTCAGTAGTTTTACCATGTCAACTCTATTACGAAACAGTGCTAACCATATATCGGTTCCATATGTTTTATCACATATTTAAATCTTCTTAAATAATTTAATGTAATATATGTAATTAAATGTTATTATCAATTCCAAGCTCTATATAACACCGTACCGTTTGTCATATAAATAATGACTGTCATATAAATAATGACACCATAAAGAATGGTGTCATAACTGGAGAGTTAAGATAAATCCCAGCAAATAACCTTTACCCTACGTCGAAAACCTACCTCATCCTGTCCTCCTGTATCCTTTTATGGAGTACCATTGAATAATGTAGAACAGATAAGATACCTTGGATTTTATCTGGACAAGAGATTTACCTGGAACCCTCATACAAGATTGAATAGACAAGAAGCTGCACGTCGATTTAGAATACTACAACACCTAATTGACAAACGTTCAAATCTCCCGATACACTACGAAAAACTCATCTATATGACGATTATCAGACCTATTTGGACTTACGGGATAGAGTTATGGGGATCCACCAAACCATCGAATTCTTCCCGCATCCAATCACTCCTATCCAAAATCCTTCGAAAAATCCTAGATGCTCCTTACTTTGTCACAAATGAATTGACCCATGTTGCTAAATTGGCACGAACCAGATACCAGATACCTTTTCTTTCATAATAAACTCATTGCTCATCTAAATCCACTTGTTGCACAACTTGCTTCCCATTCCATTCCTGGCAATCCTCCGAGGCATCTGAAAAGAAGATGGCCCCGTGATCTTCTTTGGTAAATATTCATTAGAGTACTACCAATAAGTAGTTCCTCTACAAGTTTTATTCATGTCATTATGTCTCAAATATACCGCATATTTACTTGATGTGTTTTTTTAAATACAGTTGTAAATTTCTATTAATAAAAGAATAAAAAAAAAAAAAAAAAAAAAAAAAAATCAGCAAGATAAGGTAATGAAACTAATTCATCACGTAGAAAAGAGTCTGCAATTAAATGAATCATTAGGAATAATAAAATCGTACAAAACAAATCCAGGATTTTTGTTTAAACAGCCAGATAAATATTTCCAGATGTATCACTTTAAATTTGATTGCAGTTCGAAAAGAAAAATCGACTAATCAAAGGAAAAATATTTTTGAATATTTAATATGGAAAAATGAAGTGAATTAGGGAAAGAAAGGGGGGGGGGAGAGAGCAAAAGATAATAGAAAAATAAATAAATTAAAAAACAAAAAATTGTATTAGTTTGTCTAGTATTAGGTATTATATTATAGAACTATAACTAAATTTCAAATTATATTGTTGTCTTTAATTGGATAGATGATTAAGCTGTGTTTATAGCAACCCAATAAAGTTAGGCAGCACTATGTTTATTGTCTATTGTCTCAATAAAGCATATATCGCTCTCTCTTATATTCTTATATCTTGATATCTTTTAGAAGATTTCCCTCCTTAGCTAAGTACGACGTCATAATACAATGTGTGTACATTTTTTTTTTTGTTTGTTTTTAGAACTGATGATGAATGTCTTAACATTAGAAACTAGCCTTACAATAAAAACATTCCAATTGAAATGGAAAATAATTCATCAATCCTAATTATATTTTAAAATAAAATAAACAATTTTTCGATGTAGAATCACAAAATCTCGATGCATCAGACAGTTCTGAAAGTCCCCTGGTTGATGGTGGATAATCTAAAGAAAATTGTTCGAATATTCACAAGCAATGATTTGTAAGTGAAACTCAACATAATAATTAGAAAGTAATCTATAAAAGTTAACCTGTAGGATACTTACAGAAGAGGTTGCCAGCATACTCATAGCTATGTCAACCGTTCCAGTAAGATAATAGAAGAAGACGTAAAACCCAAAAACTTCGTTGAATTCACCGATAACTCTGAAGGTTAGAAAATGTTTTTCATTCTTCAAGTAATACATTTATCTACTATATCCTAACAAATTAATTTAATAAGTTATATTTTTAATGTTAAACCAAGCTGTGGAATAATTATTATTATTATTATATAGAAAATACCTTTTATGGCTTTAACGATCGTTTTGCAATACCTACTTAAGCGGTTATTCTTCTAAATAAAAACAAAACAAAAAAAAAAAAAATATATATATGTATGTATATATAATATGTGTGTGTGTGTGTGTGTGTGTGTTTAGTAATAAGCATAACCTTTGTAACTGTTTTTCAAAATTTCCCCATTATCAGATGTGTACTGGAATTGTTAGAATCTAGCTAGTCAATACCATATCCACTAGTAACATTGTAATTAGCTTCATACTCCTCTATATTCTGTAATTATATATATTTTTATTATTCTAACACATCTTGTTATATATTTGTATTGTAGCTAACTTTATGTTTTGAAATAACTTGTATAACTTATATAATTTTATTGTAACCTGTTTTTTCACTGTAGGGCATTATTATGAGAGCAATATAGTCCTGAAACGTCGCCAAAATAGTTGTTTTTATTTGTTGACAGAACCTCAAGAACCTTACTACACAAATAAATAGGTATACATATATTTTAAGGTTTTTAGGGAGGCTTTTTTATACTTTTTATTTAACTGAGGGCTCAATAACAGCTATTACCAGCCTTTATGATTTCCCATATTTCTTCATCCACTTCATTTCTTGAAGTTATAACGCTTACCAGGTACTTGCATTTTTTAACACTTTCGAAGTGGTATCCTGGCCCCTTCTAGGTTTTCCACCATATTTTGTTCTTTAAAATAAGGGTCTACCAAACCATTCTTGGGCAAGTCGATTTGTATGGGAGTGAAACCTGGACGCTCACTGCGAAGAATTGTATTCTAAATAGATGAGAGAGGAAAATGTTGAGGAAGATATATGGCAACAAGGAGCTAAGAGACCTGTACAGAGCTCCAGATTTTGTTGTTACAATTAAGCAAATACGATTAAAGGTTGTTTTATATTATCCGGTATGACACGTAGCGGACCGTAACGTTTCAGACAAGAAGAATATTAGTATAGTTAGTTTTATAGTGCCTGCGTATAGATAGCGGATAGGATCCGGCAAGACACGGCCCGTTTCAGACAAGACATTAAGACATTTCTCGAAAAGAATATTTGGTCGGAGCCGGACCGTGTCTTAAGGTGTCTTTTTCGTAGTATACTTTACTTTCCGACTCCGACAGTGCAGTACTGCACTGACTTTGCCCCGTTCCAGTTCTTTTTCTGTGTTTAAATTTGATTCCATTTTTGTTTTTGTTTTTTGCAAAACTGGATGTTAAAAAATTAATTGAGTGCGTAAGGAGTAACACATTGAACATTTTATATTAATATAAGAATATAAAAACAGAAATTTAATATAAACAATTATAAAAAAAAATCTAATCAATAAAATTTGTATAAATTTCTACTCGATGTTCAGGACATGTAGGTTTTCTACATTTAGTGCATGCTTTCTTGACTTTTTTTTATCTTTTTGTCTTAGACAACACATCTGGACTAAACCTAATGACTAAACACTAGTATAGAAGCAATATACTATAAACAAAAAGTCATTAAGAAAAAAAAATCTTCGCTTCGGCTGTGCTCTCGGTCCGTACTGTGTCTGATAATATAAATACACCATGTATTTGTCTGACCGTGCCGTGTCTGATACGCTACGTGTCGTGCCGGATAATATAAAACAAGGGCATCTGTCCATTTCATGGTCCATTCCTGTTCCTGCCCCTCGGGTTAAAGAACTTATATTATTTGCTGATAGCTATCTCCTTGAATATATATATATATATATATATATATATATATATATATATATATATATATATATATATATATATATATATATTAAGATTTTGTCTATGAATATCTCTTTTAATAGATTATTTGTAATGTAATAATTGCAATTTTCATTTGCACAGGTAGTATTTTGTTGTTGTTAAGATGGTGAGGATGCAGTCAGGTTGATAAATCACAGGTCCAAGATTAAAAAAACTTTAACTATATATGGAGTACCGACGGTTAGGCAAATCATACAGTCAACCATACCATTTTCATAATTTCTTATATTTTACATCAGAAATTATTCGTTCTTTTAATCTTTAGGTATATATTTTATTCTTATAATGACTAATTTTATTTTTCTTTTGTCCCTCTTGGTTTCTAGTTTTCTTTCTGTTAGCTTATTATATATATCTGTATTTACTTTTTATTTTTAAATCGAGGTATCGAGAATGGAAGTTTTGGTATCGGTAACGGTATATCGAAATAGATTGGTACCGACACATCATTGAATATACTAATCACCCCGTAAGATACCATACTTACTCGCTAATAACTTGATGATGCTGAATAGTTTTCCGAAGACAAGTAGCATAGCATTTCGAAACGTTTTTGCTATACGAGTGCAACTCATCCAGCTGTGGCCTGGTCCTGTAAAGTCGCTGGTACATTACCACAGCTCTAGCCTCTATGTTTTCTATCTGATGCAGTAACAGTTTGAGATGCATCTGAATATGTAGGTTACTCTCTATCGCCATAAAGCTTTTAGTTACGTTCATCAAGGCAATTATGGAAGTGGTGAACATGATATAGGCATTTTCGAAAAAGAAGGGTACCGGTTCCGTCGAAGTAAAGGGATAAGTGACTGGAACGGCCAGTTCGAAGTTGACTTCATAGAGAGTGGAGTTGTATTGGAAGGTACCATAAAGCTTGTTGACTATTGGTACGACAATAACAGCGACTGAAGCAGCGAACCCAATCATGATGACGCACATTATGTAGCGTTTTCGTTCTTTTATCCTGTGGTCATTCAATTTCTTCGTTATATCTCCTAGTTCTTCTTTATAGTCGAAAATATGTTTTTTGATGAAACTGAACAGCTTATTAGTGTTGGGTCGCTTGAGCCATGAATGCCACAATATGGCGATGCTCAGGAGTATTAGAAAAGATATATGTACCTCGTGTACGAACGGGACGAAGTTTATATAGAAGAGAATGGTGGAGGTCTTAGCAGCGATGTAGCAGGCGTGCATCAAGAAGGATGAGTGAGCCAAAAAGATCATCAAGTTCATCAAGCATAGAAGAGGTCGCTCCTTGTCCCAGACCGGGTGAATTGCAGAAACAGTCGTCAGTTTCTTGAACATTTTTTCGATGTAGAGATCCGTTTTCTCATCGCAGCCGCTGTTGAGGAAGTCGATGAAACGGTCGAAACCTTGAAAGAAGCAAGCTGCCATCTCGATCTAGGATGGACTGTGCAGGTTATTAGTTCGTTATGGAGCTCGATCAATAGCTTTGTTATGTTCCGACGCTGTTAACAATCTGTCAATATAGAAACCTTATTTAATATTAAATTCATCCGGATGGCCTTTCCACACCTTGATTTATTAAATATATACTACTGAAAAATGGGTAGGGAGGGATATTGCCAATATTGTGATATTTACGTTGCCTAGCATTTTTATATTACAGTATTCTCTCACTAATGATAGTTCGAGCCACTTGGTATTCCGATTCCTCATTGAAGAAATAGAAATAAAATAAAACAGAAATACTAACAAAATATTGTTTCCTGTTGACCTAATTCCATACCTTTCACTTCCAAAATTCGAAGTCTGGTTCCTTAGAACTACATTACACATGTGATCACAGCTGCATTTGTTTAATATTGTTTTATTAGGTTTTATTATTAAGGCAACTAGAGAAGGAAGTGGTAGAAAACAATTTTTCAACATAAAAAAACAACAGAAAATTCCTGTTTTTCTTTAAAAACAATTATATGAATTTATTGTGATATTATACGTTATATATTCATACATTTATATATATATAACAATTATTTAAAAAAAATAACAGCACAATTTCGAACAATAAAGAAATGAATCAATGGTTTTATTGACAAAATAAACAACATTTAAAACTTTATAAAACTAAAAGTTTCTGTTTCTTTTCACCATCCAGGTTATTAGTAGCGAGTTTTCCTCCATTTGAGGCCAATAAAGCTTGCATCCTCCTAGATATGCTCTAAGATTATATTTCAGATGACATAACTAATATTCTCTAATTCTTCTCTTAATGCGGTTATGAATTGATTTAGGGTCTCAGGAACACCAACTCTCGACTAACATGTCTCCCTAGTTCGTCCCAAACGTGTTCAATTGGATTCATGCCAGGGCTTGATTTTAACTTACTGTAGGTATTCCCTATCATACATTGCAACGTGAAGTCTTGCATTATCGTGCTTCAAAATGAAGTTAGCTCCAAGGAATGGTCCAAATTGGGTAACGAAGCCCTGGAGTGTCTGTTATGCATAGAGTTAACGTCCAAATTGCATTCCTCTAAAATGTACAGCTCAGTTTTCCATTAAATGAAATACCAGCCCAAACCATAACCGAGTCAGCCCAAACCTTTTGTTATAAAGTGACAGTTGCCTGAGTATATCTCTCTCCATGCCTTCTGCAGGCTCTAAGGTATCAGACTCAAATTCTGTAAACAGGGACTTCCTACAGTCCTCAGCCCAATGATGGATTCCTGGGCCTCCCGAGCTAATCTTCTGGCTCTTAAGTGATAATCTACAAGCCTTATTCCTCACAGTTTGATGGTTAACCTCTTTCCCACGATCACTCCTAAAAAGTTGGGCCAGCTTAAATGCTGTAGAGTAAAGATCTCAGAGTCTCTGTAAAATCAGGTACCGGTCATCTCGAGCCAATGTCGCCCCCAGTCGTTCCGATCCTTAATTCCTGGAGTATGAATTATTCATGTACTTTTTTATTTTTCTGCGGACTTTAGTTTACCGTTAGAACAAGCTGCCTAGCGGATACTGCGGCCATCTTTAACAACTTTTATCGTCTTGGCAACTTCTTCCCCTGTATCTCTTTTTTTTTAATCTTAAAGTATAGTAATGGAAAAAGCACTTGTAAGAATTACAGAAATGACCAAACAACTACGAATCATTATCGATCAAACTCATTCCTTTTTGGGGGTTAGCTAGAAAACTATTTAAATTTAGACTTATAACTATAATACTTTAGATATCACTAATCCCTTATCCTAACTTTATTATGCAATATTTGCTTTCAATGTATTAGTTAAATACCAACAAATGGAGGAACCTAGCGAAGAACCGAGAGGAATGGAGAAAAATGGTGGCAGAGGCCCAGTTCCTGCAAGGACTATAGCGGCCATGAACACACACACACCTACAAAACCATATTTTCTGGGTTTATTCAAAGAAAAACGGATTTCTGTGGAAGAGGGAACATTGGAGGCTAGTGATAAAAGGAGAAATTGAAAATATGGAAAAGAAGGAAAGACAAATATTGAAAAATTAAGTGATGCAATGAGGAAACGTAGATTGACATTCAATGGGAATATAATGAGAATGGATGAGAGAAGATTAACAAACATAATTTTCCAACACAGCTTCCAAAAACAGAAAAAGAATACATGGATACGGATATCAAATATTCAACAGGATTCAATTTAGGACAGAAACAAATTTCGGACAGCAGTCGACAAGAGAAAAATTTCCAGAAGTAGTTAAAACGCAAATTAATGGACAGTGGTCAAATGAAAGGAGGAAACATCAGGCAGAGGTAATGAAGAAGTATTGGAAAGAACGAAAGAGTAAGAAATAAATTGTTGAACGTGGTCCACAGATGTCCGAATTCGAAAGATGAAGGAGGCTAGTGATAAATGATGTTGGATTTACTATTTTAAGAACAGTGTTTTCAAAGTAATTTACTAATAAATCTAATTATTATATTAACTATAATTCTTGTTATTTGTTTACTAGCCATGCGTAACTAATCCCCAGATATCAATTGAACTTATCTTCATTGAAATATTAAACATATAATAGTGTACAGAATAAAATGTTACCCTTGTAATACTAAATTGAAATGGAATAAAAAAAAATTATGGGAGAAGAAGTGCTAAACAAATGTTGAGAGGGAGACATTTCCAGAGTATAGAGGAGCGGATTAGGAAGGAATTATGAGATGCTGCAGATCTGTGGTAAGTTGAGTATACATCGGTAGGACGAGTCAGGTGGTTCTGGAGTGTCCTAGATATGGGAAGGGGGCATGAAGCAAATATTCTGGTAAAGGAAGTTGCCGAGGAAATATTGTTTTTGAAGGAGCAGATAGTAAGTGTTTTCTATATCTATACTATTATATAAAAGGACAAGCCGTATTTTTCCTATGTGATCAATAACCGTGAAAACTACTGAACCAATCTCTACCAAAATTTAACTACATCACCTTCATAGTTTAAGGAAAGTTTAGTAATAATAAAATTTACCAATTATCGACTAAATATTTATTAAATATGCGATAAATATGTGAGTTCTAGTGAACTTATAAAATCGACCGATAGGTGCCGATAGGCATGTAGCAAGAGAGGTTACAATGGTACGTAGTTATCTAGAGTTAAATATTACTAATAAAATCTACTTATTTTCAATAGAATTGGTATTAAAAAGAGATAAATATGTGTTGCGAAATGTGGATTTTGAAAATCGACCTTACATAGCTAATAATGTCGTAAATATTCTCTGTCTCTCAGGATTACCAACTCTTTCATTAAAACTATAAATTTTGTTTTACATGACCTTCAACCTCCTTATCTTTGCAATGTTGCCAGGTTAAAAATTACAGATATACTTGGAAATATCATTGAGGTATATAATTCTCACTGGGCCATAGACAGAAGAAATCGCATTTATTTCTAGAAACCCTTTGATTCCAGCTAATCTACCATTTTAATTTAAACGATTAAATTTTCTTTTACTATTACAATTAAAAAATCGCAAGGCCAGAATTACAAAAACTTTGTAGCGGGCCCACTGTTTCTCTCACGGCCAATAATATGTAGAGCTTATTAGGGCCGGAAACCCTTAAGCCGCGTTCTCACGGGGCAAAAATACGAAAGCGTGTCACGCCTTCGTTTTCTCGTTCGTGTTGCTTGCCTGGAGCGGAGGAGAAAAGTAAACTAGCCGAGAGTCGTGGACAGTTCACACTACCACGATTCAGTTTGCCTCTTGAAACCTACATTGGAGGAGCGTCTCGTGGAAAGTTGTGCAGTTTTGAGTTCAGTTTTTATTGATATGTTGGCAAAAGGATTGAGAGAGTCACGTGGGCATATACGAAAAAAACGGAAGAAAAAGCATTGCTGGGTAGGGAACTGGATACTCGCTAGAAAAATCTTCTAATATTAATAAAACAGTATCGTTATTAGGACAAAAATGGCGGAATATCGTTCGGATCCTGGAATATTTCAACATATTATCCATTTTTGTTCTCAATAAATCACTTGTTAACTTTCTCGACTGGCGTGGTCCACGCCTGAAAATCAAACAGGTTTGATACCGAGCGTGAGCGGTCGTGGACTCCTTCATCTCTAGATGACGTCAGAGGCAAACTCACGCCAACTCGTTCAGACGGAGGAAATTCTACGAATGCGTGGATCACCCTAGTGTACCACGCCCCGTGAGAACGTAGCTTGACAGTCAAATCATTCTCATAACATCGGGAGACAAAACTTGTAATGTAATTTTTTCAGATGTCTATTGATAGATAAAACTTCAATTATTAGTTAGAATTATCTATGGTTTTTACTTAAAAGAGAGGGCGAAGCCGCGTCAGGAAATTAAGGTAATTTTTCGTTTTTGATCACTAACCACAAAATCTACTGAACTAATCTCTACCAAATTTTAACCACATCATCCTTATAGTTCTAGAAAGGTTTATAAATAATACAATCTACTTAATTTCAATTGATAAGTTATAAAAAAAAAAAATAATAACAAAAATGTGTGGATAGCAGTGAAGTTTGAACATTGACCGACAGATGTCGAGCGCCATTCTACTTGTGTGGTTACAAAAGTAAGGTGTTATATACAGCTTGACATTGATCATAAAATAAACTTATATTCAATTAAATTATTTAAAACATTTAAATATTTGGTGCGTCATGTGGATCCCAGTGAAGTTCGAAAATTGACCGATATGTGGTTAGCACATATAACATTTACAATTTCAAACTACTGAACACATCAGTGCCAAATTATATCACATATCATTTTCATAGTTCTAGGAACGTTTAACAATAATAAAATTTGCAATAGTAAAAATTTAAATGCACAATGTGTAGGGGGGTAGAAAAAAAGCTTGCCATACTTTTATGGAGAGAAATTATAATTCGCTCACATGAAAACGATAAAATTATTCTTGCCGAATTGCCCAATTAAAATGTCGATCCTTTGCTTTTTGATAATGTCTGTTAAAATATGATTCATGGGCCTTTGTCTATAAGGAACAATGATCTAGTCAATTAGTTTCTTAATAGTCACTGTCCATCAGGATTACCAATTCATTCAGGAGCTAGTTCTTAGTAAAAACGAGTTACATGGGTCTATATTTGAATCCGAAGACAAAACTGGCAATACAGTTCATTAATTATTTTAAATAAATTATAATAACATGTATGGAAAAGCATAAGCATTGATGTTTATTATTCTATCAGCTTTCAGTTCTTTGCATTAACGAGGTTGTAGTAGGAGTAGGCTGAATGCATCACCTGTAAAAAAAAAAGTTTAATGTATAATTATAAAAATATTTATGATTTAAAATATATATTTATTTCTTCTTACGTTCATTACATTTATTGTCGTGTCTGGAGCTTTATTAAAGTAAAAACAAGTTCTCTTTTACAAGAGACGAATATATAAGACTAGGAATGTGTCGATTCTCGATTTCATTGATTCTTAAGAAAAGAATCGGTATCAATATTCGATGATTACACCTAGTCTCCTAAGAATAATATGAAAGTACAATCAAAAAGTGTTATTGCCTGGCTGCGTACATATCAGGCAGCAACTTATGTAGGTTATAAGTTATACACATAAAAATATACATATAAGGTTGAAATCAAAACATTTTTTTTTATATATACTGTTCGCGCCAATCGGCGCTTTTGTGAAGGGGGGAAAAGAGAAAAACTTTAATATACCGCATATTGACGCACTCTGTGGATCTCTGGGCAACTAGCCCTTATCTGCATTAATCCCTACATGAACATTCCTCTTTCTTCTAGCATCTGTGCTCCAGTACGCACCTATTATAATTGCCCAAGACCTCATGGTCTTCCATCGCTTTTTTGACCAAGGTGAAATAGCCTTTCAGGACCCTATTCCTCTTTTAAAAGAGATCTTATTTCCTGTGCCAGTCAGTAAAGATTTAGTTCTTCCCTTAATGAGTGGTGATATAAGAGGAGGAGAGCCTGAACAAATATTGCAGCCTGAGAGAAGCATTCGCCAGACGATTTCGGAGGCCTCTGTACAGACCTTCGGCAGCAATAACAAGGTGAGAAGTTTCTTATGTATTATTTGTTTATGCTACCTTCTTAATATTATCTCCCCAAAGGTGCAAAACCTCGTTTTCATATTTTCCCATACAGTCCATTTTCTAGAGGCCGAGGCGAGTTTTCCGTTTCGGAAATTAACATTCTTTTACTATACATATACATTTATTGAAATTTACAACTGTACAGAATATACACATCAAGTAAATGTATTGACAACGATTATAATAACATGTTGAAACTTGGAAAGAACTGCTCATCAGTAGCACTTTATTAAAACTTCTAGGCCATCTACGTTTCAGACGCCTCGGAGGATTATCAGGAATAGAGTGAGAAGCAAGTTGAGAAACTAACGGATTTGAGTGATTATGGAGCTTACTATGAAAGGATAGGTATCTGGTGTGGGCTAAATCAGCAACATATGGTTCATTAAGATCTTTATGGATAGTTTTGAATATGGCCGCTTTAGTATCATCGTACCTCAAGACATTCCTAGCCCTGTTAAAACGTACCGAGAGAGTATTGCTATGTACTTATTGGCGACAAAGTAAGGAGCATTGAGGATTTTACGAAGGATTTTGGATTGTAAGGATTGAATACGAAATAATTGGATGGTTTAGTGGAGCCCCAAAGCTCAACTCCGTACGTCCAAATAGGTCTAATCACAGTCATGTATATGAGTCTTTTGTAATTAATTGGGAGCTTTTTTACTATACTTTTTTTACTATACATTTTTGGTCCGATCCGGGCCGTATATATCATTGTTCAACTTTGAAACGAGTGATTTTGCAGTTTTTGGGCGAGTAATCACCCACTCATTTCTGTGCTTTATTAATATTAAAAATTTTTACATTAAAACTTTTAGGTTTGGCCTATTTTTTGTCCAAGTTTCATAACTTCCAATAATTACATATATAAAACCGACCAAGTCGGCCATTTTCAACCAATCGTCAGCTGTGATCTGGCGTCACCACCCCCACTCTAGTGACGTACTCGTTATTTCGTCTCGTAACTATCCTCGCCATCTTGCTTTACTCTGGCGTCAGTTACAATTACGTAATAATTAGTGTAATCAATTTTGCAACTTTTTCTCCTTTCCTTTTCTGTGCCTTATATATTATAATTTCCTTTTATTGCTGTATTTATTTATTCTCTATTTATCACAATGCCTATAGAAGACAAAAATATCATTATTCAAGCACAACTATTGGCAAAGAGGGAAACGATATTTGCTGATATAACTGGTAGATACGATGAAATTAAAGGTTCCACTCTTTCGGATATTTTTACTGTCCAAGTGCATTACGAGGATTTACCCTCCCTTCAAGTCAAATTTGAGGGGGTGAAAGAAAAATTAAGCGACCTTAATGCTCTCTTATCCAAACAAAATCGTGTGGATACTCAAGCCCCTGCAATTGCTTTCAATAGTGTGTTAACCAAAATTAAATCTAAATATTTATAATTGAAAAAAGAAGAACCTATTGCAACTTCTACAACGGTTGCCAGCCCTGTTCATTTGGCTCAAAGTGCTTTCTCCTTACCACCTATCAATTTACCAACCTTTTCAGGGGACATACAGCAGTGGCCTGAATTTTTCTCGTTGTTCACGGCCCTTGTTCACGACAACCCGACTCCAACCCCCATACAACGCTTTCATTATCTAAGATCCAACTTAAAGGGGAGTGCTCTTTCCGTAATTTCTAACTTTCAACTCACAGCCGAAAATTACGACCTTGCTTTTTCAGCTCTAGTACACAGGTTCCAAAACCCGAGGAGGATAGCCCAGGCATATTTAAACCAAATCTTACACTTTAAGCCCGTCAGTTCAAATTCATTAAATAACTTAAAAACTTTTCTTGAGGTACATCAAAATTCGGTGCAGGCTATCAAGGCGCTACCAATCGACGATTTAGCAAATTTTATTTTGTTAACCCTCGCATTAAACAATCTAGACCCCCGCACATCTAAGGCTTTCGAGGATCAAAATTCGGCTAAATCAGTTCCCCTTTTCGATGACTTGCTAAATTTCATTATCAAACAAATTAAAACCCTAGAGATTATTTCTCCCCCCATCAATCTACATAGAAACACTAAAGTTAATTCGCTAATTGCTAGCACTAGTCCTGAAACTTCACAATCAGATTTTACTCGGGCCGCACCTTCTAATTCTTTTAACCTCAAATGCATTCTCTGTCGTAAGCCGCATTCCTTATCTTCCTGTTTCGAATTTTCTCATCTCACTCAAGATCAAAAAATTGATTTCCTCAAAAGGCATAAACGGTGCTTTAATTGTTTGGGTCCGCACCTTAAGGCTAATTGCAACTCCAAATTTTCGTGTCGTAAGTGTAATTCACCAGAGCATCACACACTATTGCATCCCGTCAAAGCAGTAAATTCAAATCTCCATTTGAATTCCGCGCCTAGTCGCGCTTCAGCTCACGCTGATCACATTTCAAGTGAACCAGCATCCGCTTCCACTGGTCAAGCACCAGATGACGCCTCCTTATCTCTGAGTTGTAGTACTTCCGGAAGTCACGTGACTTCACTCCTAGGAACCTTCCGTGCACGAATCTTTAATTCTCACTTGGGTTACGTTCCGGTCCGTGGGGTTATCGATCCGGGGTCGCAGCTATCATTTATTTCCGAGCGCCTCTTTGACCAGTTGGGTCAAAAAATCCAGGATATGCCCGTCACCGTTTCAGGTATAGGTGGGCGTGTTTCCAATTCTCCTGGCACAGTTTCGTGCCACATTTTCTCAGAGGCACATTCTCGCCAACCCGTCCGTGGTTCCTCACATCACTTACCATTTGCCTCCCAAGAACCTTACTCCAGAAATTGCTCGCGCCTTTGAACATTTGCGTCTGGCCGATCCTGACTTTCATCAATCAGACAAGATTGACCTTCTCTTAGGTGCCGATGTATACCCGCAATTGTTATTGCCTCACCCGTTTATTCCAAGCTCTATTGGCCCAATTGCTGTCAGTACCATTTTGGGTTGGACAATCATAGGCCCTATCCAGACCCTATCGCAAAATCAATCAGCCACTTCGTTAATTTCTGTTTGTCAAACTTCCCGAGATATCCATAAGTCTTCCGAAGTCGAGAATATTGAAAAACTCCCATTCGAACAACCCGCGAGTACAGACCACAAAGACTCAAATGTTTCTGATATTCCAGAAAACATTGACCCTTCTGTTAACACCAATACATGTAATCACAGATTAAATAATTTTAACGTTCCCAAGGAAATACAAATCAATAACCAGGGTGATTTTTTAAACTTAAATCAAGTTTCAAAATTTAATCACATCAATAAAACAGGTGGTGCTGATACAAATGTTAGAATAGAATAGAATAGAAAGAAAACTTTATTCTGGGACAAAGTCCCTTAAGAATAACATTGAATATCACAAAGTAAGATCATAAACTGGCCGAGAGGCTTTTAAAAATAAAACAACTTAGGTAAAATTAAATACAAATTGGTATGAAAAAAAAAATACAGAGAAAAACTAGAGAAAGAAAAAACTATTAATAAAAAGAGAGTGAAAAGATAAATATACAAAAAAGAGGTTAATATTGTAAACAAAATTGCAGAAGAGGAAAAAACAAACAGAAACTTAAAGAAAAATAAAAGATAGAAAATCCAAAATTAGCATTACAAGAAATCAAAACATTATCATAGTTAAACTATAATTTTTGCTAATGTTTTATGTCTGACGGTCTTAATAAATAAATTAGACAATTACATACATAGTACATATATCCTTATAATTAGAGAGCGTCGGGTTGGAGGGAAAGAAGATGGTGAAAGAGTAGTGTTTTGAATGTTCCAAGGGAGGAAGCATTGCGGATACAGGGGGGGGAGGGAATTCCAAAGATTAGAGGATCGGACAAGGAAGGAACGTTGGAATGCAGTACTTCTGTGGGATGGAGTATAGAGATCGGAAAGACGAGATCTTGTATGCAGTGATTTGATAGCAGACTTGAATTTCAGGTTACTGTAAATAAAGGGAGGGTGACGGGTGTTGTTGATAACTTGGAATAGGTAGGAGCCTAGAAAGTATTTTCTGCGGAAGGAGGGGAAAAGCTAATTTAACTCAGTATAGAGATGCGAAACATGGGAACGTCTCGATGTTCCGAAGACAAACCTAATGAAGCAATTCATGATGCGTTTTAATCTGTCCTCAAGAACCATCGAGAGCCCGTCATATATCACGCAACCATAGTCAAATTGGGGGAAGATAAGGGAGGATACTAGAAGTTTGCGTGTGGGTAGGGGAAGGAGGTGACGGGAGCGGTGAAATAGTTTTAGGATACCGATTGACCTTCGGGAGATTTGTGCAATATGGGATTTCCAGGAGAGGGTTTGATCAATGGTTAAGCCTAAATTTTTAACAGAGGAATGGAAAGTTATTGGATGACCATTAAGGAATAATGTGGGAAAGTTGGCATTTGAATGGAGAAGGGAGTGTGATCCTATGGCAATTGCTTGAGTTTTAGCTGCGTTTAACGTTAATTTGTTCAGATTTGCCCAGGCACAGGTTTCGTCTAGGTCTTCCTGAATTTTGGCAAACGCAGCTAACATTTCGGATGGAGGAAAGGAGAAGTAAATTTGGAAGTCATCGGCATAAAGATGGTGGGAACAATGGTGAATTGAATGGGGAAGATCATTGATGTAGGAATTAAACAGTAGAGGGGAAATGCTCGAACCTTGAGCTACTCCTGACTGTAGAGTGAGGAAAGAGGATAGGCCTTGGTTAGCAGTGGCAACTGCTTGGGTGCGGTCGGAAAGGAAAGATTGAAACCAAAGGAGGGAGCTGTAGGAAAAGTTCAATGATTTCAATTTGGAAAAAAGGATATTATGGTATAAGGAATCAAATGCTTTAGAGAAATCAAGGAGGATCAGGATGGTCAGTTCTTTTTTGTCCATCGCTGTTTGGATGTCAGTGATAATTTTAATGAGTGCGGATTGTGTTGAGAAGCCGGGACGGAAACCAGATTGGAAGGGATCGAGTAACTTGGAATGTTCTAGGAAATTGGAAATTTGGGATTGCACCAATCTTTCTAGGGGCTTAGAAAGGTTGGAAAGTATGGATATAGGGCGGTAGTCCTTTGGGGATATAGGGTTTGGGTTCTTGTTGATGGGATGAATTAAGGCCTTTTTCCAGGAAGTGGGAAATACTGAGTTTTGAAGGGAAAAAAAATTGTATATAAAGAGGAGAACCGGAAGGATTTCAGGAAGGCATAATTTCAATAATTTAACAGGAATGTTGTCTATACCAGATGAGTTGGATTGAGACTTCATAATGGAGGTAATTAGATCAGAGGGGGTGATATAAGAAAAGTAAATATTATTGTCGTTAAATGCTGGCGGAGGTAAGGACTGGGAGGGTCGAGAAGGGGCAGATGAAGTGGAAGAAACGAAATAGGAGTTTAACTCATCCGGAGTGACAGGAAGGTCTCCCGAGGGAGAGGAACTAGGAGGATCACACAAGGAAAGTTTGCGGAGGAGCAGCCATTTGGATTTAGGATCGGGTGCAGATGAAAGGGCTTCGTGGAAGAAATTGGATTTAGTTCGCCGGATCGTGGATTGAGTTAAATTTCTAAGAAACTTAAACGCTTGATAGTCATCTTCAATCCTTGTTCGCCTGAAGCGTCTCCGGGCAGCCTCGCGTCTTCTTTGTAAATCTTTAATGTGTTGGTTCATCCAAGGAGCAGGGCGACGCCGGCGAAATGTTGAGGTTTTAAGAGGAGCATGGGTATCAAGGATAGATAGGAGATTGGTGGTGAGTAATTCAACCATGGTATCAATTGAGGAGCAGGAGTAAATTGGATTCCAATCTATGGCTTCGAGATCGGATAAAATCATATCTCGGGAGAGGGAGTCTATGTTACGGAAGGATATTGTTTTAGGAAGGAAACGAGGTGTTGGGATATCATATGATATTTGTATCAGTTCATGAGAGGATAGGAATGAAACAGGTCGTTGACTTGAGGAAAGAAGATTTTTTGGAGAATCTATGACATTCAGGTCCAACCATGTGTCGGACCCGCGGGAGTGGTGGGTGGTATTGAATGGTACAATGAAAAGGTGGAGGGAGAAAAAAAAAAGGTTTTCAAGGTAGATTTTGTCATAGGAGTCAGACAGGAGATTGGTATTTAGGTCACCGGAGATGATTATATTGGAGTAGAGAGGGACATAGTGGTAAAGGTTAGATTCGAATGATTGGTCAAAAGGAACATGTGGAGGACGGTAAACCACTACATACAGGAGAGAATGGGCATTAATGGATATTTCAACAAATAAGGACTCAATGTTAGGGAGATTTGAAGGAGGTGAATGAAAAAGGACTCGAGGCTTCAGGCAATCATGGACGTATAGCGCCACTCCACCACCGGTCCGGTTAACCCGGTCATGACGAATGATGGAGTAGTTAGGGAGAGAAACCGAGGAAGAAGGTATGTAGGGTTTAAGCCAGGTTTCAGAGACTGCAATGATGTGGTAAAAATTTTGGGTGAAAAATTCTAGGAACTCATCGTAATGGGCTGGTAGGGATTGTGAGTTTATGTGACAGGCGGTTAGGATGTTAGTCATAATGGGAAGGAGTTAGGGAAACATAGGACAGTAGGTAAAAGGATGACGCTGATAATGAGAAACAGTAGTAAATGCTAAGAAGAAAAAATACATATCGATAATAAGAACAAAGTAAAATGATATATACAAAGTATATATAGAAGTAGAAATATTTATAATAATGGAAAATAAAAGTAGTAGCAGGTGAATATATGAGGATAGTATAGAACGAAAGGGCGATGAGTTGGTTAAGAAGAGATGAAAAAATAAATAAATAAAATAAAAGATAAAGAAACATAAACAAGTGAAAATAGTAAAGGAAAATGAGCGTTAACTGATTAAAAGTAATATCATGGTGACACCAATAAATTAAAAACTGAAAACTAATCTGGCAAGGATATATAATGGAAAAACAAAAAAAAATAACGAGTACAATGGTTTCATTAGCAAAGGGTGTAGACCAAGGAAGTGCAGCTGGGTGATTCTCAAACTACGGGTCAATATTACGTCCAAATGTGATTCCTCACTAACCAGCAATTATAACTTGTCCATTTTTTTTTATTTCTTCAATTGAAGTGCTAATCTACAAGAATCTATTGAATGGTTGTGTATAAATTCAGTAAAAATATGGTTTTTATGCAAACAAAGTGTATATTTGTAATTACCGTGGCTGTCCCAAAATATGATTTTCCAATATAAAAGTGTCCTTTAATATCATAACCTGAGGCTTGGATCCCGAAAGTTGTGGAACCACCAAGAGGAAGCTTTCATTGATCAGAATCATGAGAAATTCTCAACTTTTGACGGCCAATAACAATATAAGCAAAGTTTACTTTTTGTCCCAAGAAATACTCTAATTGCTATGCTAAAAAAGAAGAGGGAGTTTTTTACCAAGGCAAATAAAGGATATGGGATTTTTCTCACCCCCATCCATGTTGGCAACCCTGCTTGCCAAGGTTACAGAAGTTTCCAAGAGGTTGAAGTCATTTTCAAGTGTGCATCCAGTGGTTAATGTTGTGAATCTGGTAAGTAGCTTTTTATTTGTAATTACCATGGGCTCTTGTAACATTTTTATTTTCAAACTTAACTTTTTCTTTTTAATTTTACTTTGAAGAGCTCGATTAGCTGATTTGCAGACAAAAAAAAGCATCGCAATAATATTTTTTATTGTCCGAATATTTCAATTAAAACGTCTGTATGTAATTACCATGCTACAAAATGTGTAATTACCATGGTTGCAGTAAAAAGCATGGTAATTACATTTTGACCATGGTAATTACATATTGCGGTAATTTTGTCACATTGGCTTCATTTTCATTTACAGTTTACTTATGTGACTTCAAAAATGCCACTTCCCGGTCGACCAAAGTCAACCCTATCCAAAGAAGAGAAGTTGGCAAGGAAGAGGGAAGCAGAGAGGGAAAGGAGAGCGAGGAGGAAAGCTGACGTCGAATTGCAAAAAGAAGACCAGCTGAAAGACTTGGGAAGTTTCGAAGGAAACTTCGATACTTGGGAAGGAAGAAAGAAGGTAAAATTAAAATGGTGAAAGGCCTAACTCCAAGAGAGCTTAGGCAACGTCGGAAAAAAGTGAGGGAAAATGTGAGATGTTTCCGAAAGAAACAGAAACTTAGCATGCTCGCTTGCGGACACTTCACCTCAGTCACCATTTGTTGGAGATGTTGTAGTTCGACCTCAATCTCATGCTACATTCTGCCGTTTCAGACCCCCAAATGTTGTTACTCCCAAGCTTGATGGACGAGACAGTTGTATGTGCATCAAACATGAGAATATGAAGCTCCTCACCTCCCAGCTTCATCAGGCAGGTGTAATTAGTACACGTGACCCAGATTCTCTGATAAAGACACTGGGTTGCGCGACCATGAATGAAAAGTGGCATCGCTACCTGAGAAAATGCCAGGCATGCTCATCGAATGTAATTGTGTTCCAACCATTTGACAACACTGCTCCAATTTCTCATTACAAGTGGACTACTGAAATTGAGGAGCGACAAATAAAAGGTACTCATAGACTGGTAAAGCGCACTGTGAAAGAAAACATCCAATCATCTCTGCTAGATAGTGTTAAGAAGTCAGAGAGTGAAATAAACGAATTCATGAGGCATTTTCATGCCATACATCACCAACATGAGGCATTCAGAGCCCTAAAGCAACGCCCTGGGAATGAGATGGCACTTCACATTGATTTTAATGTGAACTACTCTTGCAAATATTTTGAAGAGCCTCAGGTCATTCATTTTGGAGCATCCAGGCAACAATTAAGTTTACACACTGGGGTCGCCTTTTGTGGGGCCCAAATATAAGTTTGTATGATTTGATTTTGAGCCTTCAATAAAAATCATTTTTCTTTACGCATTGGTTGTTTAATGTGTTAACCTGATTTTAGCTCTTAAAGCAACATGGGAGCCAACATAAATCTAACAAATAGAAAATGTAAGTACCATGCTCCAACTAGTAATTACCATGGACCCAAAATTTGAAAATTTTGATTTTTGAAGAGGAAAATGGAGTTTGATTTGTTTGCGGTGTATTTTCTGTACAAAGGTGACCCCAGAAACATGCTAGATTTTTTTCAGATTTTTAGAGCAAAGTTCAATTATGACAGATTTTGCAATCCAAAATTGACCCGTAGTTTGAGAATCACCCAGCTAGGAAAAGAATTCCTGAAGGTCAGGCGAAGACATCCAGGTCCTGAGGCTGGTCTATGAAGATTACTGGATGGCCGTCTTCTTTACGGCACCGCACACGCCCTCCCGAGAACCAAACATATTTTAATTTCCCGGCTGATCTCTTCTGACGGGCGAGCCAATACAGATGCCTGTTGGTCGGGGTCATCTCTTCGCTAAGATATATCCGGTGGGAGTCATTCTCCTGCCAGCCGATATCGCGCGTCGAGAAGTCCCTCTTGACTTTTCTCCTCTGTATTAGATCGTCCCTCAGAGATTGCCTGACGAATCGTGCGATTACAGGCGGTGGTCGCGCATCATCCTTCCTGGGCCTCCGGCGCTCCACTAGGTCGAGATCTTCTATGTTAAGTTTGATGCCGAGACCAGCACCAATACTTGTAACCAATGCCGTGGGGGTCTCTCCTGGGCGTACCGGGATGCCCCGAATTTCCATTGATTTATTCAAAAGTCCCTGTTCTGCCTTATTTATCCTGATTTCGAGCAGGCCAACTTTTGATTTTAAAATGTTAGTGATTCATCTGATGAAAAGTCTTTTGTTTCCCTTACAGAAGAGGATAATTACATCTCATCCTCAAACAGTCTTTATAATTACTTAGCCAATCAAGATTGTCCAAAATTCCTTCCTGTTAAAAATAAAAACAATAACAAACCAGTATGCATACATAGTAAGAGTAACAAAGATATGTAGTAAGTAAGCTTCCTGTCTCGAATCCTATTGAACCCACCTTTTTAAAACCACCAGTTGTCGATTTCAAAGGGTCTATGCGCTCTAAAATTTCAATACTCGACAAATTCTCCCCAGTTGGGTTTGCTGATGTTTCTTCAGTCGCTAATCATGCCCATATTGACTCTAGGGGCCTTACCTCTACTCATTACAGACCAACAATTTCTGTTCAGGGACTCAAGATCCCTCCTCTTTGACGAATCGCCAGGAGCATTGGCCTCCTCCTTCTTTGACGAATCGCCAGGAGCATTGGCCTCCTCCTTATCGTGACACCGACTTAAGCACCAAGATATTACCGGATCTTAAGTCTACTCCCATTGCGCTCATCGCAAATGAGCCTGACATTACCTTTAAACATTTTTCTGGGTCTCTCCTTAATCTCCATACCGATAAGCCGGCAAAGCTGCCTTGTTGCCGTACTCCTTTCCTCGGTAGCCTGGAGGTCCTCAGGGTGGGCGGCATACTTGACAACGCCGTTCTTAATTATAATTCACAACGTTATAAGTGGACTTCAAATTCCAAGTGCCGTTGTGGAACCAAGAAACAGAGCGACGTTGTTGTGAGCAATGGACTGAACAGCTCCTCACTCTCCCGACCTTTAGCTCTTATTTCCGAGCTCAAGCCTGTTGGTGTTTCACGAGCAGCCACCTTTGAGACTTCTACCAGTTCTCTCACTAGACCCGTGAACAAGCTCATTCCGCTCCCAGAATGACGTCCTTTTGCATTGTATAACCTTTTTACAGTTGTGCTATTTTTGTTTCTTATTTTGTATAATTGTCTACCCAGGAATACTGTTTTATTTTCTTTACATTATATAATTGTTGCCCAGTTGGGCTGTTTCCTTTTTTTTACATTGTATAATTGTGTTCCCATTCATGTTACAATATTTTTATTTTGTCTTTATCTTCCTCTTTACTCAAGTTGAGCTTTCGTTTCTTTATTTTATTGTATAAATTTGTTGCTGCCTGCCCACCATTTCATTGTATAACCTTTTGGAATAAAATTGGGCAACATCCCAATTTTGGTGGGCGGTGTGTTCGCGCCAATCGGCGCTTTTGTGAAGGGGGGAAAAGAGAAAAACTTTAATATACCGTATATTGACGTACTCTGTGGATCTCTGGGCAACTAGCCCTTATCTGCGTTAATCCCTACATGAACATTCCTCTTTCTTCTAGCATCTGTGCTCCAGTACGCACCTATTATAATTGCCCAAGACCTCATGGTCTTCCATCGCTTTTTTGACCAAGGTGAAATAGCCTTCCAGGACCCTATTCCTCTTTTAAAAGAGATCTTATTTCCTGTGCCAGTCAGTAAAGATTTAGTTCTTCCCTTAATGAGTGGTGATATAAGAGGAGGAGAGCCTAAACAAATATTGCAGCCTGAGAGAAGCATTCGCCAGACGATTTCGGAGGCCTCTGTACAGACCGTCGGCAGCAATAACAAGGTGAGAAGTTTCTTATGTATTATTTGTTTATGCTACCTTCTCAATATTATCTCCCCAAAGGTGCAAAACCTCGTTTTCATATTTTCCCATACAGTCCATTTTCTAGAGGCCGAGGCGAGTTTTCCGTTTCGGAAATTAACATTCTTTTACTATACATATACATTTATTGAAATTTACAACTGTACAGAATATACACATCAAGTAAATGTATTGACAACGATTATAATAACATGTTGAAACTTGGAAAGAACTGCTCATCAGTAGCACTTTATTAAAACTTCTAGGCCATCTACGTTTCAGACACCTCGGAGGATTATCAGGAATAGAGTGAGAAGCAAGTTGAGAAACTAACGGATTTGAGTGATTATGGAGCTTACTATGAAAGGATAGGTATCTGGTGTGGGCTAAATCAGCAACATATGGTTCATTAAGATCTTTATGGATAGGTTTATTGGCGACAAAGTAAGGAGCATTGAGGATTTTACGAAGGATTTTGGATTGTAAGGATTGAATACGAAATAATTGGATGGTTTAGTGGAGCCCCAAAGCTCAACTCCGTACGTCCAAATAGGTCTAATCACAGTCATGTATATGAGTCTTTTGTAATTAATTGGGAGCTTTGAACGTTTGTCTAGTAAATGTTGAAGTAGTCTGAAATGACGGGCAGTTTGTTGTCGTTTTAGTCTTGTATGTGGATTCCAAGTTAGTCGTTTGTAATAGTGGAGTCCTAGGTAGCGTATCTGTTCAACAGGGATTAGTGGAATATCATTATTTATGTATATATATATACATTTATATATATACTATATATTATAATATATATAATAACTGCCGCGATGGACAGTTGTTCCCGAAGCACGCAGGTCACATTGTCTTTAGTGTATCGTCCACAGCCTCCTGTATATCTCTATCCCCGTTTGGTTTTTCACTAAATATATCTGTACCGATATATATATATATATATATATATATATATATATATATATATATATATATATATATATATATATATATACACAAGACAATGTGACCTGCGTGCTTTGGGAACAACTGCCCATCGCGGTTCATTTATATTGACAATGCTCTTATAATTTATGTTAAACTATGTCTTTATTTGAATATGGTTATTTAACAAAATTGAAAGGTATTTGGTTTAAATACTAGATTGAACTAACATTATTACCTATAGAAATTACTTACTTTCCTGTAATACAAAAATGTTTGTAAAAGTTTGACTTTTGAGGGAGAATTTTTTACCCATTTAAATTCTAAATTAACCCTCTCTTACTTCCATTAAATATAATTTATTTATATAAAAGAATTTTGTATATAATTTTGTTATCAGTAAACAATGATCCATTCATTGACTCTCAAACACTCCAATCCCATATCCTAAACCTTCAAAAATGGTGTCAAAAATGGAGAATCAAAATAAATCCAAACAAATCCCACCAAATAATTTTTGCCCTTCGTTGTAAACCTACGACCTCCTGTCCTACAGTATCCTTTAATGATATTCCACTAATCCCAGTTGAACAGATACGCTACCTAGGACTCCACTTGGACAAACGACTAACTTGGAATCCACATACAAGACTAAAACGACAAGAAACTGCCCGTCGTTTCTGACTAATTCAACATTTACTAGACAAACGTTCAAAGCTCCCAATTAATTACAAGACTCATATACAGTGTGACTGTGATTAGATCTATTTGGACGTACGGAGTTGAGCTTTGGGGCTCTACTAAACCATCCAATTCATCTCGTATCCAATCCTTACACTCGAAAATCCTTCGTAAAATCCTCAATGCACCTTACTTTGTCACCAATAAACTTATCTATAAAGATCTTAATGTTCTATATGTTGCTGATTTAGACCACACCAGATACCTATCCTTTCATGGTAAGCTCCATAATCTCCATAATAGCATAGTTTCTCAACTTGCTTCCCACTCCATTCCTGATAATCCTCCGAGACGTCTGAAACGAAGATGGCCTAGAGACCTTCTAGTGTAGAAGTTTTAATAAAGTGCTACTGATGAGTAGTTCTTACCAAGTTTTAACATGTTATTATCATCGTTGTCAATACGTTTACTTTATGTATATATTCTGTACAGTTGTAAATTTCAATAAATGTATATTAAAAAAAAAAGTTTTTATTTCCACCTCATATGTATATTTAGATGTGTATAACTTACAACCTACATAAGTTGCTGCCTGATATGTACGCATCCAGGCAATAACACTTTTTGATTGTACTTTTATATTATTTTTAGGGGAACAGGTGTCCCAGAATAAAGATTATTTTTATTTTAGATATACAACAGTAATGTTAGATAAGATGAGATACTGTACCGTGGCAAATGAATCATAATTGATGTGTAGCAAACTGTAGAACGAAAAACTTAGTGGTTTTAGGGTCGCGATTTGAAGAATACTGATCGTTCTCTTGATATCTGGGTCACATTTGTACCACGGCATGTTGTAGATCATTTCACGAAGATCAACTGACTGAAAGAAATTTTATACAATGGAAAATGATAACATGATAAACTTATAAAGGAACTAATATAAATAAAATATCTACAAAAGAAGAAGATCCCGAGGCCATCTTCTTTTCAGACGCCTCAAAGAATTGCCAGCAATGGAATGGGTAGTTGTGCAACAAGTGGATTTGAATGAGTATTAAGCTCAATATTAAGTATGAGTATTAAGTATCTGGTTTGTGCCAATCAACGACATATGGGATCTCAAGATCATTGTGGATCAGCTCATTCGTGACAAAGTAAGGAGCATCAAGATTTTAGGATTGTGGATTGGAGTGATTGGATGCGGGAAGAATTCGATGAATCCACATAACTTTATACTGTAAGTCCAAATAGGTCTGATAATCTTCATATAGATGAATTTTGTAGTGAATCGGGGGATTTGAACTTTGTCAAGTAAGTGTTGCAGCAGTCGAAATCGACGTGTGCTTTCTCTCTTTTCAATATTGTACGAAGGTTCCAGGTAAGTCTCTTGTACAGATAAAATCGAAGGTATCGTATTTGTTCATTATTTAATAGTACCCCATTAGAAGATTCAGGAGGACAGGATGAGGTAGGTTTTCGACGGAGGGTAACGGTTATTTGCTGGGATTTATCTTAACTCTGTAGTTATGAAACCATTCTTCAAGGGAAGTGATATGTGACTGAAGTACCTGGGATGCAGCAAATGGACCAGAATTTTAAAAATTAGGATATACCACCAATCGTTCTCTATGAATGCAAGACGCTTACGATAAATGAGTTAAACATTGATTAATGTTTTCGAAACTAAAGTACAGCTGAGAATATTTGATAAAAAAAAAAAAAAAAAAAAAAAAAAAAGGCAAACATACGAGAGAATTTAGAATGTGGAAGTTAAGTTGTTAAAGTTGGATTTAATAATGACATAATTTCAAAAAAAGGTAAACAGTTTTTGGAACCAGTCGGGTAAACGTACGAGGAGTAGACTGAGACGTAGATGGCAGGTTTGCGTCAGGGCCTATCTTGAGAATATGGTTTTTATAGGATGCGTTGGAGGAAGGTTCCCTAAGCCTTTTTATTTACTTGTTTATTAACGCCTTTGTTCTCTGTCTGTATTAACATCAAAAAAACTTTGATAAATGTCTAAGGGATAAAAGAACACATTGGTTGTAGGATTATATCAGCTCTCATGGATTTAGTTTTCAAAATGGCTTTTTAAAGAGTGACACCCAGGGCTGGTTTGAAAAATTCGCTAATTCTTATTATTAACTGAAATTTCAACATATCATAGTACCGTTTCCACCAAGTACCCTGATGACCAGAGTGTTTTAGCTGTAAATAATGACATTAAGCTTCCTTATCCCTTCAATTTTATATTGAAACTTCAAGGTATGTATCGAAAGTGAAGATTAGAATTAACTTGGAGATTTAAAATAAACCAAACTAAATTCCATCAAATAACCTTTACTCTTCGTCGCAAACCTAAGTCTTCTAGTCCTTCAGTATCCTTTAACAATATTCCATTGATCCAGGTGGAACAGATCCTTTACCTTGGACAAACGTCTTACTTGGAATCCACATATAAGACTTAAACGACAAGAAACCGCCCGTCGTATACAGACTACTCTAAAATTTACTACGCAAACCTTCAAAGCTCACAATTGATTACAAAAGACTCATATACATGACTGTGATTAGACTTATTTGGACCTATGGAGTTCAGCTTTGGTGCTCCACTGAACCATCTAATTCATCTCGTATCCAATCCTTACAATCTCAAATCCTCAACTCTTCTTAGTAATAAACTTATCCATAAAGATCTTAATGTTCCATATGTTGCTGATTTAGTCTAAACCAGATACCTATCTTTTCATAGTAAGCTGCATAACCATTCAAATCCACTAGTCTCTCAACTTCCTCCCCACTCAATTCCCGATAATCCTCCGAGGTGTCTGAAAATAAGATGGCCAAAAGACTTTCTAATACAATGTTCTTCTTGAAGTGTTACTAGTGAGTAATTCTTCACAAGTTATTTATATATCATTTTTATGATTATGATCAAATTTACTTGTTGTATATTGTGTATAGCTACCAATAAATAAATATATCAATAAAAAGTTTAAAAAAAAAATAAAATAAAGAATTAATTCAAACAAATCTCCTTAAATTTACATTACCTTTTGTCGTAAACCTACAACGTCCAGTCTACCAATTTTAACGTATAATATTTCACGGATCCTTTAGTTTACTTTTCGATAATGGCTTACAAGGTTGAAGTGTTTGTCGTTTCCGACTACTTCAATACTCACCAAAAAAACCCTTTAACCTGTAGCACTACAACACAGGTTTTGGGTTCAGTACTTTGGTAAGAATGTATTGTTTCTAGGCCCACAGTTGTGAAAGGTAAAGATTTGATCGATATAACGCTCAACCACCAGGTTTTTCCCCAATTAAGAATACTCACCATAGACGGTGTGCCACAGGAGTGTTTCCCGACCTCGAATTAGTAATAACGGAAAATTAAATTTGCTACTTTCAGCCTGAGTTATGAAGGGATAAATTCTTAGATCTATCAAGGTACACTCCATGTTCATTCAATCTTATCATTATTCGTGTTTATATAAAACCAGTACAAAATCAATTATAAATAAAAGAAATAAGGACAGATCTCCTTACCAAATCTGTTAGATTCTGGCCCATATGTGCAAAGACGAAAACGAAGCCAACTTCTATAATGCATATTATCATAGCCCCGACAGTGGTACCAGGAAATTCCTTGGTCTGAAAATATTAAAAGGTGCTGCTTTGAATAATTCTGTTTTGTAACAATTAAAATTATATTGTCTTATATAATAAAGATTATTAATAAAACGATGGTTTACATATACACATATATGCATATATAAAAAATGTTTAATAACGTTCTTGAGGTTCAGTCAATAAATAAAAACAACTATTTTGATGACGTTTCGAGACTATATTGTTTTCGTTTCGAGCATGATTATGCTCTACAGTGAAAAAACAGGTTATAATAAAATTTACACAGGCTATTTAAAAAATAAAGCTAGCAAAAATATAAATATATAAAACCATGCATTAGTATATACTCATAACTACATATATATATATATCTATATATATATATATATATATATATATATATATATATATATATATATATACATATATATAAGTTAAATGGTATGAAAAATAAAACTTAAAAAAAAAGAATAAAAAGGGCTCAATAAAGACACGCAATGACTGATAGATAACAACTAACTTTATTGCTCTGATGCTACTGTATTTATACATGTCCATTGTTTGTTGTGTCTGGAACTAGGATTAAGCCTAATACTAGGCTGCTTCGGACCTTGACTTCCCCCCTCCAGTTTATGATCATCTTTCATAAACTTTTAACTTTGGGCACTTAATACCAATACGGTATTAAGGAGTCCAGCGACTAATCCCCTCCTGGTCAAAGGCCGAAGCAGATACATAAATACCTTAATCCTACCCAGTCCAAAGTCTTATCATTTAATCCACAACAGTATCTTAATTCTATATGGTATAAAGTCTCTTGATAACATGCAAAAATAAAACTCTACTTCTAAAATCCTTAACTAGCATTAATAGTCCAAAAGTCAAACTTTATCTACACTTAGATACACTATTCTTTAACTCATATTTACACTATTCCTAAAACTAACTTACAGCTAATATACAATCAAATTAAAGTCTTCTTCATAAAAAAAAAAATAAAACCTCTCACACACACACACACACACACACCAAATAAAACTAAAACTTCTCTATTTACAAAACTAATTAATTCTCTTTTTCACACACTAATTTACACATTGTTTTAACTGAAATCTATACACAAATTAACAAAAACATTTTTCCTTTTAATCTTTACAAAAGTAACACAACAAAAAAAAATTTCTCAAAATACAATAATATAAATTTTCTAAAACAAAATTTAAATAAAAATTTCCTTCTCCGTTGCTCACAACGGAACACTCACAGAATTACTTGCTCCTCTATCGGGAGCTTTAATTGTTCAATGTGAACATTTCTTCGCTTTTTAGGTTCCTTGACGCTCTCCAGCGTCACCACATTATGCTCCCTTATCGCTATCACTCGGAATGGCCCTTCGTATCGACAAACCTCTTTCCCGCGGTTGGAACTCTTTTTCCGATATACAATCATTCCGATCTTTATCCTCCCGGTGACGTCACGCACCCTCAAATTCTCTCTCTCGACTCTTCGTGATTTTTCCCTTACAATGCGGTCTCGCGCCTTTTCTCTGATCTTTTCTAATCCCGCGCGGCGATTTCTCACGAAGTTTATGGTTCCCTGATCCGATGCGGTATCTCGAACGTCCCTCCGTCTTTCTCGAAGCCCGAATATGATCTCTAGGGGCGAGAATCCCGAGCCGCGTGAATTGAATTGTTGTAGGCAACAATCGCCTTCCCCATCGCGACATCCGGCTCTAACCCCTTCTCGAGTTGGTATATCCGAAGGTGGTCACTAAGGGTCCCGTGCAGCCTCTCAATACCCCCTCTGCCCTTGGGATGCCCTAGGGTATTTATATGCCATCGGATCTCTAACTCTTTGGCCTCCGCCCTGACCGCCGCGTTATCGAATTCGAGACCCCCGTCTGACGTAATTCGATCCGGTAACCCGTAGAACGTGAACCATATCCTCAGCGCCCCTAATACCGCTTCCGCCGATTTGTCTTGGACCAGGTGTGCTAGGGCTAACTTACTGAACACGTCGAACATCGTGACCCACCGGTACCCTCTCCACGTAAAGGTGTCAATCTGGAGATCGGCTAATGGGGCCTCCACTGTGGGTGTTTCCTCCTGAATCCATCCCGGGGGATGACGATCGTATTTGGTGGTCAGGCACATCTCACACAACCCTATGACTTCCCGTATTGTTTTCTTCATCCCCCACCAAAAATACCGCCTCCTTAACGCCTGAAGCGTTTCTTGGACCCCGCGATGGTTGGTTTTTTTTTCCGACGTGGTACGCCGAGGTTACCTCTTTCTGTCTATCGGTGTCCTGGATCGTCTCGACTAATCTTGCGCACCGAATAAACGTCCTGTCTGAACCGAGCTTTTCCTCTTTCCACAACCTACTTATCTTCTTATTGGGTTTCGTTGTTTCTTTCAGAATCCTGAGCAGCGGTTCTTCCGTAATTCCTGGCTCAGTCCAGATAGTGATGACGCTGCTCTTCCCGTACTCTGAGAATTCCGCTTTCGGTAGACCCTCAGTCTTGGTCTTCCAAATGATTTGGAGCTTTTTATCATTTAACATCTCATCAATCTCCTCCATCTCTGTGGGTCTCTCGTCTGCGGAACTCTCTTCTTCTTGGGGCTCGTTATCTTCATGGGTCTCATTATCAGCGCTTCGCGTACCCTCGTCACCCTCCCCCTCCGGTGTCCATTCGCGCAAAAACTGACGGATATCCCCCGATGGTCCCGCTTCCTCCTCTTCGGCCGCATTGACCATAACCACCCGCGAAAGCCAGTCTGCCACAACGTTTTCCCTACCCGGCTTGTACACTATCTCGAGATTGTACTGACTAAGGAACTCCTTCCATCGCGTAACTCTCGCGGAGGACTCTTTAAGCTTGCCAACCCACTGCAAGGGTCTATGGTCTGTATGGACTCTAAATTTCCTCTCAAAGATATACGGACGGAAGTGCTCCACAGCCCACACAATCCCGAGTAGTTCCCGTTCCAACGCGCTGTATCTGCTCTCCGCGTCGGTCAGTCTCCGGCTCGCGTACGCCACCGGTCGGTCCCCTTTTTCGCTCTCCTGAGACAATAGGGCTCCCAGCGCGTACTCACTCGCGTCAGTTGTCACCGTGAATGTCTTCTCGAAGTCGGGGAACGCGAGTACGGGTTCCTTCTTAAGTTGCTCCAGGCACCGCCTAATGTTATCCTCCATTACCGGGGTGATGACGATCTTACGTCCCTTCTTCAATAAATCATTAAGGGGTACGAGAAACCGTGCCATTTCCGGTACGAACCGCCGGTAATAGTTAAGTGACCCCATCAAGCATCGAATCCCCTTTACATCCCTCGGAATCGCCATCCTCGCGATCGCGTCCACCTTCCCTTTGTCGGGTTTCACCCCTTCCTTCGAAATAGTATGTCCCAGGAAATTTATCTCTTTTTCGCCTAGCCGCGATTTCTCGGGGGACAGTTTCAACCCAAAATGCCTGACTCTCTCGAACACCGCCCTCAGGTGTCCGACGTGTTCCTTTTCCGACTTACTGAAGACTAGTAGGTCGTCCATGTAGATTTGACACGAATTTTCATCGATTCCCCTCAAAAGCTCGTCCATTAGCTTTTGGAATGTGATGGGCGCGTTTTTAAGCCCAAACGGCATTCTAGTAAACTCGTAATGTCCGCGCTCGAATGTAAAAGCGGTTTTACATTGATCCCTCGGATCCATCTTAATAAGGTCGAGAGTGCTAAAGATCACCGCCCCGCTCAGCCTATCCAAGATATCCTCAAACCTCGGGATTGGATATTTTTCATCCCTTGTATTCTCGTTAAGCTTGCGGTAATCAATAACGACCCGATATTTCTCTTCCCCGGATAAACTCTTCTTCTTTACGGCCCATAGCGGACTATTATATGGAGACGTGCTATCTACCACTATCCCCTGTTCCCGCAGACTCCTAATTTCCTCCCGGATGTGTGCCCTCAGTGCTTTCGGGTACCTTCTCTCCTTCACGTAAGACACACGTTCCTCCTTAAGCGGTATTTCATGTACCGTCCTTCCGGTAACCCCTTACTTGTCCCCTTCTTTGAAGAAAATGTCCCTAAATCCCTTCATTATGGCCCCCCTCCAATCTTTCTCCCTGTTTACTACCCCGATTTGCTCCCTACACCCCTTTTTCACCGCGCAACATCTGTATTTCCTCCGCCCGATCTTAACTGTCCAAATGCCCTTATTATTTCGGATCCTTCCCCCTACTCTTTCCAGTAAATCACATCCCAGGATCGCATAGTATGATTTGGACATACCCTCCATTATGTGCACGCTCAGTTCCCCCCCCCCTCATCGGACCACCTGTCCACCCCGATTTTCACCTCTCCCTCTATCTTACAGGGGCCACCCAGATTGATTAAATTGCAAGAACATACCTTAATCTGGAGTGCCCCGTTGCCGCAACTCAAGCTCTCAGCCGCTCTCCGGCTCAGGATGGTGCTGGAGCTCCCTGTGTCCACAAGGCACCTCACTCCTCTCTCCACCCGGATAATAGGCAGGCCGCCGCTCCTCGCTCTCACTCCATATACCTCTAGTATGCGGCCGCCTCTCCGCTGACACCCTCCTCAGGCTGCCACACGTCCGGTCGTCCCTGCTCGTCTCTGTCCGCTGTTTCTCCTCCGGCTCCCAGCGGCTCCGGCTCCTTCCTCTCCGCTACCTCCTGGTTCGTCCCTCTCCGTCTCTGATGTTGCAGACTCCTCTGACATCCTCGAGGAAGACTCGGATGGCCTCCTCTGTCCTCTCCATACTCGGTTTATTTCCATTGGCTCCCCCTTTGGGAATCTCCGATGCATGTAGGGACACTGCCTTGCTATGTGCCCCTCGTTACCGCACTCAAAACATTTGGTGCGGGGACAGTTCGCCACGAGGTGTCCTGGCTTGCCACATCCATGGCAACGCCGGTCCTCTTTCTTGCTGGAGTTAGGTGCTGCCCTCCTTGGACCTCGCCCTCTCTGCTCCGCTGGCCTTGACCGTGGCTCCATCTCCCTTCTTTTCCATGGCGCACCGCCAGATCTCCTGTATTCCACCCTGGTCCAGCCCACGTCCTCCTTCTCAGCCCTGAACTCCTCCTCCCGGGCGCTCGAATCCATCAACTCCTGAGCGCACTCAACGAAGTTCTTTTCCCGGGGAAAATTTTCCTTTTTCCCCGTCTCCCTGGCTAGCTGGACTTTCAGGATCGTGCTGACGAACGCCATCTTTGCCTCTACTTCCGCCGCACCTGCTGTTTCACGCAGCTTGTCCGTGACCCTGTTGAATTTTGCTAGAAGCTCTCCTGCATATTTGCCACAGCTCTGGCGTGGGTGCTTCATCTCCCTGAAGAGCTGGAACAAGTCCTCTTCAGGAGTCCATATGCCACCACCATACGCTTTCTTGAGCCGCTCCTTTATCACCTCCCAGGGCGTCTCCTCATCTGCCTGAATTAGATTCAGGACGTTCCTTTTCACCCTGCAGATAAGGTCTGCCCGCAGGGATTCCACGTAGTGGCCGTCCAATAAATCTTCTGGCCTCTTGGCCTCTATCCTCGCTAGCACTCTATTGACACTCTTAATGAAGTGATTGAGCTCACCTGTTTCCCCGGTGAACCTCTCTATGTCAGAGACCGCTTTCCTGAGGTCCTGAGCAGTAGCTGTTCTGACCTTGAGCCAGGCGAGTGTGTTAGCATGGGCCTCCGCCATCGTCTCTCTTGGTAGTGGTGGTAAACCGTTATTCACTTGCAGAATGGGTGGCCTTAGAATACTATTTTCTTCCATCTGCACTCCGACCGGAAAAGAAAAAGTAAAATTCTCCTACCTCGGTCCTCTGCTCCTCGTAGTCCCGGGTTTCGGCACCAGTTAAATGGTATGAAAAATAAAACTAAAAAAAAAAAGAATAAAAAGGGCTCAATAAAGACACGCAATGACTGATAGATAACAACTAACTTTATTGCTCTGATGCTACTGTATTTATACATGTCCATTGTTTGTTGTTTATATATATATATATATATATATATATTTATATACATTTATTGAAATTTACAACTGTACAGAATATATACATCAAGTAAATGTATTGACGATTATAATAGCATGTTAAAACTTGGAAAGAGAACTACTCATCATTAGCACTTTATTAAAACTTCTACACTAGAAGGTCTCTAGGCTATCTTCGTTTCAGACACCTCGGAGGATTATCAGGAATGGAGGGGGAAGCAAGTTGAGAAACTAATGGATTTGAGTGATTATGGAGCTTACTATGGAAGGATAGGTATCTGGTATGGGCTAAATCAGCAACATATGGAACATTAAGATCTATATGGATAAGTTTATTGGTGACAAAGTAAGGAACACCATTTTGACACTATTCTTGAAGGTTTAGGATATGGGATTGGAGTGTTTGAGAGGCAATGAAGGGATCATTGTTTACTGATAACACACACGTGTCATCAGTTTAAGTAGTGAGGACAGTGGTAGGATTAATTGGGATGTCAGCTGTATACACTGTGTAGAGGATAGGACCTAGGATACTACCTTGAGGAACACCGGCAGATTGGGTAAAGAGAGAAGAATAGGAAAAGTTATGATTAACTTTGAAGGTTCTATCGCTAAGATAGGAACGGATAATTAAGAAGTATGTTGAAGAAAGGAATCTACGGAGTTTGTAAAGTAGTTCTGGGTGCCAGACTCGGTCAAAAGCTTGTTCCACGTGTAGAAAGGCTCCCGTACAGTACATTCCGCGCTCCAATGCAGAGGAGACAACGTCCACCCCACGATGACATTGCTGGATTGTGGAGTGTGACGTTCGGAATCCAAACTGGTGGTCTGGGATTACATGATGGGAATCTAGGATAGGATACAGACGTTTTAAAATTAGTTTTTCAAGGATTTTATCCATGATTGGCAAAAGTGAAATAGGACGGTATGAGGATGGGAACTCAGGTGGCTTTTTGGGTTTTGGGATTCTCTTAACTATAGGTAATTTCCAGGAGTCAGGAAAATATGTGGTACGGAGGACAGCATTGTATATGTATGTAAGGAATAGGATGGCTTTTCGAGGAAGGAGTTTTAGAATATGGGATGTAATTAGGTCATGTCCAGGGGCTTTGCTTGAAGGTAATCTATGAATGATGTTTGATATTTCTGAAGGATGGAATGCTTTAGGCGGAGAGGACATTGGAAGTGGGATATTAAGTTCTGCTTCAATATATTCTAAATGAGTAGGATTAAGGATATCAAGATGTGGGTTAAAAGTTTGGAAAAGGTGCTGGCCAAAATGAGTGATTTTTCTTCATCAGATTTTGACCAGGTTTTGGCTTCGGTAAGTAGGGGATGATTATAGTTTCTGTAGTTCAGTAGTTTTTTAGTGGCATTCTACAAAGATTTGTCGGTGGTATTAAGTTTTTCTGCGTAGTCTTGTAATTTTTGAAGTTTGTATTCCTTAATTTCTGTCTTAAGTTTGTTTGTAAGTTTGCAGTAATTATTTTTATCTGATGGATACCTAGTCTTGTGCCACTTCGCTCTTGCTCTACGTTTTTCTCTTAACAAGACGGAAATATGTTGTGGTAAGCTGGTCTGAAGAGAATTATTTTTTTCCCCGTGTGATGTATTTTCGTTAATACTGCTTGATATTGAAATGGTGAGTTTATCTTTTAGTGGAATTTTTAAGTCTAGTTTATTTTCTAAGTCATAACAAAATTTGTCCCAGTCTACTCGTCCTGTGATTAGTCTAGGAGTTGGGAGCTTAGGGACGGGATTTGAATGCAAGAGAAGCAGAACAGGGCTATGGTCTGATGAAAGGTCATCCAGGGATTTGACAGAGGTATGAGAGGTGGAAATTTGGGAAGAAATGAATATATCGAGGATATCTGGACTTTTTTTGACAGATGTAGGCCAATAAGTCGGATTTAAGAGAGAAAGGACAGAATAACAGTTGAAGGATGAAACATGGGATAAAATGCTGCCACGGGAATAGGATGTTCTACAACCCCATCGCTGATGTTTGGCATTGTAGTCTCCTCCTGCAATAAAGCGCGGACCGAGGGATCGGAATAAGGAATCAAGATGGTTATAAGAGAGGGAATTTCCAGGAGGGCAGTATACAGCTGAAAACGTTACATTGAAAGGACGAGTGGAGACGGATACTGAAGTGGATTGAATGGTGTCAGTCTGGGTAGTCTGATCTGTAAGTGATATAGTCACGTATATGAAAATACGATCGTTTTGTAAAGTGTGTTTCCGTCAGTAGGGCTATGTCTATGTGATTGTCTTGTAAGAATATGTCAAGTTCGTCTCGATGGTTATGAAGGCCATTTGCATTCCACAAAATGACAGCTAAGGGCTTATTGCTCATTTTGGGATGTTGATTGGGACTCTGGTGAGAAGGTCTTATTGTTTCTTTCAGTTCGGTTAAGAATGATAAGAGGATGGCGTTTAAATCAGGTGGATTATGGTTGATTTGGATGGGAATAGAATGTGAAGGATTTGTGTGTCCGGGAGTGTTGGCTGGGGAGAGAGCCCACCTTGGGGTGTTAGGAGTTTTATGGTCTTTTGAGGTTGAAGTAGTCTGGAAAGGAAGTTTGGGGAGGGACTGTATGTTGGATCTCAGGTGGTAATTTTACCCGTAGGGGTAGCTGGTGATGGGAATGGTGCTGACTTGAAGGCTGGTGCAATCAGAGGCTAAGGTTGGGATATTTGAGGCGTCTGATTTCGAGGTTGTTGCGGTCGTTGCTGCTGCGGACGTGTGAAGATGTTTGAGTACGATGCCCTGCGTGGTGCATCAGTAACTGCTGAAGTTGAGGGTTGATTTACTAGGATAGGATTTTGGGTCTCTTCAAACTGAATTCTCGTAGAGTCCTGTTTTTGAATTTCTTGACTAACTGTCTTTTGATGTTGATTTTTAAAGGCTGCATTAAGTAATCGTTGCCGTTGTGTGTTTTTGTATACTAAGCAGCCTTTGTAATATGCAGGATGGTCATAATTGCATAAGACACATTTTGCAGGAGTATCACGAGTTTTCAGATACGTTTCTGAGGCATGTGGACCTGCACATTTTACGCACCTTAGCGGATGATAACAATATGCCTTTGTGTGTCCAAGGTTTTGGCATTTAGTGCATTACACGATTGTTGGTCTCTGTCTAGGTTGCTCAAATCGGACGACTGAATAGACCAGCCTGGTGATTTCAAATACTTCAATGTTATTTTTGGCTGGCTCCAAATCAATAAAAAATAACGGAAGTGGATACTTCTCTGTGGGATGGAGAACATTTGAAATATTTCTTATAGTGTGACCGATTTCTTCTATATCCCTCTTTATTGCCTGGGCCGAGGTGCTGCTATGGAGGCCTCTTAATACGACGCGGTATGCTTTTTCTTCCCTCAGTTGATAGCAGTGAAATTCGTAAGTTTTGGCCGATAAATGATTAATTAGTTTTTTATAATCCTCTTTTGTTGTGGTGTTTATTTTTATATCTTTCACCCTTGAAAAACATTTAAAATTGGTTTGTCCGATCAGGTTGGCAATTTCTTGACCGAACGACATGAAATCGTTAATATTTGATACAAATATTGGTGGTGGAACAGGGTCCTGAAATGGTTGGGTTTGTTGTGGCTCTGAGGTGCTATTGTCCAGTGCGGAAGATCTATTGTTGGTAGGTATGTTGACTATTACTTCTGTTTTATTGGCTGCAGTTGATTTACTGCGAGTTTTAGGTGGTGAGGTTGTTGTTTTTATTTGGTGAGGTTCCAGCGGATTAGCATTTCGCTGACGTTTTTGTAATTATCTTCTTCTTCTTCTTCCTTGGCTCTACAACCCGGGAGGGGTCAAGGCCGCCCGAAGCAATAATTGTAATAATTTTGTAATTGTCGGCGCTTTAAATATTGTGAGTCAGTCTCACTTATTTCAGACACTGGAGTCTCATCCTCAGATTCAGCTCCTGATGAATTATCTAGATCCATTTTAAAATAAGAAAGTTTAAAATACAAATTTTAATCTAAAGATAATAAAAAAAAATAATTTATTAAAAAAAAAATAAACATAATAAACACTTATAAACTTGGCTATTAACAGTAATATATACAGAAAAAAAATAACAAAAAAAAATACATTACAGAATTTAATAATAAATAAAATAATTAAAAATTGAAAAAAAATTACTTATGTCCATTAGGAAAAATAAAAGTAATAACAATAACAGTTTATCAACAGAACAGACCTAGACCTTGGGAGATAGGGGAGTGCAGGTAGCGCCCCAATCGGCTGGCAGTAGAGCTATTAAACTGAGAACTGTCTTTATTATTAATTGTCTTTAATTAACAATAAACGAACTCACCTCACCAATCTGATTGTCTGATTGTAATCCATTACATATACTATCACTGTTTACAGAGTCTGGCAACAGGATTTTCACTAATACTGTTGTTAATAATGTCACAAGCACTGAGCATACGACAGCGTAATGTTAATAGCGGCCATGACACGAGCATTCATAACTACATATAATTACAAAACATGGAGGAGTATAAAACTACTATGTTACTGGTGGGGATATTGTTATTGGTATCTACAACTAAATTTTAGCCATTCTAGTACACAACTGAACTGGGAAAAACAGGAAAAGTCAAAGGATGAGGGTTAATGTGTGTATTCACAAAAAATTGGGAATGGGTATTCCCAGTTACAGGTAGATGGAATATCCGTTTGCTGTGTAATATTTAAATGGACCAATGGTTTTAGTATGATTTATATTATTTATAAATGTGTGTTATTAATCTGAATGTATTAAATTAGAATAACATGTGTTAAGATTTCGGACGTCTGATTTTTTTGTTTATTGCATGATTTTTTTCAATTTTTTCCATGGTCATCATTTCTTTAATATTTTGTTTCAAATTATTTTGTTCAAGGTGAATAATTTTGGGAGAATCAAATTTAAAAGAATGTTTTGTTTGCCTCTAATGCGTGGTGAAAGCCGCTGAGTCTGGTTTATTGGGTTTTTAGTTATAGACGTGCAACTATATTTATGTTGATAAACATGTCGTTTGAGATATTATTCCGATGTACCGAAATAAGATTTTCCTCAACTACCTTCGCACGGTATTTCATAAACTATGTTAGATAGTAGTTCCAATTTATCTGAATCTATGGATTTAGTTTATAATTTTACTATCGTGGGCGAATTTTCAGTGTAATCAGTTTTATTGTTGTTATTTGTGAGTGTTTTTTCAAGTCTTTCTGATAATGTTTGTATGTATAGAATAGTTTAGTATCTTGTAATTAATAATTAAATAAGTCTGTGTGGGTATCCATTAATTAAAATGATGTCTACTAATTTATTTTCCGAGGTTTTATTTTATGTTTTTCTGTGAATAATTTTCTTCGAAAATTTATCAAATTTGTAGCGGTGTTGAGTCTTTCCGGAATATATCGGTTTTTTGCACAGTTCCGTTTCTATTGTTCCATCAGCCGACATATCTCGGTAGATACTTTAATTATAATAGCCAATATTAGAAATATTATAAATTCAACAACGTAGAAACAGTAACTAAATAATCCACAGTCACAGGTCAAAAATTGTGAGACCATACAGTTAATGAGTTACATTTGTTTTTTGGAGCTCAATGTCCTTATATACTTCAACTAGAGTAGGGAGACAGGTTACCAACATCCTGTAGGTTACCAACCTATTCTCACCGCAGTAGAAAGTTAAATATTCATTCCGTGGGTTTGACCAGAAATAAATTTCAACTGTATTAACTTATTAATGTTGTACGAAGTTAATGTAGCCAGGCAAAAATAACATATCATTGTGAATTTGCATTATTGTCGAGGGACAAATAGTTACAAGCATGAACAGAGCACAATTATAATATATAATTATTGTATATATATATATATATATATATATATATATATATATATATATATATATATATATATATATATATATATAAAACTTACTTACAGATGATGTTGCGAGCATACTCATTGCTATATCTAAAGTCCCAGTCAGATAATAGAAGAAGACATAAAATCCAAAAACCTCATTTATTTCATTTGTGGCACTGTAAAATTTGTAACACATTTCAATATTTACTTTTTATCATTCCCTATTAATATTATAACAATAGTTTTTATATACTTGCATTAAATACAAATGATAACTTCTATACAAAACGATTATATAAATTATATATTGAAATAAATTGTTATACATAATTTGTTTATCTTAATTTTTTAAATCCAAAACTGCCACATGGTCTTTTTTAGCCTTCTTCGGGTATTTTCTGACATAATTCCCAGAGTAATTGTATTCGATTTTAGATACGTCCGCAAAGTTTGTCATGAAATCTGGATGCGATCTTGTACCATGGGTATGCATAAGTTTGAGTGTAATGTTATGTTATTGACGTAGCAGAGTGATTTTGTAATGAGTCTTATTTTTTATTTATTTATTTTTTTATTGCAAAGTCTGTATTTCTTTGACTTGTCTCATTTTAGCTATCCTGTAAATTTTGGTAGTGTACGTCCATATTGGTATTAGTTAGTACGTGCATGTATTTGGATATAAACCCAGTAGGTGCATAGAAGTTCACATATACAACCATTATTATAATTCTTGTATGTAATGTTTGTGAGTATAATAGTTTGCAATATTTATAGTTGGAAATTAATATATTGTATCACTATGATGTAACCATAATTCCTCACAGCCATAAAATTCCTTTCCTGTCTGGGATTAGGGATATGTTGATTTCAAAAGTTCCTTAGAACCGATGCACCGCGGTGGAACTGTTAAGTTGGCGATAGTTTTGTGATACCTAATTATATATTTATCATATATTGATTCTTTCCCCCAAGTTTAAAAAAATATAAAAAACTGTTTTTCATCTTTCATAAGAGAACAATTTTTTCATTTCCTAGATCCACAAAACAATTGTTTTTCTATATCAAGCATTTCTATTCCAAGCTAAATTTCAAATCGTTGAAGATATTAACTTGCAATTGGAAAATAAAGAAATAGGATTAATCTCTAAGGGTTTTTCCTCATTCCAGAAAGTAAATATATTATTTTTTATTTTAGTTTGTGTTCAGACTGGTATTAAGCTATATTACTCTATTTAAAAAAAATTCGAAAAATATCTCGATAAATATCTCCCGTCTACAGTAATTATTATCCTTTGGGATTCCTTAAATAATGGATAAAACTCAAATCCTTGGATTAGTTATATTTTTAAATAACAATGAATTAGTCATATTTTTTTAAATGAATTATATTTTTAACATTCTCTGACTTATAGTTAACTTATATATTATAAGTTGCAGACAATAAACAATTCAAGTATATGTTGTTTACTAATCTATATCTGTAATAATTATTTAAATCTTAAAAGAATATATATATATATATATATATATATATATATATATATATATATATATATATATATATATATATATATATATATATTTATTTATTTATTTATTTATCTCCGGTAAGGATTAATGATTTTATATTATCAATTTGTTTTTTAACCGAGGTATCGGTTGTAAAAATTGATAATCGATTTTCGTATTGGTATTATCAATCGAAAATTTAGTTTTGCACTATTTTTGTCCACACCGAATAACAATATTTCAGACGACTTGTTCACTGAAATATATTCTAAATTGAAGCAACATCTTGCGTTCCAGCATTATACAATTTAAAGTTGGAACTCTCTCACATCTGTTAGTTTTGGTTTGAACATGCTCAAAGCGTTCATTTGTTTACATCTTCAGATTGAAGGAAGTTTAGGCGAACGCAGCGAGCCTTTGAAATTGTAATCTATATTGACGATGACAATGGAATCCACGGTCCTTAATAGCCAACTAAATCGAAGCTCATAACAGTCGTTTCTTACAAAATCACACAATTCCATTTTTTTTTTTTTTTTTGACATGGATATGGTCTTTTCACCCTCAAAAATTTAATTCTTTTGGTGTTGCTCGGATCAAAAATGTAACTGATTTGTGATCAGTGCTTTCATGGAGAATATTTTTTGTTTTATAATATTTTTCGCTGGGACCTACTGTTTACAAACTATATTGGTTTGAATAAAAAAAGTCACGTTATATGGTTTTTCTCACCCTCAACAAAAATGTAACATTTTGATACGCTCTAGCTCTGATAGTTTTGCTCGGATCGAAAATAAAAGGGTAGATTCCCCAACAGATATTTGAGGGAGAATATTTCTTTGTTATACAGGGTGTCCCGAATTTAAATGGCAAAACTTCAGGAACTTATAGGGGACAGAAAAACTAAGACAAAAAGTCCTTTAGAGATTTGCTCGTTTTTGCTTAGTTCTAGAGAAAATCGCAAAAAAAATGTTACAGATAGCCATTATCACCTTTCAAAGTTGGTCAGGCTAGGCTGTGAGATATGTAAACACTTAATGTTATCCTTTACATTCTTTTATTTGTTTACATTTTGGCTTCATTCTAGGATTATAATTCCTAAATCAGTCTTCAGTCAGTTACTCAGATATTTTTGTGTGAATAGCATCAGCCACAATGCCGCATACATATTCTAATGTTGAATACGCTGATATGATTTTTTGTGTATGGTTTCTGTAACGGTAATGCTATAGTAGCGGTGCGAGAGTATGCGCGCCGATTTCAAAATAGAAGAGTGTCTAATCGACGAGTCTTTTCGTTAACGTTTAATAGACTACAACAGACTGGGTCATTCTTAATGCGTAATGAAGGCGACCAATTCCAGGCAGCAATAAGAGCAGATTATCGGAGAAGAAATTGTGTCCAACGCCACTTCGATAACAATCCTGAGACGAGCATCCGAAGAGCATCTGCTGCATTAGCAATATCGCGGCAAGCAATATAGCGAATTTGAAAGGTGATAATCGCTACCCATACCATCTTCAAAAAGTTCAGAATTTATTACCTCAAGATTATGTCAAGAGATTGAATTTTAGTAACTGGTTTCTTGACAAAATTCGCGATGATAATTTATTTCCATTAAAAATTATATGGACCTATGAAGCTACCTTTACAAGAGGAGGAATTGTTAATCAAAGAAATTATCATGTATGGGCTCTTGAAAATCCCAGAGCTATTTAAGAGAATAGGTTTCAGCATGAATTTGCTATTAACGTTTGGCTTGGAATTTGGAACGGATTACTGGTGGGACCATATTTTTACCTGGAAGAATGATTGGTATCACATTTACACATTTTTTGGAGAACGACTTTTCTAATTATTTAGATGACATTCCCTTACAGCAGCGGATTGAAATGTGGTTCCAACTTGATGGATGTCCGGCTCATTATAGCAGAGTTGCTCGAGGTTGGCTGGATATAAATTATCCACAATGATGGATTGGATGTGGAGGAGTAGTACCTTGGCCACCCAGATCACCTGATATGACACCATAGATTTCTTCGTATGGGGAACCTTGAAGCAGAAAGTTTATTCGGTGTCAATCAACTCAAGAGAGCAATTGAGAGACCGAATCATAGATGCAGTGCACCAAATATCATCAGAACAATGTTTAGCTGCAATTTATCAAGTGAGTGCTAGATGTAATGCTTGTATTGGTGCAAGAGGACAACATTTTGAACAATATTTACCTTAAAAAGAACATAACATGAATATAAATGTAAATAAATAAGTATAAAAATGAAAACGTGTTTTGTTTCTTTTTTTGCGATTTTCTCTAAAACTAAGCAAAAACGAGCAAATCTCTAAAGGACTTTTTGTCTTAGTTTTTTTGGTCCCCTATATGTTCCTGAAGTTTTGCCATTTAAATTCGGGACACCAGGTATGACATTTGTCGTTAATACCTAACGTTTAGGAGCACACATAGATGTTGGTTTGAATGAAAAAGTCACGTTTGAAATCCCCATTTTTTCTCAACTTTGTCTATTTCGAATAATTATTAATTTTTCATCAAATAATTGATCAAAGAATTTGATTCACTTAATTCTAAAATTTGAATTAGGGAAAAGAAGAAAAAAGTTGAGAACGATTTAGAAATGTAATCGACTGTTTATTGGAATGTATTACATAGATTTATGGATTCAAAAGTCCAGCAAAAGAACCTATTGTATGTATCGTACTTCGACAAACACTGTGTTTTTCTAATAGGATAGTGGGCTTGACTCGAAATTGATAAATTTGAATTAAATGTGACAGTGTTCTTGCCGATGTGCTATATATGGATAAACATATCCATGATCGATTTTTTTTTCCCAGTCAGATAATTTTTTTTTTTTTATTGCCTTGTGAGAGATCGGCTTTACAACCAAGAATATCAAAGACCCCTCTCCACCTTTTACCCATTTACTTTTCTCTCTACCACCATCATTGCATATTTTACCAAATCAATGTTTCAAAAATGTGTTCACCACATGGTAATGGACTAACCTTACCTTATAATAACCTGATGATGCTGGATACTTCTCTTTAAGCATATCCCATAACACTTCATGAATTTCTTATCGTACAGCTTTAGCTCGGAGTGTTTTGGTTGTGTTTTAAACATCTGCTCATACAATTTTCCTGCTCTAGATTCGATATTTTCGATTTGATGGATCAACAACTTCAAATTCATCTGTATATGCAGATTACTTTCTATCGCCATGAAGCTCTTGGTGCAGTTCATCAAGGCAATACTAGAAGCAGTAAGGACTATTATGACGTAACCTGGAAGCAGCTCCAGCGGTTCTGTTCCTAGAAAAGGATACGCCATCGGGACTGGAAGGTCAAAATTAACCCTGTAAGCGGTGGAGTTGTACCGGAAGGTCCCGAATTGGTTCAAAGCTGGAATAAGAATAACAGCAACGGAAGCCGCGAACCCAATGAGGATAACGCACAAGATGTATCGCTTCCTCTCCTTCATCATGTCATCCTTAAGGACTTTAATCTTATCGTCGAGTTCTTCTCCGTAGTTGAAGAAGTTTTTTGCTATGATCCGATGTAGCCGAGCGACGTTCGGTCGCTTCAGCCAGGAATGCCATAGTATCGCGATACTCAAGAGGCCGAGGAAGGCAATATGTACCTCGTGGACGAACGGTACGAAGTTGATATAGAACAACTCCAAGGAGGCCTGGGTCAAGAAAGAAGTCATCAGTGTAAGAATTATGGAATGTAAGAGGAACAAGGACAAATTGGCCAAGCACGTCACCGGACGCTCTACATCCATTATTGGGTATATCGCTGATATCGTAGTCAGCCTGTTGTACGTCTTATCGATGTATCGATCTATAGCTACATCGTAATCTGGCCTGAGGAAGTCCATCCTAGGCGGGGATTTTCACATCTGATGTTGGTAATCGATTCTAGGATAATATATACATCGATCATTGAAGTAATTTAAAGTGTCAACAGCGCTAATTGGTCCGCTCAATTATGGAACTCCTCAAATATGCCGAGGGACTTTTGGTAACTTGTTCTGTAGAACTTTTCACCTTCTTGCTGATTTCAATATTAACTACTTTCGGGGAATGTATCGATGTCATTTTAGATCACTATCGTTATTTTTTTTATTAGTTTAGTTTAGATTAGCCTGTTCGAATAGATACTAAAAATATTTTTTTATTTGATTACTTACAGCATCTACTCATATGAGTCATTAGTGGCTTTATACACATATTAAATTTTGTCAATCAATTTACAAACTTTCAGAAATTCAAATATTTTTTTTTATTTAGTCTTCTGTGTCAACCAGTGCTTAATCTATGCATGAGGGTATATTACACTTTGTTCTGGCCTCAGAGTATAGTTTACACGTTGTTACCATGTGTTTCAATGTCAGTGCTGTCATGCAAGTTGTACAAAAGCGGAACGTCTTATTCTGAACCTCTTCAAGATTATTTCTTATAATCTTGATTTTCTAAAAGATGTTGTCGAGTGCCGGGTGTCTTGTATAATTTCTGTTTGCTGGGTATTTGGTTCAATTTTATTTTCCAATGTGGAAGAAACATTTTTCTACAGTATGTTTTTAAGTCAAGAGTTGTTGTAGTGTCAGTACTTATGATTCCTATTTGTTTCAGCCTCGCGAGATTTGCTGCGCTGTCTACAGCTTCATTTCCGGAGATGCCACAATGTGAGGGTACCCACATCAGCACAGTCACCCCACCCATCGACTCAGCACTTTTAGAATTGCCTTCAGCTATTGCCATACTAAACATAAAAAACTAGATCATCACCAGGCTATTATTTATGTAAATAATATAATCAATGGAACAATGCCTTTAATTAATGTCTTTCTGTGCATTATTTCAATTCTTTTTTAATAAATATAGTATAGTAACGTAAATGAAGTTTTTGTTATTTTGTATCCATGATCAATATAGGATCTTAGCATGTCATCAAAGTAGTATTTTTTTTCATTTTATATCGATATATATTTGAAGTGGCATTAACATCATCTGGCAGATATTACTTCCTAGCTTCCTACCTCTATCAAACCATGAATTCCCGCAATCCCTCCTACATCAATAACATTTCCCAGTTCAAATCCTTGGTTTCCTCTCTCACTACAAGATCCCGCTCCTCAGGCCTATACACTCCTTCCTATAGAAGAGCATCATTTGACCATTCCTATATTTCCCGCTCAACTTCTTTATAAAATTCTCTATCCCATAACATCCGTATTCCTCTATCTCTGTCCATATTTAAATTCCTCCTTTCTCTCCAGAATAAAGCTAATCAGCAAAACTTCATTAAAAAAAAAATGTATTCAATACATTATCAGGTGCAGTATTAAAAGATTCAAATACTTTTTTATTTCATTTTATAATTATAAGATTATCATATTTTTTATTTCAATTTTGTATTTTATTTGTAACTTTGTAAATAGTGAATCAGATTGTTAATCTATTTTATCTTTTGATAAACCAGACTCACTGTATTTATTCTATATTAATTGTATTATTCTTAGGAGGACATAGTCCCAGAATAATTTTTTTTATTTAATTCTACTCTATTCAACAGCTTAATACTGCCGGTGACAGACATTCTTATTAAATATAAGGTAGATTATACAAATAAATTTAGTTTAGAAACTTATATGTTTCCTGAAAAAACACATTTTAATTTTAATATCATATTTAATATATATGTTTGGAATTGCGATGGAATGAAGAATCTAGAATTAGTTAACTTAGAGGTAGATTTTCCAAATTGTGATGTTCTTTTTTTGTCCAAAACATGGACCACGTATGATATTCAAAAAAAATTTATTCTCTTGAAACTTCCTAATGTTCAGTTTTAGAACCATAAAAGAAAATGATTCTGGAAGAGGTAATGGCGGTTTAGCTATTCCCACATTATGCTCGGTTGAGGGATAATTATATTAATCAAACCGTAGGATCAAATTATAAATGTGATTGTCTGGTATTTGTACTGGAAGTGAATAGCATGCAAAAGCTGAACCTCATTTTTATATGTTTTTGTAAAACAAGAAGTTTTTTAAGGAATGATTGAAGGTAAAGGGACTTATATAATTTTCAATGTAAGCATTTCGTATCTATGGAACTAAGGAATATTTAGTTTGATTCAATTATAATGGAAGGTTATGCTTTATATATATATATATATATATATATATATATATATATATATATATATATATATGTATGTATAGTTATTTTTGTGAATGATATAACCATTATATTTAGAGTAATTATTACCTATGGCTACTGGATGTATTTAGCATATAAATGCACATGTACACGTTTGTACGTGTATGTGTGTGTATATATGTGTATGCATGAACATACATATATATATTTATACGAAACTTGTTACAGTTTTAAGTTTATTTAGTTATTTGTTACAGTTCCAAGTTTATTTAATTATATAGTTAATATTTTTTAAGTTTATTCATTTATTTAGTTAGTTTATTTAGTAATTTAGGCCAGCTCTTTGCTATGATATGAATCTCTATAAGCAATAAAATTATCTATATATATATATATATACATTCTATTTTTTTTTTTTAAATCACCCTAGCACTTCTACAAGACATAAATTCGTTGTAAAAAATAGAAAATAAAACTGAATTATAACTAATCACTAGAATTATAGAAGTAATATTAGAAAAAACTGAATTATTACTAATATTAGGATATGTAATACACTACATAGGTATTACATTTACGCTACGATTCCGATTTCATGTAATTTGAACAGATCTATTCAACAAGGTTGCATCATTAACAACTTTCCCTAATAACATGGTAATGACAAGCCATACCAGGTCGTTTTCCTTATTCTTTCATATACTATTATAATAGGTGATTCCCTCTTAGTGTGAAAACAAAATAGTGAAACTAGACCAAAAATGGACGATGGAATGAGTTATACAATAAACAACCTATTCTTAAGGCAATCATTGGATAAACCAGGGTTAGAGAAGAGAAAATTATACTGAAGCATTAAAACTTTATAAAGGATTAAATGTACAAAGTGTACGTTTAATGAAATTTTAGCCGTTTTTATGCCATTTCCGACCACTATGCGGCTCTACATTGACAGTTTTACATTATTTTCTAATAAATAATAAATACTTCCTTCTTCTTTTTATTCCAATAAAGAGTTTATTTTGTTTAAAATACAGATTTTAAACCACCAATAACCACCAATGTATCAAATGAAAACACCTTTTTTTCCGGTTTCGTTTCAAAATCGAATTTCTCCATGGAATCGGTGGAATGGTTCAATAATTTGACCATACCATTTTTTTTTTTTTTTTTTTTTTTTTTTTTTTTTTTTTTTTTTTTTTTTTTTTTTTTTAGTTTTTTTTTTTTTTTTTTTTTTTTTTTTTTTTTGTAAAATATTGAACTTTTAAGTATTTTTAGATGTTGTAACTTTTCTTAATAAGTTCAAATATTGAGCTGTTCTTTAGGTCTTAAGTTAGTAAAATTCAAGGTTACGTGTACTCTGCCCTTATAGGAAATTTTATCCAAAATTCGTTCGAGGAGTTAAGGGATCGAAAGGGAGTTAAGGGATACAAATTTAGGATAGGGTAACATAATGATGGGTTTATCAACACAATATAACCGTCTGCTATTATTTTTTTACAGATCAACATAATAAAATTGTATGCTAATAATATAATTTTATTACTGAAGATTTCTATATTTGTGAGACTATAAATAAACTTTTTGGATTCACCTGTGGTTAGCATTAACCAGGTTATAATAGGAATAAGCGGAGTTCATAACCTGAAAACAAAAATTAAATATATTTCATTATACTAATTTTATTTCAATTGTTATTACATAAGATGTGATGTACTATATAGAACCATGGTGATGAGTGTTTTGAAATATTCGATAATTTAACTGTTTTAAGATGGCGGAAGGACATTCCGCCTTTGTTAACGCATTATACTGGAGGCTGGAGACAATGGGGGGTTCGGGGTGGGATTAAGAGATGGATCCTGTTATAAGGACACTGTTTTACAGATCTGCCAGGATCTGACAATTTTTTGAGGCCGAAGGACATCCTTGGCCACTCTCCTTCCACCATTAGAATTTGTTTTCGTCCTTAAGGATGCTGTTTTAAGGTAGAGGAATTTTACGATTTGATTAGTTTCTCGTCCTTAAGGATAATATGATGAAATATTTGACTGTTTTAAGTTATCCGAAGGATAACTTCCGCCATTTTTGTCCTTTTAAGGACACTGTTTTTTTTTTTTTTTTTTTTTTTTTTTTTTTTTTTTTTTTTTTTTTTTTTTTTTTTTTTTTTTTTTTTTTTTTTTTTTTTTTTTTTTTTTTTTTTTTTTTTTTTTTTTTTTTTTTTTTTTTTTTTTTTTTTTTTTTTTTTTTTTTTTTTTTTTTTTTTTTTTTTTTTTTTTTTAAAGCCCCTTATTTTTATTAGTTCTGGTATGCTTAATATTTTATTTATTTATTTTTCTCCTTGTACTGTAACTAGATTACATTTTAAGGAATTTATAAGTGATAAATATAGGTTTGAAATTTTTGATTTAATTTATTTATTATTAGATGATGGGGGTTCATCTTTTATTTGAGCCGGCCTAACCTAACAACTTAAACTAAAATTAAAACTTAAATTTATTCACGCATTGTAATATATTTCTGCCAACGTTGGGGAGCTGGACTTTCTATAAGTTTATTGAACAAGTTATTCCCGGACAGTGGTAATTTTGATTGAAAATTTAAATGTTTTAGATCTATAATTTCTTTTATTGTCAGTAATTGAAGCTCTTTACTTATTAATTTTGACTTTTTCTTTTCGAATGCCGTTCCCTTTACTATTTTTCTAATAATTCCATTTTGAAATGATTCTAACCGTTTTGTCATTGTCTTTGACAGATGAAGGAACATCGGTGCTCCATAGAGTAATGCCGGCCTCAAAACGCATTTATAAATTATTAGCTTGAGCCGTAGTGAAAGACTCCTTGATAGCAATAGGTGATAAAGTTTGTATGATTTTGTCCGTACAGTTTTAAGTTTCTTTTCAAAATGGGCAGAAAACGTCATATGTCTGTCAAAGTAAATGCCTAAATATAATAATTTATTAGAAATTTTGTTTGTATGTCCGTTTAATTTAAAATTAACTGGGAGTTTTTTCTTTCCTTTTTGAAATGAAAATATCGTACATTTAGTTTTATTAACATTCACGTCAATATGAAGTTTTCTTAAGCCGTCAACAATCTTTTGACATGCTACTTCGGCTTGACTGAGGGCCCTTGTGGCATTGAGGCTACTGCTTGTGATAGCTAGGTCATCAGCAAAAGCGGTTACACTGGATTTGTGGTATTTAGCTCCAACAATGTTTGCTGTATATATAGAAAAAAGGATCGGTGACAAAACCGCTCCTTGTGGGACACCACAAGTAAGAGGTACTTCTTTTGAATAGGCTTCTCCAACTTTTACCACTATATATCGTTGGCTAAGAAACGATTTAATAAGCGAAAATAGTTGCTCTGGGCATTCATTGTCTATTAACTGTTGACATACTATGCCGTGCGAGACAGCATCAAATGCCTTTGAACAATCTATTGATATTAATGCAGTGGCCGTGTTTCTATTGAAATTTTGAGATACTTCATTTTGCAATTTCACCAAAGGGTGTTCAGTGGATAGGTGTGTCTGAAATCCTGCTTGTTCTGGTGGTATTATTTCTTTATCCCTGCAGAATTTCTTCAAATATTCTAGGATAATTTTCTCGAATATTTTTGCTATATGGGGAAGCAAACTTATTGGTCGGTAGTGAGCAGGTTCGTTTCCATTTTTTCCCGGTTTAAGTAATGGGAATAACGTGGCACATTTCCATCCTTTAGGGAAATATCTCAGTCTGATGCAGGTATTAAAAAGGTTTACTAAACGGGCTATTCCCCTTCTGGGAAGTTTTTTCAGTAGTACTGTTTGTATGCCATCGCATCCAGGTGCTCGGTTTCCATTTGTTCGACGAATTATCGCTTTTAGCTTTTTAGGTGAAATGTACATGTAATTATCCTCTGTATCTGCTGTTGGCAATGAATTCAAATCTCCAGTTCGCCTAGCGATATCTTCATCGAAATATTTTGCTAACTTTTCGGCCTGTTGCTCTGCTGTTAGTAGGATGTCTCCTTCGTGTAATCTTACCAACTTACTAGTCCTTGTTTTATTTTTCAGAATTTTCCAAAATTTTCGATAGTCACCGTGAGTAGCTCTAAGTTTTTCTTCCCATATATCCGTTTTCCATATTTTCAACAGATTACGGATCTGTGTTGTAAGGGAGTTCAGGATTTTCTTTACGGAATTGTCTCTTTTTCGGTACCATTTATTTTTCCAGTAGTTGCGCTGTTTTATAAGCTGTAAAATATGCTCTGGAGGGGACCGTAAGCAAGATGGTACTGGAGTAAACTTAGGAATCGCTATGTCAGCAGCTGCCTTTATGGTTTTATTGAAGAATATCAATTCCTGGTCTATGTCTTCTATTGAAGAAAGCGTCGGGACTAGTCCTAGTTGATGATATATTTGATTTCGATATAAATCCCAGTCTGCTTGTTTATAACTATATTTCGAGGGGATTTGTTGTTCCACATTTCCTAATACATTATACAAAACAGGCCTGTGATCAGATGTTATAAAATCTAATGCAGTACATTTTGTAATCTTATAAGCTTGTCTCGTCAGTAATAAGTCGATAGTGGAAGTGATTTTTGGGTTTGCTCTGTGGCGGAACGTGTGTGTTTCTGGATGAACGACTGTAAATAGTGTTTTTGCAATAAGTTGACCAGCTTTATTATTCTTTGCATTATTCCAAATAGTGTGTCGAGAATTCAAATCCCCAATTATCCAGTGGTTACTCCGTTTGGCACATTCTTTTAGGATTTTCTGGAATTCTAGGAGAGAGCTTTGCGGGCGTCTGTATAAGGCGGTTATGCGAATTAATTGCTGTAATTTCACCTGTATTGTGAGATGATGGATCCTATTATCGGTGATGTTGAACGGAGTAGGCAGTATTTTCCAAGTTGTTCCATGGCGTATGGCAATAAGAACGCCACCGTAAGGGTCAGTTAGGTTCTCAGTGACAATTGAGTATCCAGACAGATGCATTGTTTTGTTATTTAATCTTGTATCGCTTATAACAGCGATAGTAGGTTTAATCAGCGCCATCAACGTTTCTACTTCCCCTAGTTTGCTAGATAAACCGTCGGCATTGAAGTTTAAAATTGTTATTTCTCTGCTCATTTTGAGGTTACGACGTTAACTAAAGTTTGAATAAGTTGTGTAATTTGGTTCATGTATCTATCCAACAAACTTGTTATTTGGCCGAGCCAAGGAGGTGATTCTTCATTTATGTTATTTGTTACGTCTGAGTAGCTTTTAGAACCCGATGTTTTCTTATAATGCGTATTTCTTGGTGCTTCTTTAATGTCTGGTTGCAATGTTGTTGTTGGTACTGATCTTCGCTGAATCATTTTTGACTCTAGTTCTAGTCGCTTTTGGCATAATCTGTAGGATGCAACATGAGGTCCTTGACAGTTTTTTTACATTTTGGACTCTCTTGTCTAGTACATTGCGTAATATCATGGGGTCCGCTACAGCGAACACAGACAAATTTCTTGCCACAATGATTTTTTGTATGTCCAAATTCTTGACATCTGTGACACTGAGGAATACCTCTTTCCTCTTTATAATGAACTACTGTGAACAAGGTTCTGTTTATGTGTCGAATTTGCTTTATATCTTCTATTTTGGTCTCGTGGGTTGTAGTTAAGAGCACAGGAGGTATTTCCTTTTTTGATCCATCTGGAAATGATTTTTTAAGGCGGCGTATATCTAATATTCCCTTTACTTCCTGAAAAGCTTGCTGAATATTAAAAATGTCTTCTTGGATGTCAATATTCAGTAATAAGAATTTTTTTGTCTCACGCCTGTTACTTTTTGGTGCAAATGTATGATAATCAAAATTGCTGGTCTTCAATAAATTGAGAACCTTGGAATGTTCTGACTGGTTTTCTGGATAAATTCTTATACTGTCAGCACAAGGCCTCACAAAAATATTATTTATATTGTGTTTCTGGAATTCCTGGGTGACTGCTAGTGTGGAAAATTCTTTACCAATGACGATTGGTGGAGGTCTCGAAACCGCTGGAGGAGTATTGTTTGTAAAAGTAGAGTTGCTGAAACTAGTAGTTGGAATTGATTCAATCTGAACTTTGTTTAGTTCAGAGTATCTGTTGGAAATTTCTATTTGAAATTTGTTTTCTAGCCGAGCCGAGGATCTCTTCTCTTTACAAATTTTTTTGGGTTAAAAAATTTTCCTTCTTCTTCGTCATTCTTTCTTTTATTGGGATCTTCGTCCTGTAGGGGAGAACTATCGAGTAGCATCTGGGTTTCTTTCACCGGGCCCATCGTATAAGTGCAATACTGTAGACTCGGCGTCCGAAAACCAGGATGTGGTTTTTGACCACACAAAAAAGTTTTAACTCGAAAATTCTAAACTTTTCGAGTAGAGCCAATTTTTTTTTTTTTTTTTTTTTTTTTTTTTTTTTTTTTTTTTTTTTTTTTTTTTTCCTAGCCCCTGTTGGATGATTTCTTGAGTTGGATGGAATTTAGGAATTTCTAGGGATGTTTGGCCTTTTTCTGTACTGGGTACACTGTAAGGCCAACAGGAAGTTTGTGATGATATCTTGATCTGTGGGTTTCAGAAAGAGTATGTTTAGGTGATGGGGCTCACCTAAATCATGTAGTAAAGAAAACTTAAAACTATTTACACTTACACTTAAAAGAGAAGTGTCTTTATTGTCACATTTTTGACCAGTGGCCAGTGGGTTCTGATTTGCCCGTTGGTATGTCTTGGTTACGGTCCGGTTGTTAGTTGCCAGCGGACCGGTGGTGGCGCTGGTGTCAAGGTTCTGAACAGGGGGTTTGTCAGAAACTGAAGAGAGTCCAGAAACTTGACATGCCGGCGCTGGATGAATTCCGGGACCGTCGGGAGGTTGAAGATCTCGTGTAAGTCTTCTGGCTTCTTTTTCTTCAAGGAAGTCGTTTTTACAATCTTCTTAAGCATTGAGTCCTGGAATCGCTGCAGATGCCGTCTAGTTCCGTCAGAAAGGCGGGTGAGAAGAGGGGCACCATACAGGAGTGCAGGCCTCAACATGCTTTTGTAGATGCACAATTTCAGTCGCAGGGAAAGTGCTGGAGAGGAGAGGAGGTGGTGGAGACGGTAAGATCTTTTCCTCACCTTGCGGTGCGCCCTGTAACAGTGAGCTGAGAATTTCAGCCCTCTATCCAAAGTGACACCCAAGTAAACGATACAGTTAGAGGGGGCAATGGTGGTGTCTGCCACTCGCAGTGTCTTCGGAAGTGCGGTCTTTTTCCCACGCTGGTGTGAGAATACTACGCAGTCCGTTTTAGCTGGGTTTACTTGGATGTTAAGTGAGTTCAGCCGTTGAGTAATCTCTGTGCAGGCAGTTTCGGCTTGGCGTAGTGCTCTTGTGGGGTTCATGCTGCTGCTGGTAATGGCAATATCATCGGCAAAAGCCGCTACTGTTGCCCTACCATAGTTTTTGCCAACTACGTCAGCAGTGTAGATGTTGAACAACACCGGAGATAATACTGCTCCTTGTGGCACACCGCAAGTGAGGGGTACTGACTTTGAACAGACATCACGAATCCTGACAGCGAGACTTCTCTCACTGAGAAAGGAGACAATGACTCCGTATAGCTGCTCAGGGCATTCAAGATCTTCCAATTTTCTGCAAAGGATCCCGTGAGATACCGAATCAAACGCCTTCGTGCAGTCTATGGATATAAGCGCTGTTGCAGTGTTCCTGTTGAAGTTTGTGCATGCCTCAGTTTGCAGCTTCATCAGGTTGTGTTCAGTACTGAGACGTGCTTGGAAACCCGTCTGTTCAAACGGAATTACTGAATTCTCCTCGCAAAAGTCACGTAGATAATTGAGAACAATTTTCTCATAGACTTTCCCGAGGTGGGGCAACAGGCTGATTGGTCGGTAGTGTTCTGGCTTGTCTCCTGTCTTAGCCGGCTTGAGGAGTGGAAACAGTATAGCATGCTTCCATTGAACGGGGAAGTATCGCAACCTCAAGCAGGAGTTGTACAGGCTTGTGAGGTGCATCATTCCTTTTCTTGGGAGCTGCTTTAGCAGGACTGTCTGTATCCCATCATATCCAGGAGCTCTGTTTCCTTTTGTTCTTCTTAGAATTGTTTTCAGCTGTTTAGGGCTGATGAACATGAAGTTTTTCTCCTGGGCCATGATCGGAGAGGCTCGGCATCTATGGTTCTGTTTGTAATATCCTGTCCGTAGTACTCAGCAAGCAGCTCCGCTTGGTCAGTGGGGGTAAGGAGTCGATCTCCATCGTGCAGGCGGATAGTGGATGTTTTCTTTACAGCCGATTTTGTTAACTTCCAGAACTTCCGGTAGTCATCATGGGTCGCCCTCAGCTTGTCCTGCCAATTGGAAGTTTTCCATTTGCGGAGCAGATTTCTGATCTGGGTGGTAAGGGCGTTGAGGGCTATCTTGACGTCTTGGTCTCGGTTTCTGTACCACCTATTTTTGAGTGTTCGCCTGCTTGATATGAGTGCCATGATATGAGGAGGGGGTTTTTGGAGGTGAGGAGGGAAAGGACGGAAGGTAGGCATAGAGGAGTGGGCAGCCTCGAGAATGGTGTTGGTGAAGGTGTTGATGAAATCATCGACTTCCTCTTGAGAACGGAGTGGTTGCACCGACGGTAGTCTATGGCTAACTTCGGCTTTGTATTTGCTCCAGTCTGCTTCTTGATATAGGAATTTTTCTGGGGCTGGTTCCTCCCTTCTTCCTTCTAATTCGTAAATCACTGGTCGATGGTCTGAGGTGATGAATTCAGTCACCGTGCAACCAGTAATTCGATGAGGTTGTCTCGTCAGAAGGAGATCAATGGTAGATGTATATCCATTGGAGTAAGAGCGGTAGGTATGAGTGTCAGGGTGGACCACTGTGAAGGGGGTCTTGACTAACACCCTGCCCGCCACATTTGTCCGTGAATTGTGCCATAGACTATGCCGAGCGTTGAGGTCTCCGATCACCCAGTGGTTGGACTTTGTCCCGCAGGTTTGTAGGAGGTTTTTCAGCTCCACAAGAGAGCCCTGTGGACGCCGATATACCCCTGTGATGAGGGTTGGCTGCCTCATCAACACTTGAACAGTTAAGTGGCTTATGCGTTTGTCCGTGATTGCCAGAGGTACGGGCATCTTCTTCCAGGATATTCCATTGCGGACAGCGATTAGGACTCCTCCATGAGGGTCTTTAGAGCTATCCGTTGCTACGGTATACCCTTGCAGAAACGGTGGTGGTCCGAGCACTCTGGTGTCCGTGAGTACGGCCACGGTGGGCTGTTTCAGAGCCAACAGTGCTCGAACTTCTTCTATCTTCGGGCAAAGTCCGTTACAGTTGAAGTTCATGACGGAGAAGGAATTCATTGCTGATTCTTTTTCGTCATGATTTGTACCAGGAGGGTCATCTGTTCCGCTAAGGTCTGGAGTGTAGCTTGCATCGCGACTGCCCAGGGAGGAGGGATGTCACCCCAATGGTGTCTGGTTGTAGAATGAGGGGTTGGTGAAGCTGCTGGTAGGGGAGTCTGCGGAGGTGGTAGTGGGGGGTATGATCCGGGTGATAGGAGAGGGGTGCCTTGTGGAGGGGTTACACCCTGTGGCTTCTCTCCCACCTGTCGAGCTCTCTCATTAGTCTGTTTCGCGGGAAAGCTGGTTGGCTGTTTTCTCGCGGCTGTACGTTTGGCCACCTGTTCCTCTAAGGTTTTCCTATAGGGGCATTGTCTATAAGATGCCACGTGACTTCCATCACAGTTTTTACACCGCATCTGTCCTTCATTTGGGCAGCTTTTTATGTTGTGTTCGCCTCCACAGCGAACACATGCTGGTTCATAACCACAATTTGTCTGAATATGGCCAAATTTTTGGCATTTGTAGCACTGTGGAGGTAGTGTGTCAACTTTGGCCTTATAGTTTTCAGCCGTAAAGAAGACCCTATTAACGTGTCTGACTTTCTTGACGTCATTTAATGTGACGCCTACGGGGAAGGTAATTATTATTGGCGATAAGTCGACCTTTTTCCCATCAGGTAAGGTCTTTTGTAGTCTTCTGGCCTTTGTTATTTTGAGGTCTTTAAATGCCTCTATTACATCGCTGGCAGTAAAGGTTGATGGCAACCCTTTTAGAGTGTAACTAACCAATTTAGGCTTTTCACCTCTGTTGGTGTAAGTGTGGTGTCCTATTCCAAAAAGTTGCAGGCCACGGAGGACCTCTGATCTATCAGATGCAGATTTGAGGTGGATCTTGACACCCTTCCTTAATTCCCGTAGGTAGTAATCCGCTATTTTTAATTTACTAAGATAACTAATTATCTCATTTAATTTCCTTTCAGCGACGAAGATTGGTGGGCATGGTGTATTTGTTGCAGTTGAAGTCTCTGGATCTGTTGCCACGTTTAGTAGTACAGAGAAGCTGTTCTGTGTGGAGGTCGGCGACGTCGGTTTCGGTTTAGTCTTTCTTCCCTTTTTTTTGGGTTCTTTAAACTGTTCTTCGTTATCAGACGGTGGTAAATCAACATTTTGGGCTACACTGAGGTTGATTCCAGAATTAACTATTGTTTCAGACCTGGAAATTTGTTTCTTAGGGGCAGGTTGGAATCCTCCCGCTAGAGCACGCTTGTCATTTTGCTGGTACGGTCCTGGGTCGGTGTCTTCGTCTCCCAACACCATGTTGGAAGACGCCATTTCACCACGTTCTTCCACAACTTCAGTGGTCTTTTTGAAGTAAGGGAGGACCTGAAAAGTGGGTTGATGGAAGTGGTTGTCCAGGCCACAACAAAAAATTAATGTAGAGAACTAGGCTATATGGACCAAAATTATATTATTAGCTTTACGAGTAGAAAGTAATAATATAGCAAGCCTAAATGATCTATATCTATAGAGCCAATTATGAATTATTCGATAATTTAACTGTTTTTAAGATGGCGGATATTCCGCCTTTTTAAACGCATTCTACGGGAGGCTGGAGATAGTTTTGTCTATAACTTAACCATTTTTGTTTTGTTGAAAACTCATCTTGTTTTTTATAAAAAAAAAAAAAAAAAAAAAAAATGCTTCTATCTATTATCAAGTTACAATATTATTTATATTAACCCAATCAAAAAAGAACCCTGATTGGTTTAATACTGCCCCTTACAACTCACGACTATCCCTCAAAAGATCAGCCCTATTAATTTCCAAAATTCATCCGGAAACAAAAATGTAATGAACAAGATCTATCTATTGTTATCTAACATATTTCCCAAATCTCCGGAAAGTCTATATCAATTCTAAGAAATCCACCAAGATCCAATGACACATTACCAAAAAGTACCCAACAACTTGATATATCATATCGTTTTCCTCCACTTCGACTATGTTTAGTATGTAGATGAATGTCTGGTCAGCTCGAAATGAATGATGAGGAGAGAATAATGAATAACTTTATCACATTTAATTTCTTTATTCCCAGATGTTCTCACATAGCTCTTATGCCGAAATCGAGTGGCTTTATTTTAAGTTCCGACATTAATACTTCCTTGGTATTTTTATACTCAAATACTTTATAAAAAAATAAATTATTCATGACTTCCTTGTTCTGCTATCTTTCATCTACTTCTTCGACGTTTCATGTATGCATTTTTCTACCACACTCTCTTGATAAAAAGATAAAAAAAACAAAATAAGAGAGGAGTGGATATTGAATGTTACAATGTTATAATGTTTTGTAACACTAAACTTACTCTCACGGTAGGTTTATTGTTCCAAACTTTCCATTTATTTCCTAATGATTCTCTATCATTTCTACTGGAAAATGCCTCCACTAACATCTCAGGAAATAATTGTCCCATAATAATGTTTATTTCCTTCTTTCGGTAGTGTCTTCTTATTTTACCAATATATTCTTGGTATTTGCTTTTTCCCTTACTGAAATACCAAGACTGAATTATTCAGATTGGTATAACTTCAAATGAGAAGACGATAAGAGATACGAGATTCTCTAATTTAAACTCGGATAGAATATATTGAATATCAGATATATTCACACTGAATTCGGGGAAGGAAATGTAAAAGAGCAAACCTGTAAGGTTTTTTTAATTATGTATTTTATATGGGGAGTGTCATTCAATATACCTCTTGAGAAAAAATCTTACACAGGTTAAATAAAGAATGTGAAAATTATTTTTAATTAGTCCGGGCGCCTTTGATTTTAAATTGAATGAAATATGGTTTTATGTATCACAAAAATCCACGTACACCATCTAACCAAATTCACAAATGAATATAAAAAAATATACAACTTTAAATTAAAACAGCTATTAAAAATATTGACATTAAAAAACAATTTATTTTCCTGACACTTCAGAATCAAGGAATGCCCCTGATTATGGACTCTATACAAAAGGAACAAACATACCTTAAATTTGTGAACAAAAGAAAAAGTGATAACCTTGCCAGTCATAGGTTAAGTTGTATTTTTTTTTTTTAATTGTTCACTGTTCTTCTTTGCCTTTTCTCTTGATTCATAATTTCTGCTTCACACCTTCAGAAGGTCTCCAAATCCAAAAAAAAATGTATTTATAATTAATTAAAATGAGATTAAAACAAATTATTTTTTTAAGTACAATCCCTTATCCATTTAAACTTCACAAATTACAATTTTTTGTTATCCAATACAACTTACACCATTCTCAATTACAACCACATCAATAAAAAACTAAAAACAAATAAAATATATGTACCAACTAAACACAATGAAATTAAAATAAACAACGCTTAACTGAAATTTATATGCAACCTTTAGTTATTAAATTTTTAGTTATCAAAAAAGATTTCTTAAATTTATTTATTTTAAATTTATTTGAAAATTCCATGTGAATATTGACAACAAAATTTTAGACCCCTTACAAACCATATACTATTCGGCAGGAAACATATTTAAAAATCATCCCGATGGGAAACCTCCACCATCAATAGACAACAAAGAAACTCCATACCTCAGGCTTCCATGAATCTAACCGTATGTATTAAGTACTTTGCCATGCACAACCTGCACTAATTTATCTCTTGAGTCCTATCCTCTTAACTGACAACGCAAGACCTAACGTCAAAGCTAAATTTTGACTAAAGGAAAAATACGTGAATTGATAATAAAAGCTGTAATACTGGATACGAAGTTGCTCTTGCAATCCAGACATGAGAGTATTATCAGTGGAAAAATTCAAAAGGTTATATTCAAATCGGTAATACACTTTGTATTATTGTATTTATTCTCGAATATCATAATTTTCAGTTCTGGCATCATCGGAAATTGGTTTCCCATCCATAAAATTAGATACAAACGGTAGATATTTTTAATATATTATCTCTAGTTATATAGAGATATATTAACTTTTAAAAATTGGTATGGCTTAGATTATGAAAAGACTCTAATTTTGACAAACCTTCGAGAATGAATCGTAGTTTATCATGAGTATGTTGTAAAACGAAAAACTGAGCTGCTTGGATGCCATGATTTGGATAACTTTTATTGTATTCTTGGTTTCTTTATTTAAATAATACCATTTGACGTTATATATCTCTTCTCTCAAATCTTCACCCTTAAAAAATAATACAATAATTAAACAAATATTATAATTATCTATAACAGATATTTAAAATTATTTTATTCATAAATTTATTTATAATACAACATATAATAATAATAAACAACACTTTAAAGAAATGTATTGGAAATGGGCTCAATTTTAATAAATAAAAATATTTTCAAATAATTGATATTTTAAAACCATGCAATAAAAACAAAAAAGAATAGTTATAGCACACACATTAACACGTAGGCTCATAAGTAATTAAATAAACCATTTATGATTAAATTAATATTACCAAATTGGTCAGTGACTGTCCAAAATGCGAATACAGGCCTACAAAAAATATTTCAATCAAACATACCACAATTGCTCCAAAAGCAGTCCCGGGAAATTCTTTCGCCTGTAACAGATGTTAGGTAGTAAAGTAAATTTTTATGAATGAAAGAGGACAGTTTAAATTTATGTATACACATTAAACCATAAATTCCACCTTATAACAAGCGATTAACATAGGTATTTCGCCTCTTTCCGTAAACACCATTTCCTAGGTACAGGCTGAAATTTCATCCAAATATAGCTGGAGCAACAAAGGGCTTAAACTGACACCCTTGTTTGACCTTAATATCCCTTTGGGTTCTAGTTAGATAGACATTGCTTTCACTAAAGCTTCTGGAACATTCAACGTCTCCTATCATATTTTGTTTCCTCTAATTGAGTCGAATTATTTTTTAAGTCGAGAGAAGCAATAAATATATCTCTATCTCTATCTCAAAATATTTTTTTGATATTTCTCAGAGAGAATGAAAGTTCTTATCGACATGGACTGAATCCTAGTTCCTCCCAAATAAGGGATTCCATCAAGTCATGTTTGTCTTAGAATAGACGCATATAATTTGTAGACATCATATAAATTCTAGAATTTGTAGAAACATATTGGTCTAAAACTGCAACATTCAGTGTAGCAGGTTTTGGTACTCCAAGATCAGTTTAATTAGATTGCATTCCTGATCCCTTGACATTCTCTTCAAATTTTAGGTTTTATCTGCGAAAAATTCCTACTAAGCTGAATTTTTGTATACACCATTATTACGGCATTTTAATGAATATGTGAAAAATCGACATTGATATCATGCCGGCTAAAATGTTTCTTTTTTAAACCTTAAAGCTGGTCAAATTTACTATTAGATCCTAGACATTAGAAATTTTGATGAAATTACGTGAAACACCCACGACAGCCCACTGAACAGCTCAGAACTGTCATGTTTTGCCAAAACATGCACATTAAGCGTGGCGATAAAGGAATCAATGAAAATTTGGTATATAGGATCTAATATTAAATTTAACCAGCTTTAAGGTTTTAAAACTAAATTTGAGATCGGATAAATTGTTCAGGAGTTATAGATAAATGTGCAAAAAAAAAAAAACTTAGATTTTACAGTTTGCAGTTTTTAGCGTGCTGGCATGGTATTACATGGAATTAATTAAAATTCGATAAGTGGGATCTGATAGAAAATTTAACCAGCTTCGATATGAAAAAAATGAATTCGGGGTCGGACAGATATTTTTGGAGTTGTAACAAGCAATGTGCCGAAAAATTAAGGATTTAATAATAGTACGGGGTTCTTTGTGTGCTAACATGGATGTTTTACAGAACTTGATCAAAACTTCATTTAAAGAGTCTGACAGTAAATTTATACAGCTCTCAGATGAAAAAAATATATTTTAGATCAAACGAATCATTTCGGAGTTATAGTCAAACGAGTACCAAAAAACGTGTTTTGGCAGAAAAGTGCAACTTACCGCAAGTTAATCGCTTTCTCAGCGCTCTTACAGAAAAATGCAACAAGAATTGTTTGTAGATAATTGCACGATAAACAATTTTTGTTATGACCTTAATTGCCCTCTAAGAAATAGGTTGCGAGATATTCGTGGAAAACTGTTTTTAAACACCATTTGACCTTAATATCTTTTTTTGCCGTAACGATATCAATGTCGATTTTTCACATATTCATTAAAATGCCGTAATAAAGGTGTACACAAAAATTCAGCTAACTTAAAATTTTTCCGAAGATCGGGCCTTGAAACTTCTAAAATGACTGGACTATTTTTAGAAGGCTAGGTTATAGAGCAAGTGCTTTTTTTAAAGAGACAGCTGATAAATACTGCTTTCATATTTGTACAACTTCCAATATAAGCGACTGTAGAATTCACCTTGTTCCATTCTCTTCTTGATTGTCAATTGTGTGAAAGGTGAGAAACTGCCTCTTATTATTAGAGTTCACCCTCATTCTTACCGTTGGTAAAATGTCATCTTTACGACTCATATCTCCTCAGCTGAGACTTGGGGAAGTTGCTATGAAATCAACTTAGCACCATTCGGAGAACAATGCAATTGTAAACAATTTATTTTACCTCAATGTTTGGTTGATAAACTGTAAAGATATGCAAAAAAAAAAGGAATTGCACGTTAATATTATAGATATTGGAACATTAAAATTTCAGAAACTAGCGAAATATTAAAGTTGAGGTAAGTTGATCGAAATAAACTCCCCGTCTAAAGTATCGCAATACTTTATAAAAAAGTATTTTTTTTTCATAATAAAAAAAGGTTCTGAAGTCTATAATAATAAACATTCCTAAACTAGACATAAACAATGTTTATTAAAAATAAATTACAATATTACTTCCAATAACCAAAAAAGTTAGAAAACACTTTTAAAATTTTCATTTTTTACAATTTTAACTTTTAAGTTTTTAATTTATATTTAATAAGACATGTTTCCCCCTCTGACTTGAATGACTGCTTTCACTGGTCACTGGTTTTCACCATTATCTTCCATAGAACCTAAACGTAATCTTCCTCGTTCAAGGGAACTTTTTCAATGTACTATTCATAGGTCTCATGAATAAAAAAATGTTCGTTTAGTAATTTCAACCCTATTTTCTCATGATAATATTTTTCATTATACGGCTGTTAAATTTTAATATTTTTATATATAAATATTAATTCTGAAAAATTATATAAACTTACCGAAGAGGTAGAAAGTATACTCATAGCGATGGCGGCGGTACTGGTAAGGTAATAATTGAAGGCGTAATATCCATAAACAGTGTTCAATTTCCGTACTGCCCTATTATTATATAGTTCTATATTATATATATATATATATATATAAACATGTTTTTAAGATGAAAACCTTAAATCATGTTTTAAAGCTTATATGGAACAATGATGTCCATATTCTATACAGATATTCACCAATCATTTAAAAAATGTCATGATAACAGGGTGTATTAAAAAAATGACCGTTTCATCAAATGTATGAATCCTATAAAATATAAAGACCTTGTCTTATTTATTGTTAAGTGACAATTCATATTCATTTTACAACACTACAAGTTGCCTCATTAAAGCGATAGCTAAAAAGTTTTTAGTGAAAAAATAACATAAATATTTTTTTTTAAATCTTTTTTAGTTCAATTGGTTCCTAAAATTAACCAAACTAAAGAAGAAAGTGTCCTTGAGGAGCTTAGTTTTAAAAATTTTCTTGTGGAGACACGTCCTTGGAATGGAAGGACATTTTCCGGAAAACGAAGGAGTTTGTTCTTAATGGAATAAAATTAAATTCTGACCTCTACTAAGGTAAACCAGTCAGTTATTGACACCCCATCATAAAAATTAGGAAAAGAAATATTCAACCAAAAAAAAAAAAAAATATTATAAAGCTCCTTTTAAATCCTACAATTCAATTGTGTAGAAGTACTTTCAATTCTGCCCATATTTTAAAAGATATCCATACTGTGTCAATAACTGATTTTACATTATTTATTGTCACTATCATGTAAAGTACAGTCCAGAAATAATGGTTATTCTGAACTTTCTTACTTAGCTTAAAGTGTAGTAAGGAAAATAATTACAAATTTCAACTTTATTGGACTATTCATTCTATAATTTTAGTATGAATATTTCCGAATATTTCCTTAAGAGTGTCAAAAACTGTCTGGTTTACCCTACAAGCAAGGGTCAACCGCAAAGGATTTATAGCAAGACATAAGATTGTTACTTATTTCGATCTATCGAATCACAAGGAAAAATTTATTAATTTTGCAGAAGTTGAAATTGAAGTACGATAATTCTGCTATAGTCATTTCAAGTTATCCGAACCGAGCAATTGGCCAGCAATTGGCAAATTAAAGTAGATAACAATTGGCTATACTTTGAGTATTATAATAGTAAAAATAGACATAATAGTAAAAATAATTAGTTGAAAAATGGTCATATTTTTATATAACTTATTAATCATGAAAACAAAATCTTCTCTAAACTAAAGAATACTCCCATCAACCCATCAAATCTAACGGGCCAAAACGGCAGTGACCCCGAGACCTTTTGTAAATATGTATTCTATTGGAATTCTATCACTCCAGGCTGTCTGCTATGGATTCCTAAAACTAGCAGAAGCAGCAAGAAACATAGGGCTGAAAGTAAATGCAGCAAAGACCAAGCTTATGGCCACAGAGGAAATCCCCAGGCCTGGTGAGTAAATCACAATAGGAGAATACTCTAATGAGAAAGTCTCTGAGTTTATATATCTCAGATCCCTCGTAGCCCATGACATCATATTAGACCCTGAAATAAAACGAAGAATCTTAGCCACCAACCTATGTTATTATGTTCTCAGTTCATATCTAAGGAACCGTACTTTCTCTAAGGACACCAAAATTCGTCTATACAAAGCAATCATCCGGGCAATTCTCCAATATGGATCAGAAACGTGGACTGTTTCTAAATCTGGTAAGCAGAATTTGAAAATCTTTGAGAGGAAGATTCAGCGTAAAATCTTTGGAGCCGTGAAGGTGGATCAGGTTTAGAGACGCCGAACAAACGAGGAGCTCTAAAATTTATTTAAAGAATCAGATGTTATACAAGGCATGTTCCTCGGATGGCTGAGAATGACCTGCCAAAGGAAATAGTTACAAAGACCATATATGGAACGAGACGCAGAGGAAGATCTCGACTGCGATAGAGTGATTGTGTGACTGGTGAAGAATTGGATGAATGATTGAATTGTAATTCTAGCAATGACCAGCTTCACCGCTCAAATCTTGAGCAACTGTCCAATATCGCTCTCGTTCAGCCTCCATTAGATTTTGACACTAGAGACGCAGCTGAGAAAGCAGCTTTTGGATTGCTTTGGAGCCGGCTTGCCCTCCTATATGTCATGGGGACAAGCTTGGTTTAAGGTTTCTCTGAGAAAATAGAATATATTGTATATATAGTATAATTGCATTTATTTTTATTTACTTTTCTGTTAGTTTACTCATACTATAGTTACTCTAAGAATTGTCCATCGTTACCGACCTACATGGAATTGAGATATCGGGCTCTACTTACTAAACCTAACAATGAATCGTGTTTCCGAACACATCCTCAAAGCTCATTATTATGTCACTATTATTATGAGGACTAGTGACTCGCAAATAAACTTATTATGATCTTAATGACCCAATTATTGCTAATTTTGCCCAAACCAGATACCTATTATTTTATAATAAACTTTAAAACCATTCGAATCCACTAGCCTCTCAATTTCTGATCCGATTCCTAGAAATCTTCGAAGTAGTCTGAAAAGAACAATAGGACCGTCTAATATAGAACATTAATTCAAATGAATATAATTTTCATTACAAATAGAGTTGTATATATTTACGCACAGATTTTAAGAAAAATTCTTTATATTTTATATATAAATAAATATAAATATAAATTTAAGGGACTGCAAAATATACACACCTTGAAAAAATACAAATAATCCAATAAAAAATACTCAGACTAATCACGAAATCACCTTGGTAGATTTTAAACCACACACTTCACCCTTATTTAGAAGTACGCACAGTAAAGGAACATATACATAACCTTTATAGATGATTTCACGACAGACTTCATGGGCATAGCAACATACTCATTAATGGCATGGCCACGACTGAACAATAGGACTGGGCACCTGGAAATACTCTCAGAAGGCTTAAAAGAGGCTGGATGAGAGATTTGCTCAAATATATCTCTTCAATCCATGCCAGGAGGAGTTACTATTGAGTGCGTCTCCCACACGCCTATAAGGCCTGTAGTATTATAATATCATCAAATTCACTTATTGTTACCCTAATAACAGGTATGAATTGGGGAATCGATGGCCGAGTGAGTAGGGGCGTAGGTCTCAGCGCGCTCGTAACCAGAAGGTCGTAGATTCGAATCCCACATGGGCGGGTTAAAATTTATTTCGTGGCTAACCCACGAATAAATCGTGACCTTCCCACCCTGGCTGGAATAGGTAAACTTTAGGAGTACATAAGGACTTCAAGCCCCCAAAACAAACAACAAACAAATGTGAATCAAAATTTGAAAGAGGAAAAAAAAAAAAAAAAAAAAAAAAAAAAAATATATATATATATATATATATATATATATTTGGTACTAAAAATGATGTTCTGTATTTTTATAGAACATTTTGAATTAACAAATTTTTAATTAAATTCTCACTCCATGATCTTACCTGATGATGACCTGATGATGTTTAATATTTTTTTTCAGGCATTCATTTATACATTTTGAAAATTTATAATCTCTATAAAGATTAATTCCTGTCATATTCGGATATGCCCCGTACAGTCTTCTATATAGCGTTGAGGCTCTGGTCTCAATATTTTCGAACTGAAATATCAAAAGCTTGAGATGCATCTGGATATGGAGGTTACTCTCAATGCACATCATGCATTTAGTACTCAACACCATTCCGATACAGGTACCACCGAGCATTTCTATAATATATATCCAGAACCGCGACAAAAATTTGTCATCTGTGAACACATCAGGCGCTGGGATGGGCACGTCTACCAAATGAACATCGGGCAAGTTAGTGTTATCAACGGCGCTCAGCGTATTGATAACGGGAACCAGGATGAGGGTGGATACCACGGCGACCCCGATGAGGCAGACCGATTGGATACAGCGCTGCTTCTGTTTCTTCATGCCTTCTTTTAGGCTCGTCCAAGTTCCTGAAAGTTCTTCTTCGTAGTCGAAGAAGTTCTCCACCATGAGCTTGTGCAGAGCTCCTTCGTCTGGCCTGTTCATCCAAGAATGTCTTATCACCTCGAGACTCATTTGAGCCACGACTAAGAAGTGAAATTGGTTCATCAGTAGGACGAAATCGGAACCGGAAATCACAGTGGCGCCATTGAAGAGCAATAACCAGAACATTAAGATTAATCCGCAATTCAAAAACAGCATGGACAGCTTTGATATTGATAAGAGAGGCCTGCCGCGGCCCAGAGTGGGGAATAGACCTGATAGGGTGGTCAGCCTGAGGTAGGTCCTGTCCATGTAGCTGTTAATGGACTCGTCGAATCCATCGTTAAGGTGGTCGATCAGCTGTTCCAACTTGGCGCTCAACATCCCGCCCATCATTGACCAAGTTAGCTCAGCTAGAAACAGTACGACATTTATAATTCTCATGACCTATCATCTTCGATTCTAGCAGCCAGCACTTACCTCACTCCTTGTTTGTACAAGACGTCCCTGAAGAATATACTAACGCTAAACAGAAATAAAGTTTATCTACAAAGATTCAATAAGTATAGGCAGGTTGTATTCGTATCGATTTAAAGATTTTTCAATGTTGAACCTATTCCAGGTAACAACTGCTTTGTGTTGGAAGATTTATCGCTAACTATACACTGCAAAATAAATATAAGACAGCAGTAACTTCGGGAGGCGATTCTGGGCATCATTTGCAACAAAAAATTCCCTTTAAACTATAGCTCGATTCTCATCCGTTTTGTACATATTTTTAATTTTATGTTTTTCCAAGAAATTTCTACTTTTTGACAAATAATAAAGTCTATATTTCCCGAACTATTAGACTAGAGTAATTTCTATACTATTTCTATACTATGAGGTTCTTTATTTGTGATTTATTTTTCTCTTGTTTTTACTTATTTCTTATTGTATTTATTGTGTAAATGGATTCATAAAGCCATCCATATTACTTGTTACTCTGTTTGAAGCATATTGTAATACTTTTTCAATAAAAGTTTTTAAAAAAAACTAAAACATTTTATGAGGCTTATAAGCAATTATATCTCCTAAAAACAAGTTTTATTAATCAAAAATATCAATATTCAAAGGGCGGCGTTTCATGCTACATTTTCAAGACCTCAAAATTATTTCACAGTCATTAAAATGTTTCAACAAATTGTTACGTCAATATCATAAAATTATTTCTTATTTATCCGATTAATAGAGTGTTTTTCATTTTAACTTACTTTCATATATGTGTTGCCATGGATATGGATGAGCTTTATAGCGGCAACAGATTTATGAAAGTAATTTAAAATGAATAACACTCTATTAATCGGATAAAAAAGAAAAGATTTTATAATATTGCAGTGACAATATGTTGAAACATTTTAATTACTAAAATAATTTTGAGGGCTTAATAATGTGGCGAAGCCATGAAACGTCACCCATCTGATTATTAATATCTTTGATTAATAAAACTAGTTTGAGAGATATCATTGCATATTATCCTCATAAATATCTCAATCTCCTTGTAATAATTACATATCGAACCTATTAATTACCATCTTAATTTGGTTGGAGTTGGTTTAGAGGTCAAGGAATTAAAGGTCATTGCTTGAATTTCTATTTTTTGTTAGTTTTCTAAAGAGCTAAAAAAAACATAAAACAGCTCATTGTGTGTGTTTTTAACATATTATTATATTAACCTAACGTCCGTTTATTCATACATAAATTAATTCAAGCCCTCAAACGTTTGACCACTCTGAAAATAGCTAAAAAAAAAAGGGGGTTGTTATTTTTGATAGTTTGAACATAATGATTTTTTATTGTGTTGAATCGAAATCACATAATATTTGATCTGAATAAATCTACAACGCTAGTTTACTCAATATTTCATTTTTTTGGGCAAAAAAATGAGATTTTTTGACATCTTCCTTGCCCTAAAGGAGATTTTTACTCTAAAGTAACAATGTTTTGGTGAAAGAAGTAAGTGGATATCAGTTTTCAAATATAAAATATAAAATCAAATTTCCAACACGTTTTAGGTTTTTTAGAGTATATTGGGCGAAAAAAAAACAATATGTGTATATATATATATATATATATATATATATATATATATATATATATATATATATAATGACACAAAACCTTTTGATTAAAATTGCCGTAGGATAGTCTGGTAGATCTCTTGTTAGTTATATAAAAACCCAGAAATGCAAATGGACATAATTATAAACTAGAACAACAAATGACTAAAAACTAAATCAGAAAAGTATGTTAATACGAGTATATTTCAGAACGACAAGTATATAACAAAATAAAATCAATCGGACAATATTGGTGAGTGACAATGATAGGTAAACCGTTTTTGACAAAACATGAACGGGCTGAAAGTCATTTTAAAAGTACATAACTTAAACGATTAAAAATCTTAATTTATGCAAAATCTTCATTCTAGATGGCGTAATATTTGCACAGTATATATGTCTTTCCTTTCCTAGCTATTTATTTATACACGTTACTATTTCCTGATAAATCAGTGCAGTTATTTCAAAAGGCAAACATTAATATTTGAAACGTATCGCTGTGTTACTAATTGTTGTTTGTTCTACAACTTTTAAGAACAAACTCTTGGAAAACAGCGACTTAGAAAATACGGTGTAAAACAAACATTGTCAAGTAATGTCCTCTGGTCACGCGATGTCCTTCAAGGAATATCAAAACTATCAGGGTCTACGTGATTTCTACATTGTGACATATACTGTTATAAAATATGTTCCATTTTTATTTAATATTTATTGTTTTTTAAATTTAACGTCTTGGTAACAATAATTATGACAAGAATATATAGTTATTATCCAGATTATCTCATTACTCTAGCCAGACTTTGTAAACTTTAAAATTTAATGTGAGGTGTGTTACGAAATGAAAGTATGTAATCAGTATTTCCATCATATATATATTTTTATATGTTCTAAATTAATCTATATCTCCTTAGTTTTTTAGGAAGGTTTAAGAAGAATAAAATTCCGTAAAACGATTTCAAATTCATTTTGATGTTCAGGTTTATATGTAGGTATGTTATTAAAATAACATTTAATTAGTAATATTTGTTAAGAGTTTAACCATGAATAAATTGAATAATTAAATTTTTACTCATAGAATTTTCTTTTATAAAACAAAACTAACCGCAAAAAATACTGAACCAATCTTTACCAAATCTTAACTACATCATCTTCTTAGTTGAAAGAAGGTTTAGCAATAAGAAAATTTACATATTATCAATTAAATTGTTGCTAAAAAGAGATAAAAATGTGGTACGTAGTAAATTTTGAAAATTGGCCGATATGTGGCGATTGCCATTTAAGAGAGGTTATAGCGGTACAATGTTATATGGAGCTAGAAATTGATAATAAAATTGGTTTTATTCAAATAAATTGTTATAAAAAAAAAGCTATAAATATTTAACATAATAAATGTGTAATGTTAAATATAGTGAGTTGGGAGAAAATATGTTATTTGTTTGTAGGAGCTTCTCTTTATCTGCTACAGCTAGGGGAGGAAGGACTGGTTATCCTACATTTGTAACCAACCTATTCTAATTTTTAGAGTGGATAGGTCGAGATTCATTCCGTGGGTTTTCCAAGAAATAAATTTTAACATACTAAACTCTAATTCCCTCGCTGAAATTATACTCTTATAATATTATAAATAAATATATATATATATATATATATATATATTTATTTATTTATTTATTTTCCATAAATTAATTTTAAAACTAGTCGTAAAAGTTGCTGATGTATTCCAATACAGTCAGCAAACAGCCTTTTCTTTCGGTGTTTGGTTTGCGCCTTCAATTGCTGTAGATACAATTTTGCAAAACTGAACAGCTGTGCAAAAATGTCAGGATTTTAAATGAAGGGGTGAAAATAAAATGATATATGGTACGTAAGAGCTAAGAATTTTAAGTAGTAATTGTCAAAATTTGTTCTTCATTTATGTTAATTACTACTGCTTTAGTTATTTATTTTTATTGAACTTAAAGGTTTATTAATCAAATTATTTATAATTCATAAAATAAACTTTCTAAAATGCCTATAAATTACAACTGACTCATCTAGAATAAGTAATTTCTTTCTTCCTTTTTTTTGACTATGCTGAAATATAAGGCTACAGTTAACCATCCAACTCATCTTGTATTACAATCTTTACAATTTAAAATCCTCAACGCTTCTTATCATGTCACAAATAAACTTATAAATTTTAGTTTTTGTCCTTAAAAAACTATTTTAAGATGGCGGAAGGACATTCTTGACCACATAAATATTAATTTTCGTCCTTAAGGGTATCATCTTGAGTTTAGCCAGGATTCAAGGATTTTTTAGATATCCGAAGGATATTCCGCCATTGTTGTCCATTTAGTTTTGAAATAGTAGAACAAGCCAGTTTGCGCAAATGGCTTCAGCGTGTAAACCGGTCTTAAGAATTTGATATTTTAATTTAGCAGATTCCTCATACATACACTAAGTCGGTATATCCTTAGAACAGTTGGTCTCATGAAATATTGCAGAAGTTTTTTTTCTCAATGGTTCAGAAAATACAAAAAGTCTAAACTTATGTTATCCAAATGAAGGATTATTTCAGACCAAAGCAGTCGGAATATCAAATGAAATGCACCAAAAATGTTTGACTTTGTAACTAGCAGTTTTGGCTCTAAAGCACGCTGAATAACAGATATCGATTTTTTTTTTTTTTTTATTTTCTCTTTCTGTACCCCATCCTGTGGGTACATTTACTATTTTTTTTTTTAAACAATTTATTGAAATTTACAACTGTACCAATATATATCAAGTAAATGTGTTAAAAAACGCTTACAATACCATGCCAAAACTTGAAAAGAACTACTCATCAGTAGCACTTCAATAAAAATCTACACAAGAAAATCTCTAGGCCACCTTCTTTTCAGACGACTCGGAGGATTATCGGGATTGAGTGAGAAGCAAGTTGAGAGACTAGTGGATTTGAGTGGTTATAGAGCTTGCTATGAAAGGGTTGGTATCTGCTTTGGGCTAAATCAGCAACATATGGAACATTAAGATCTTTATGGATAAGTTTATTAGTGACACCATATAAATATAAAAAAACGCTTGTGAATGTGCTTCAATTTGATTTCTCATAGTATATCTTTTTTGTTATTACTTTTACGTAACAAGAGCGGTGCATTATTTTTCAGAATTTATTATGCAGCGAGTAAGTTATCATACATACATAATTCCCTAACTGCTTATTAATTCTCCCTATTTCAAGGTTGTAAAATATATTCATTGTAAACAACAGATAAAAAAAAAAAAAATAACGATATTACTTATACTCTGTGCCAAGAGACTAAAACTCTTATATTCAATCCTTCATGAACGGACGTACCCCCCCATTAATAAAGCCCATATGGACATACGCCACACAAATATGTGAGGCAGTAAAAAATATGCACCATAAGAAAATACAAATATTTCCTATAGACTAATTACGCGTTGACCTTGGTACATTTCAAACTACACACTTCACTCAGATTTGCAAATATCCTCAGTAAACGAACATATATATAATCTTTATAGATGAGTACACGACAGACTTTATGGACATAATAACATACTCTGGATATAGCATACCTGGAAACACTATCAGAAGGCTAAAAAGAAGCTGGATGAGAGATATGCTGAAATAAATCCTTTTTTTTTCTTTTTTTTTAATCCATACCAGGAAGAGTTACTGTTGAGTGCTACTCTCCCACAGTACCTTATTAGGCCTGTATTATTACACTTCCAGCATATTAACTTATTACTTATTGTTATTTCAATAACGGGAGTGAATAAAAAAATTAAAAGAGAAAAAAAAACATTTCTGTGCCATTACTCTAAGTTCTGTTTCTAAAAGTTCTGTTTTACTTCGCGTCTTTAAACGTAAGTGTTGTATCAGTGCAATTATAACCAGATTAAAGAGAGAAACAATTGTCTATACACAAAGAAAATGGACAAGGAAGAGAAGAAAAAAAATATATAATTTTAAATATCAGGAGTTTTGAAATTAAGAGACTCAGCTGATAGACATGAAATAAGGCATATTTTGTTTTAAGTTGTTTTATTGAGTCTTAAACAGAAGTCATAGTACTCAATTATAAATTTACTAATCATCGTATTACTTAACTATTCAGGTTCTTCCTATGACATTCGCGTTCATCCTTTAATTGGCCATGAATATGCTTCAGGCAAAGAAGGCCAACGATAATATTCCTACTAAATAAAACAGCCAAACTCCTTCTTAATTATTCTTAGCCTCAATTACCCCGGTTAATTGAAAAGTTAATAAACAAGAGGAGTTCTTATTCTCTAAATAGGAGCTTCGTGTGAGTAGTTGCAGCCTGGGGACGATGCAGTACCAAGCACCTCTCACCGACCAAGATGTCATCGACGGCCTGAGTATCTGGTACCTCAAGCTCTTCGGATTCTGGAAAATCATCAACGTCTTTAGGACCACGGGGAAGAGATATTTTTTTTTCAAATTCCAGTTTACAATGTCATTGATAATTTCTTTTCCGTTTATCACCTGCCAATTTTTAAGCTACTTCATAATCCCTATTGATATTCAGAAGGCATCACTCATGAACATGCACCTTATACCGGCAATAATCTTGGCCTCGAGAATTCTTGTGTTCTGGTTCCGCTTGGAGAGTCAGTGTAGACTATTCAGTTTGATAAGAAAAGATTTCCTATATATTCCTGAAAATAAAACAGTTGAAACGGGTAAAATTTATAGAAAGATCACTAGTAGCTCAAACAAGCTGTGCATGATGGCGTTCATTTTTGATTTAATTGTAATTCTTTTGACATTAGGATTTCCAGATATCCCCGTAGACTATATCCTGTACCAAAAAGGGAACATACTCAGCGTGTCCACTGGGAGGAAGAAGATAGCCTGCAACTGGTATCCCCTACCGATGGACGAGAGTCCTTACTACGAAGCTATATTAGTCTACGAAGTCATCTGCGTCCTCCTCGGAGGAATATTCTTACCAATATATGTTTCCCTTTTTTATCAAGTCATGGTTGCTCTTCAAGCTCAGTTCTTAGCCCTGGGATATCATGTATCGACCCTCGATGTCGACAGCGCAACACAAGGGAAGATGATATATGATCAAGGAGAAGAATTTTACAGGGTTCTACTGGATCATCAGAAGCTATTGAGGTGATAAATTAGTAAACTTTAGTTTTAATTTAGCTTTAATCATATAAAAATTTCATTTATAATAAATATTTGCAGATACGCTGACGAACTGAGAAGTGTTTACAATCCGCTGATGACAGTGAACTTGGGAAATGCAAGCTGTTTAGTCCTAGTATCCATTTTTCAGTATTATGTGGTGAGTGAAATCGTCAAAATACTATCTTATATTTTATTTACTAAATAATAATAATGAATCGAAATTTTATATTAAAGTAATATTTATTCATATATGCCTGGTATTGTTCATTATTGTATTTTGAATAATAGTATCAGTTTGTAGGATGAGAGATTTTACTCTGGCAGATTCCACATACATATACTGTACTTTTATGTAGGAAAAACTAATTATATTTATGGCCTTTGCATATATATATTGTGCCAATTTATTTTCATTTTGGTTATATGTGTTCATGTTGTTATATGTGTATATATATATGTGTGTGTGTGTGTGTGTGTGTGTGTGTGTGTATGTTTTTGGGTAGTTGTAATATTAATTGTTAAAAGAGGGAGAGAGAAAAAATAAATAAATAAAATAAGATACATTTAGAGATTATGAGGGAAATAAAATAAAATGAAATAAAAGGGGGAAAAAAAAGAAGTAAAAGAGAAAAAAAAAGAAGAAATTTATTAGTTTGTCTTAGTATATAGCAGGGTTTGATATCGATAATTAATAAAAAATAATAATAAAAATCAAATCCGATCAAAATTTTTACCTGAAAGTTTAAAATCATTTGATAATTTCTATTAAGATCGATTTTTATTTTTGATCATAAGTGATAAAAATCAAATTCTGATCATTATTTTTTAACAAAATTTTTACAATTAACAATAATAATAATTTTTGAGTAATTCCTTTCTCAATCAGAAAGTTAAATTTTTTTAATTATCTCCATGATATATATTCAGTCTGGAGTTGGAGGTGGAGAATAATATAGTCAACTATTAGCAACAGAACATCTTTATTTTTGAAATCCATTACAAATTTTGGCTTACGGAAAAAAAAAATATATTATGTATAAATAAAATTAAAAATATATTAAAAAAAAAAAAAAAAAAAAAAAAAAAAAAAAAAAAAAAAAAAAAAAAAAAAAAAAAAAAAACTGCCTGATAACGAGGTGTAGCAGCATCAATTTTCAACGAGGCTAGTTTTTTTGCGACTTTCGCTTTTATTGTAATGACGAATTGTCCGTACCTTTCATAAAATAAAAGTACGGAACTGAAAAGGTAATGGATTTAATTGAACCTTAATATAACGTTAGAATGTATTTTCTGCTATCTTTAAATTATATGTATATAATATTGAAAATGTGTACATTAATATTATATACAAACATATTAATCAATTTGTGTGTTAAAGGTGATTTTTATTTTCTGATCAACATATTTTTAATCGCAATTTAATCATATTATTTATGCAATACCGTATCACTCAGTGAGTGATCATAATTTTTAATCAAATAAATAAACATCAAAGATCAATTGAAATTTTTATATATAAATCAGGAATGATTTTTAAATTAAAAATCAAATAAAATAATTATTATATGATTTTTTGGAAAAAATAATTATTGATTTCAAACCCTGGTATATATATATATATATATATATATATATATATATATATATATATATATATATATATATATATATATATATATATATTCATTATATATTGTAATTATACAGTATACATATTATGAATTATGATTATTATTAATTGGAAAATAGATATATTTTACCGGATTGATAAGTATGGTGTGTATATAGCAACCCAATAAAGTTGTGCAGCAAATATGTTCTTATATTAATACAGCATATCACTCTCTCATTCAATGCATAAAACAGCCGGTTCTGTAACAATATTATTGATTTTTTTTTTTATATCTGTTCAAAAAACTCTAAATAATACCACTTTTTTACAAAATATTTTTATATTTATGTCGAAAGAAGTTTTGGTTCTGTAGAGCTCTAAATTCTATAGAGCTCTAATTCGAAACGTTCAGTGAAATATTGTATTAAATTTAATTGGCTTTTATTTTGTAGAATAGTATTTTCATTAAAACCGATAGTGTTCCTTAGAAATTCAAAAGATACTTCTAGCCCTTGTAGGATTTTTTGACCAATCTAACTTATATTTTAATCCTTCTTTTGGAAAAGTGAATATTTTTCAAAATATAATGAAAATAGAAAAAAACAGAAAGTAAAATTTATTACTAAATCTACCAGGACGGGTCAAATGAACCTTTTCGGACTTTTTGACAGTTCTAGGCGAAAAAAATATTCAATACTTTGCTTTTTGACTTTGCTGCTTTTATTTTTAAAAAAATTCAAAAGCATTTTTTCAATATCTACTCCATTCTCATTAATATTATTATTATTTTTTATTTTTATTTTTTTTTTTTTTTACCGAGAAACCGTGGCATAAATATGTACACATAAAAGACCGGTAGGTTTAGGGCTAAAGGATAAGGATTGATGAATTATCTATTATTGTAAAACTAATTTCGAATGTTAAATGTTCATCATCAAATCTTAAAAGATCCTAATACAAAAGATCCTAAAACGTCAAAACTTAACTACACAGAATATATGTATTAAATTTTAAAAATGTCAGGTAAGAAATCAAAGGAGCCTAAATTAATCAAAAAGAATGTAGAAATCAAAAAGGAAGGGATTCTAAAATATATCAAAACCTAAAGTAAACTGAGTGTAATGAGGGGAGTAGGGGAGTTGGACATCTAGATAAATACATTTTTATTTATTAGTTAGTTAAATGGGTTTAATGGGTCTCTTCGGATTTCCCTATGGCTGGTCGGCTTTTTTCTTCCTAGAGGAAACAAATTTAAAAAAGAAGTTTTTATTTATCTTTATTCGATATTATTTTTTGTTTAAATAGTAATTATTTAATTTTTCTTTACATATTATTTTTTTTTCTAACCAATAATTATATGTTTACCACACAAAAGCACATAAAATACAAAACTCATTTCATTATTGTAACATCACACAAATTGTATTGTTGGCTAAATATAATCATTCTTATGCGAAATAATATAATGTAACACATATCATACATGTAGTATGCCTGTAACGGCATGGAACATGTAAAACATTAATAAACAGTCCTTTTATAGGGTTGCCATAAGAGGAAAAAAAAATTAAATATATATATATATATATATATATATATATATATATATATATATATATATATATATATATATATATTCTATATTTCTACCTTCTTTGGTTTCTTGTCTTCCATTTTTAATAAAAATAATACATATGACCTGTGTAGCAATGTACCCATGTTTTTATTTATTATTATTTTTTTTTTAATGTTTTTAATATAGATGAATGTATAGACAAACTCAGAGAACACAATGGGCAAGAGAACATTTTTGAGCGGACATTCTCTAACCGTGGCACAGTGGTCCAAATGAGCAATAAACTGATTAAAATACATTTTTTTAAAGTTTTTTTTCCGTTAAATTAGTGACAAATATGTGTTTACTAGTGATTAAGGCTAATAAAGCTTAAGTTTCAGAAAGTTTCGTTGATTGCTTAATGATGGGAAGCCTTCAGAATAAAATATGGCGAAAGACAGAAAATTTATATTCAGTGATTTTTTATTGAAAATCATTACAATTTATTTCAATTTTAGCATTAACATAGTGTTTACTATTGTATTGAACTTGGTGGAGTACAAACTAGATCAAAATAGATGATTTTGAAAATTAACTAAGCCAAATTTTGATTTTTTGATTTTCGGATCATCATACACCCTACAAAGTTTGTGCCTCTTCAACTTCAAGGTCAAACACTTCTTAGAGGTGTATACAAACATACTGCTTTTAATAACCCCATATTTTACAACTGTCCGTAGTCAGGAGAGTGGATGTTCTACCGTATTCCAGGCAAACTTTGCAACTTAGTGTGGTTTATTTCAAATGACAATTATGACCATTACTGGACATTAATTTCCTTATGTGATACTGATGAACGGCCATATTTTTTCTTTGTAAATTTTGGAGCAATTAGCAATAAAAGTCAAATGATTAATTATTAATTTTATAGAGATTTCTCCTCTTTGTGTCTTTTTCAATTCAAAGTTAAATATTTTCTACTAATATGTAAACAAAAACATTCTTTTTTTTGGAAAGGGAACCTGCTTCCTCAGTACAACAGCTCGTTAATCTTTGAACATGGCTAACCTACCGACATTTTATGTATACATATTTCTTGGTAAAAAAAAGAATGATAATAAGAGAGGAGTGGATATTGAAAAAACACTTTTGATATATTTTTTAATAAAAGTAGTTATGCCAAAAAGCAAAGTAATGAATGTTGTTTCCTGGAAAACCCAATTCATGAATCCCGAAGAAAAAAAAAAAAGCGTGTCTTATCCTATTTGGAAAATAAATTATCTTAAATAAATTATCTTAAAATCTGAAAATAAATTCAGTACTGACTCAATACTCACTAATTTCTAGATGCCGCGTCGAATTCTACTTGAAAAACTACCAATAGAAGCCCACTTGGATTTGAGAAAAACATATTAACAACGAAAATGAATTTTTTTTAAACCGATATATTTTCTCACAATATTATTTTTTTGTTTTATTATGCCATCCAATTGGTTCGAGGAATGAGGCTATTAAACCTTATTGGTGAACTAAACAGTTGAAATTTCAAGATTATAGATATATTTTACCACGAGTTATTGAATTTTAAACACTTTTTTGCGTTTTTGCCCCATAGTGCGTCCTGGACGGCGCACAGTGGGGCAGAACAGCCAAAAAGAGGATAAAACTCTTTTTCTCGACAACGGTTAGTCCCATCGATCTGCAAATAGTCTCATTCGATTTAGAAAGGAAAATTACAATAGAATTGCAAAAATTGAAAAATTATATCATTATTTTCTTTAATAAAACTGAGAGATATTTTATAAAATTTTATTTAACATAATATTAATTTAATTTAACATAAGTTTATGCCTAATTTAATGCTAATTTAACTTCAGATAACAAAAAAATTGGTTCCCTTTTTCAATAATCACATTTTTATGTCGATTAGTTCAGAGTAATTCATTATTTACCTACATAATGAATGATAGGACGACTCACATATCAATTGGAGTTTTTCTTCACTGATGGGAAGTAGTTTTCTTTTAAGTTGAGGCCTCATGTACGCAATGAAGGGATCAAATGATTCTAGTAGCTTATGAAACATATCATAATATCAATCTTTCATTCATCCATTCATAAAACCTAATTTTAAACTTATGTATATTAAAATTAACCGATTTCAACTTTTGTTCACAATGAGGGAAAACCGTTTATTAATTGCACAAGGTATTAAAGTAATCAAATCATTCGATTCCAAAGGATACTTCTCGCAGACAAAAGTTTCTAATGAACAGTAACTAAAAAATACCTCACAGAGATCGGAATATTTTATTTTGATTCATAAAGTGAATGTATTTGTTAACACTTTTTGAGAAGAAAGCAGACCTAAAACCGCACTGGAGTGTCAATTTTTCTTTTTTGTAATGTATTTTTAATTAAATTTATCATATAATCACTTATTTGTATTGCCAAAATTATTATATTAAAAAAATAAAAAATAAAATGATTTTTTCCATGAGCGTCTTTAAGTGGAATAAGAAATAACTATTTCTCAGAAAATGTAAAAAATGAACTTATGCATGTATTCCTAAATATTTGTTTGATCATTTGAGAATTTGATCACTTCATTTGTATGTCAGAATCCCTTCCTTTGGTTTAGTATATAGTGTTTGTAAATAAACAAACATAGGGATCACAAAAAGGTTAATCTCAACTTTGTAAACAATCGTTTTTTTTGCACAGTTGTCATCAGTTGTCAATAAAATTCATAGAGATATTAAGTAGTGGTATAAGTGATATGGTGATGGTAATTTTTAACCGGAGCTCAGCGGAGCTTTTTTTTTAAGACCACACATGTTAAACAATTCTGCTTAATTTTTCCCTGTTGCTCTAGTAAATTTGTGATAATATATTTCATACATAGGACCAATCTAATATTTTTTCATTATTCTTTAGAGTTTGAACTATAAATATGTCAAGTTTCATAGGTTTATCTATAAAAATAAATCCACAGTGACCCAAATGGTAGCTTAATAGAAATAGGCCATTTTGGGGTGGAATATTATTGTCCAAATTTAGAGGGTCTCAGAGTCGCAAATAAAAATGAAATTGAAAATAACAAACCGGAGATGTTTGCACTAACTAATGATGAACACAATGGCCCATCAAGCAGGACAAAAATAATAAAGTCGTTTTTAGAGTTTTTTCCGTGTTTGCCCCACTGTGCGACGCTAAATCCTCCGGTGTTGCCAAACAATTTAACATTTAACATTTAATTTAACACTTAACATATAATAATTTAACCCTGTGAGTACGTGTATTTACAAAATAGGAGAAAACTGAGATAACCATAATTATTGTTATTATGTTCTAGTATATAACTAAAAGTTTTAATATTATTTTCTAATTCTATGAAGAAAAATATAACAACGAACAAGTAAACAGATAATTGAAAGCCATCTAGAAATTACCTAAGTTTAATTTTTAAAACAAAATTTATTTCATATCACAGTTTTTTAACTACGTTTTTTTTTTTTACCTATGGCCATTCTCTACTTCAGCCGGTTCATGTTTCAGAAAATAGTGACTGCTGAGTTGAAGAAGAAATTTATGAAGATGACTATTAATAAGGGTCGTGAGGTAAAACGGTCTTAGTCCGTTTTTCAAACTTTAGATTAAGAGACAGAACTAAATAAATACTTAAGATTTGAACGATGACAATTTAATTGTTAATTTTCTTAATCCTTAATCTGGAAAAAAAAACAGTTGTTTGAACTTATTATATGAGTGACATAATATTTAGAGTTAAGAAAGATGCAGGATTAGGAAATGAAAGAATATATGATAGTGAATTGGGAAAATGAGGGTAAAATTATGAAATAGGTCGAATATTATTTATGTGAAGGAAACCCTCAACTATTTGGTAAAAAAAACACAGCCAAAAATAATTAATAAAGGCCATTATACGTTTTATTATATTATTACTGGTCATAATTAATTTAGATTTTTTAAATAACCATTATGGAAATTACTGTATTGTAAAGCAGAATTATGATTATTATTATTTTATTTTAGGGAGATACTTTAGACTTGTTATTTATGATAAAAGCTCTACAATTCTTGATAGCTGATATACTCGAACTCTCCATGTTCTGTTATGGTTCTTCTAATATTCAAGCTGCGGTAAGATATTTAATTATACTTTATTTTAATTATTTTTTAAATTTATTTCCTACAGGCAAATGAATCAAAAGTAAGCGAAATAAAAATATAAAACATATAAGCATCGACGGACGGTTAAAGGAACAACCTATGAAAGGAACAACCTATGAAAAATGTTCCATTTTATTCTCTCTTTAGCCGACAGATTCAAGGGAGCCTTTAATGTTTTATAATTTAAGCCTTTTTAGCTCTCCCGAAAATTTGTGAGGTGTTGGACAATTGTGGCTTTAGTAAGTAGGTTTAAGTCCTTAGTCCTCGCATGATGATCAATATAGATCGTTTATGTAGACATAGATAAGTACTATTGGAGAGTTATTAAAACTTATATTTATATAGGTAAATTAATTTATATTTAAATTTTTAAGTTAATATATTGTATTAATATGATGTAACAGTGATGGAATTAGGGATGTCATTTCTAAAAGTCATAATGTCGATTTCTAAAAGGCAGTTCCTTGGAACCGATGGGAACATTGAGGTAGGGGTAGTTTTATGGCACCTAATTATGTCATTATTGATCATTTCCCAAACTCTCTTGTGAAATGCTTTTAAACCTCATATCGGTCCTTTTTCAAACTTCGTTGGGATCCACATGTTATACCACATATTTTTTTTTTTTTATCGATTTCAAGCTCTATATAACGGTGTATCTGTATCCTGTCATGTTTAACGGCGCTCGCCACCTATCGGTCAATTTTTATAACATCACTGTTATCCACATATTATAACTTCTGTAATAATAAAATAATTGGAAATCGTTAGATTTTGTTATCACTGAAATTATAATTAATGCAAGAGTTGATAATCTTAAGAGACAGAGAATATTTTCAACATTATTAGCTATATATGGTCGATTTTCAAACTCCACATTTCGCAACACATATTTATCTCTTTTTAATACCGATTCTATTGGAATAAGTAGATTTTATTAGTAATATTTAACTCTAGATAACCCCGTACCATTGTAACCTCTCCAGCTAAATGCCTCTCGGCACCTATCGGTCGATTTTATACTTTCACTAGAAACCATATATTTATCGCATATTTAATAAACATTAAGTCGATAATTGGTAAATTTTATTATTGCTAAACTATAAAGATGATGTGGTTAAAAATTGGCACAGATTGGTTCAGTAGTTTTCGCGGTTAGTGATCACTAACGAAAAATAGCTTGTCTTTTTATATAATAGTATAGATTAGGGTTATGTGGAAGTGACGTGGTGTAATTTTCGTGTTTAATTTTTCTTTTTTAAAACAGTATTGTAATACTGTTGTTATTTTGAAGATTCAGTCAAACATAAAGGTGTTTAATAAAATAACAAAACACGAGAATAGAATAAAACAAAATAATCGTTGATGTTTTGTTTTATTGAATTAATTTTTAATTTTTCGATTTGTTATTTCTTATTCTTATGATTAAAGGTTAAAAAAAAAAAAGAAGTTTTTTCTTAAATCGATTTTAATAATTTAAAATAATAAACCACCAAGATAATAACCATGATAATAGACCACAGTAGCTCCTGTCGAATCTTCTGGTATCATTCTCGCCTTCATGAAGTATAAATACAATACCGTCTGACAGAACTATCTTGCGGGTCGATAAGCCTTATAAATGAAGGGGCGAAACCTGTCGTATTGTTTAAAGAGCAAAAAAACTAGTTACGTATATATTGCTCTTACATTAAAATTTAATTGTTTATAGTCAAATAATAAAAAGTTAGCTCCCGAAGCCTTAACTTGAATCTAATACAATGTTTTTATTTAATATTAAAAAACCATCTATAATGTAAACATTTGGAGAATATAGACTCTTTTTTTCACCTTCAGAATGTGGATATCATTTTATTAAATTTTTATTTTAGAAAGAAGTAGTAGTTATTTGAGGTTTAGGTTCAAAACTATCCCAGATTAAGGCTTTTGACTCTAAGGTATTAGAATAACTTTTATGGTTTCCAAAACAGCTGTTTCTTATATTTTTTTCGCAGACAGAGCTCGGACCTGCATTTCGCAGTTTACAGCAGCGATTGGTACAAAACAGACACTAACTTCCGTAGGTCCGCCCAGATGATGATGTTGAGGGCCAAGAAAGGGATCACCCTCACGGCGATCAAGATGTACCCCGTCAATTTGGAAACGCTCATGGCTGTAAGAATATTTTTTTTATAGTTGTTTTTGCAGATAAACTTCTTTGTGTAATATAAAAGGTGTTATAATTGGGTGCATTATATTTATTGTAATTGAAAAAATAATAATTTTTTAAAAAATAATTCAATAACAGAAATGTAAATTATATGATTTATCTCTCCGTGATTATCTTGAAAGTATATTTAAGTAAAAAGTAAGCACTTTTCAGTAGGCACCACAAATTTTTGATGATATTTCTAATGATACTACCATTACTCCAAAAATTTTCCAAAAATAGATACTTTAAGCCATTGTGAAGACACAAAAGTTACCTATTTTTCACAAGCGATAAAGTAAAAATCGAAATTTAAATGCAAAGAACTCGTTTTCAAGGTAATTGAATCGCAAACAACCTCTTAATTTATAAATAAATAAGTGTCGTGGTTATTCCCTGATATTGCAATATCTAAATATTTCAATTTTTTCTTTAACTTAGTTTTTTTCTCTTCTATTTTTTTATTTCTATATCCTATTTTTATTCTAATTTCTTATATATTATTATTTATTATCTTTGTTTGTTAACATATATAGTTAAAGGTTTTTGGTTTATTATTTTTTAAATATTTTCATTGGACATATTCATTGTATGCATGGGTTCATTGTCATCCTTTTTACTTATTCCCATATGTGAAGCACCTTGTAATATTTATTAAATCAAATAGTTTATTTCCTAAAAAAGAAAGAAAAATATATTGCAATATATGACATCATAAAAATGTTATGCATAATCATTAATCAAACTAAATTTTTTTTTTTTTTTTTAATAGAAAGCCGTAAAATTACTTTTTCTGAGCTTGATATAATTATCAAATATATTTTCAACAGTAAACTGGTATCAAATAATTTTAGCCATCTAGATTCGTAAAACAATCCTGAGTGCGGTGTTTAACGGTGTGTTCTTATTGAAAACTATAGGAAAAATTCAGTAATTTATTTTACTTAACTTAAAAGTTTACTGTAAAATTTGAAATTAAATTGTGCCGAAAAATATATGGTGTTAATGGAATTATTTGTGTATTTCTGTATAGAACAAAAATACCTTACAAGTAATTCTAAATAAACACGCATGTAAATTGCTAAAATAGCAGATTCCTTATCATATTTCAACCTTTATATTTACATTTAACGTAGGTTCGTTATTCAGTTTTATTGAAGTTATCGAATTTATTTTTTGTGGATATCATAATCTTTTTTTTAAATTTGATAAATGATAGGGGAAAAAAAAGTTCCTATCCCTGGAATAAGTAACAAACTGTGAAATTATAAAATATAAAATAAAAATTATAATCAATAAATGCCATGTTTTCACTTCAATAAACCTATTTTTAAGCGTAGGAATATAAATGAATAAAATGTCAGACTAGTCCGAGCTTTTTGCCGTCAAATCGCCGACTACAGAAGTAGCCGATTAACCGGCCCATCACTATTATATATATATATATATATATATATATATATATATATATATATATATATATATATATATATATATATATATAGGATGTTCAATATTCGATGGCCACCCCCTTTTGTTTCCACAGTTTTTGAAATTTTGAAACGAAACTCTCAGGGTCTTAACTGTGTCAAATAAAGTTTCTTTTCAGGTTATAGTCTGCTCTCCAACCTTCTCCAGTGACCCTAACTTTGGAATTCTCAATGGGATGTGGTATTTTTTACGAGAGACTTCGATGGAAAATCAAATTTTGAATCGATTATATACCGGTGAATTTTTTTATACGGGGCACCGTTTCACCGCAAATCGACTTGTCTAAAACTGGTATTGCAAAAATAAAATAAACTTTGAACAAAAATATGAAATTAAGGCCTTCCCGCGACTGGAACAACGACGAGCGGTGAGAACAAGTCGACTTGGAAGGTTTCCCCCGAGAGGCTCAAATCGTTGACAAGCCCGTGATGAAACTAATATCGTTTATGTGCTGGCTACGGTGGAAGCGTATCCTCATCGGAGCATTCGGGACATGACCAGGGATACCCACTTAAGCATCTGGAACGGTGTGGGCCATACTAAAACAACACCGTATGATGCCGTACCGCATTTCACTTCAACTGGCTCTAACTCCCCAAGATTTTGAGAGACTGAGGCTAAGGTTCTGTCATTAAGTGGGTATCCCTGGGTTTGTTACAAAAAAGTCTTAACGCAAATGAGGTATTAATTAACAGTGCAAGACTGTCGACAAATAACTTCAGAGATCTCTGTATATAACATTAATTTTGTTATTTCATTAATTCCTATAAAACCAGTAAAAATTATTAAAATAATTCCAATAAAATAAGGCAGCTATAACCATTAACAAAGCACAGAGCTGCTTCAAAGGGCAGGACAGTATTAACCAGAACCTGTTTCGTCTTATCGACAGTTAAATAGAACTTTTTTAAGAGTTCTTAAATTCAGTGATATTTATATGTCTGCCTATTATTTATGACACATACAGTCCCAAAATCCAGAAATGATTACTTTATAACTGCTATTTTCAATAAAAATTATAGAAATATTAATAAATAATATTCCTTATTTCCACATTATTATATTATTAGTACAGTATAATCTCCATTAGGCGAAACGGTTGGGGACTCGGCCATTCTACCATTGAATAGAAGTTTCCTTTATATGGAGGATTATTAAAAAAATATATTTCCTTAGAACTATGTATTTGAAACAAATACGTACATACAAGTAATATTAAACTAAAAAAAAAATGGATATAACTTGTGATTTGAAAAACTGGATACATGGTTGTATAAAATAATAATTTCAGATAAGTGGATAATACATTATAACCTAAAGTAGAAGGAACGGTTGGGGACTCCCTCATTCTTCCATTAAATAGAGGTCTCCGTTACATGAAGGATTATTTAAAAATAAATAAATAAATGAAATTCCTAAAGTTATTTATTTGAAACTAGTAATAGTTAACAAACATAATTAAAAAAAAAACTGGCTACAATCTGAAAAAAATTGAAATGACTTGTAAATTGAAAAGATTGTATAACATAATAATTTCAGAAAAGTGGATGATATATGACAAATTGTACGTGACCCTTTTAGGAGAGGGTAAGTCTAATATCACAACTTTTCATGGAATCGCTTGTAGAACTGCTGAAAATCCAGTTTTTGAAAAATATATTTTTGTTGACATCAATACCCCCAAAATAATTGGATAATTATTTATTTGTTTTGAAGAAATTTTAATATCCTTAAGCCAATCAATGATTTTGCTGTAGTTACCTGCTCACTACACCATAACCATCCAATTTATTCACTTAGCTAACTTTGTTCCTACCTACCGTATTATGAACCATGGTTTTATCATTACAAAATTGGTACGCTTTCCTTTTTATTTCATTTATTACAAATATCTTTTAAATGTAATTCTAAGGGAAATGTAGGTAAGTATGGTAGAAAAAACAAGGTATAATAAAATGTTTTTATGGCAATAGAAAATAAAATATAATTTTCTGTTTAAGTAATAAAAGAAGAAAGAAGTAAGTGTTTTATTACAATAGCTTTTCATTTTAATCATTGTTTATAGACCTTTTAGATAAGAAAAATCCAATGCCATCCTTGTCGACTTCCATGAAATCAGAAATAAATAGACCTATAGACCTTGGGTTAGCAACTTATTCACTGAGTGGAGGAAGCTTAGATGATCACAATGCACTTAAATCATTTTGGCTATTTTTCGACTTACCAACTTAATTCCATGTTACCATCAATATATTATTTGTAAATATAAAATATATAGTAAATATTATTTTTCACTCTCTTATAAACATAATTTATTCTTTTCAGATATTTCAGTTCGCCTATTCAACATCCACATTAATGGCGGGAATGTTGGAAAAGTAGCTGAATTTCTCTTCAGTGACTCTTGCAGAATTGCAGTAGGCATTTTGTGCTATAGAGTTTATGTCAATTATACAACTAAAATGAAAATATAGGTTGTTTTTTTTTTATTCTTATATTCCATTCTGTTTTTTTTTTTTTTTTTTTTTTTTTTTTTTTTTTTCCATTCCTTAACCTAAATATACTTCAATCCTCTCTATCCATGGTTTTCTTCTTCTTGGAAACCCTTTAGGGTCTCTTTACTCTAAGTCTTCTCTATTTCCTTCTTCTCTTGCATCCAACTTCAAAATATTCATTCACCTTTAATATATATATATATATATATATATATATATATATATATATATATATATATATATATATATATAACTATTCTCCCTATAATGGCCAAAGTACTAGACAAACTGATCAACACACGACTAACATGTTTTTTAATGTCATCAGAAACCATACATGACCAACAATTTGGATTCCTGCCACACAAAAGCACCATCGACGCACTTTATAAAATAACCAATCATATAGAATTCACCCTGAAATCTAAATCCAACATTCTAGTGTTTAAACTTGATATCTCGGGCGCGTTCGATAGTGCTTGGTGGCCTGTAATCCTAGAAAATTTGAGACTATACCAATGCCCTAATGACATCTATTGATTAATTTCTGATTTCTTCAAAGACAGGTCTGTAGAATTTCAAACCAACTGTTATAAAACCTCCAGGCAATTGACTATAGGTACTCCTCAAGGTTCCTGTCTATCACCGACCTTGTGGAACATTCTGATTAACACCATTTTTGACATACAGATACCTCAAAATACACAAATCATCACTTACGCGGACGACATCATACTTCTAGTTACTAACAAATTATTTACAGAACTTCTATTTTTGACAAACCAGAGACTAATCTCTAAATAATAACTATGAATAAATAACTGGGCAAAAAGAAACAGACTTAGTTTCAACTTAGATAAAACTACTTACATCATATTCACAAAAAAGAGAAAAATCCCGGAATTAAACATTCAATTAAGTTCAACCAAATTAAAAAAGACTCCTGTATTGACATTCTTAGGTTTGAACAAAGATTTGAACTGGAAAACGCATATTGAAGTAGCAACTTCCAAAACTTTAAAAACTATAAACACACTAACTAACGCAGCAAAAATGACCTGGGGTCTCGGCCCTAAGGCTCTAAGGGTTATCCACGATGGGGCCATATTGCCCAGACTTCTGTATGGTATTCCAGTTTGGGAAGCAGCTGCCTTAAAATCGATTAATCTGAGAAAATTGCAGAGTTCAAAGGCTAATTGCACCAAGAATTATTAAAGCTTTTCATACGGTATCATATGACGCTGCATGTGTACTTGCAGGGTTGATACCCATTGAATTTAAAATAACAGAGATATCAGCAATTTATAAAATTAAAAAACAAGGAGGATATTTTAGAAATATTCAGGCTGACAACATTGATCTGCAACTGACACCAAAATATTGGCTACATCCATCCTCTCACACAAAATTAGTACAATACTTAGACGAAATAGAACCAAACGACATGACCAGCACAGACATATACACAGACGGTAGCAAAACTGAACAGAATACAGGCTGTGCCTTAATAACTTCACAAAAACAGGAAAAACAACACAATGAACAATATCGATTAGGACCAAACTGCTCAAACAATCAAGGAGAAAAATTAGCTGTTTTTAAAGCTACCGAATACATTCAACGAACTAAAAACATGACAAAATCTTTCAACATATTTACAGATAACAAAATACTGACAGACTCTATAAAAAAACCCTACATACATGACCCACTCATAAACAAAATTAGACAGAATTTCCATCAATTAATAAATGAGGAAATCTCAGTTAAATTAACATGGATCAAGGGCATGCTGGGATTTATGGAAATGAACTGGCTGATGAACTAGCTAAATCCGCATCGACAAACGATTCTTTACCTTTTGAATACTCTCAAACAACTATTTCATACATCAAGAAAACTTTAAGAAACGACACAATAAGATACTGGAACTTACACTGACAACAATCAAACAAAGGACGACCAGTTCACAAGTTTATACCAGACCTTAATATAGGAAACTACAACAAACTAAAAAGTACACATTACAAACTTACACAATTTCTAACAGAGCATAGACCTACCAAACACTATTTTAAAGGTTTCGGACAATGTAGCATGCCACTGTGACGGACAGACGACACAAACATTTAATCATATATTATATAACTGCCCACTTTTTGACAAGGACAGATTTTTTTTTAATCAAGCCTATAATAATTAGTGGAGAACAATAGCCAATGTCAGAAAAAAGTTGATTCAAAAACTATAGTTCTGAATTGAAGAAATTTGTTCAAAGCATAGAACTTTAAAAAAAAGATCACAGAGGATATATAGACATCAACTTTTGGTGTATTTTTATTTTGTTTTATTTTTATATTGTTTCGTTTTATTTTTATTTTTCTCATTTTTCATTTTTATTTATTTTTTCTCATTAATTTAATATCCATTTTTCTTTCTTTTCTTTTTTTGTTACTTTTGGATTTTCGTTTCTATAAAATAATTGACAATAATGTATTTAATTAAATTTTGTATTTGCAGTGAGCTAAGCACACAATATGATTGCATGCATGGGGTGTGCTCACTTTTCAATAAACGACTCTTTCATAGGGTTTCTATGAAAGAGAAAAAAAAAAAAAAAAAAAAAAATATATATATATATATATATATATATATATATATATATATATATATATATATATATATATATATATATATATATATATATATATATAATATATTTAAATAATTAATTTACTGAGTAAATCAATAGAGATGTAACAAACCCAATGTGTTATATTTAAAATACATTAAATTTAGGTGAAATATTTCTTATTGACAACATTCTTTCAATACAAGCTAATAACTATTAAAGTAACTATAATATTTTAAAATCATCCTACTTGAATTACAATTTTATTTCTGAGTCCTATAGCTTTTTTGAGAACCATATTAGCTTGGAACAATTTTTCCCATTTAGGTGATTAAAGGAATAGTAGTTATATCTACAACATATTTTGTCAATGAATATCAGAAATAAAATATTATGTTTTTAAATATTAAACATCTTTACAATATTTGCTTGTGTTAATAGTATATACACAAGTGCATGTATTTATATGAAATTAATGAAAAAAAAACAACTTTAAAACAATATAATTATATTAAACTTATTATAGTAATAATCAAAAAACGATGAGATAAAATAATGGTCAGATATAAGATGTAAGGAGTAAACGATTGTAGAACCTTTAATATAAATTTAGCAATATTAAAGTTAAAAAAGTTAGAAGTTAAAATATAAGTAAAGCCCATTGCCAATTAGAAAAACAGTTTGTGCTTTCTTTTGTTTCATTTTAATGACCTATCAAACATCTCCTAATTTATTATTGATTCTAAACCAATGAATTCGCAAATTTGTAGAGATCAGCCCACTCTGGTGTAGTTTATTATCTGAGATACAGTTATAGACAGTCAATTTCATACACAACGGTATACTATCTTTTTTTCTCACCTCCAAAATTTATTTTTCAATATCATAAAAAAAAAAAAAAAAAAAAAAAAAAAAAAAAAAAAAAAAAAAAAAAAAAAAAAAAAAAAAAAAAAAAAAAAAAAAAAAAATCACTCCAACCATTAAATTTATATTGATATATTACAGTAGAAACAATTTATAAAAAATAATAGTGTTTTTCAATTTATATGACTCATTTTTATAAAGTTTGATAATTTGCTATCATTTTAACACGTAGAAATAAAATCTAATATTTTATTGAGATTATTTTACTAAACCCCTTCAATAAATAAATTATTTATCTTATTCAACTCAACAATTAGCAATCCTTATTAGGTATTTTATTTCTTATGTAACATATATATAATGTATGAAAAAAAGATAGTATACCGTTGTGTATGAAATTGACTGTCTATAACTGTATCTCAGATAATAAACTACACCAGAGTGGGCTGATCTCTACAAATTTGCGAATTCATTGGTTTAGAATCAATAATAAATTAGGAGATGTTTGATAGGTCATTAAAATGAAACAAAAGAAAGCACAAACTGTTTTTCTAATTGGCAATGGGCTTTACTTATATTTTAACTTCTAACTTTTTTAACTTTAATATTGCTAAATTTATATTAAAGGTTCTACAATCGTTTACTCCTTACATCTTATATCTGACCATTATTTTATCTCATCGTTTTTTGATTATTACTATAATAAGTTTAATATAATTATATTGTTTTAAAGTTGTTTTTTTTCATTAATTTCATATAAATACATGCACTTGTGTATATACTATTAATCGAAATCCCCCACTGATAGTCGCCAATTACCTCTTCTGCTGTTTTCATTACTCTATTCAATAGTAGAAATCGCCATTGTTTTTTGTAAATAACACCCAATAGTGTTATTCCCACGGTAATTGTGGCACTCCAATTTGTCCCTCTTTTTGATGTATGGGTATTATAATGGCTATATACCATTCCTCGGGCCATTTGTTCCTTGTTCCATACTTCCAGGATAAGTTCGCAGATCTCCCGGCATAATAGTCTCCCCCAAATTTAAGCATTTCCGCGGTAATTCCATCAATTCCAGGAGCTTTGTGTGTTTTTCAATTTGAGATGACTTCTTCTCTACCTCTTCTGGGTCCGGGGGTTCTAGATCTATCGCCTCTTCCGGTATTGCTGGCTCATTGATTATTGAGACTTCTCGAGACTGCTCCGGGTTTGGGTTCAGTAGTTCGCTGAAGTATTTTCTCCCATCTTTCCGTTATTTTCCTTTGGACCACACAGTAGTGAGCCATCCTCGTCTACAAGCAAATATTGTAAAGATGTTTAATATTTAAAAACATAATATTTTATTTCTGATATTCATTGACAAAATATGTTGTAGATATAACTACTATTCCTTTAATCACCTAAATGGGAAAAATTGTTCCAAGCTAATATGGTTCTCAAAAAAGCTATAGGACTCAGAAATAAAATTGTAATTCAAGTAGGATGATTTTAAAATATTATAGTTACTTTAATATTTATTAAATTTATTTAATAATATATAATATAATATAAAGAAGAAGAAAGAACAAAAATTGCAATGAATAGAGATGTAGTGTATGAAAATGATTGTTACTAAATGTATATAGATTATTATTTCTGATAATAAATGTTTTAATGGTTGATATGATAGAAACATGGGAATTGTTATAAAAGAAAATTACAGAACTGGAAGAACATATGGCCTCCAAGATTTGGTTCAATTAGTTATATAGGCCATTTTCTTTGAAAGGATTGTATGTGTTATAGAAATAAGAATATCCATTTAAATAGTTTCTATAGATATTGATATATATTGTTAATATTTTGTAGTTAAAATTGCTATAGTGTTTCACGTGGAAATCACAGAAAACCTCAGTGTTTTTCATATATACAAATTTGGGCATGTTCTGTGTCATTCACTTGAAACTAAAACTGTTAGTTAAAAAAAAAAGCAATAATTTTGCAGACCCAAAAAAGTTCATTTTTATCAGTAAACTAATCAGTGGATGGCATCCAATAACCACATTCCTCATTATTCAAGGATATATACAACTAAAAAGAATAATACTAATTCTGTGATGTATTCTGACATTTCAACAGACAGACAGATGGAGCCAAAGACTCCGAAACATGTTAAGTGAAAAATTAATAAATAGGAGTTATACCTTATAATGATAATAAAGAAATATTTAAAAAAACTTTTTGTTCAGCCACAATGGCCGCACAAAATATTGTGCTCACGCAACATTGGCCTGTAGAATATATAATTTTTTTCAAGATACAGGTAAGGTGATATATGTATTTTTAAATGCTACAATAGGTAATACTGTTTCATGAAAACTTTTATTGCAATTGTTTGAATCCCAAAATCCTGCAAAAAAAATTCAAAATTACAATTTTCACACAGAAATATAAATTTTAATTTTTTATTTGTGGTATGCTATATATAATATGCTATAGAGCAATCTGGATGTAATTTAACATTACGCCACTCACACAATTTAATTTTAGCAACTGTTATTTGGCTGAAATTAACATTTAACTGTTACTACTCATTAGCGTTGAAAAATAAACAATTGTACTATTATTTTTCCCATGGATTAAAAAAACAAAATATTTATTAAAAATATATTTTTAATAATGGATTAAAAAAAAAAGTATTTGAACAAAAAAATATTTATTAAAAATATATTTTTAATAATGACAAACCTTAAATAACAAGTTGATTTAATAGAACAGAAAAGTATTTGAACCTAAAATTTTATCCATTTCATATACAAATGTTTTTGTTTTGATTACATTGCATTCAAATTGAATTATTTTGAGTATTTTTTGTTATGACTAAGCTATATAATTTAGTATGAAACATTCAAAATCAATAAACATTCCTTTCAAAGGGTTACTTGTAGATCTGGTATCTTTTTGTTTTTGTTTTTAACATCATTTTATGCTAAAATATTAGGTGTATATCATGAAAGAGTAAACCTTTAGTATATATTTTCAAGATCAATATAATTTGTTTTTGTTAAATTAGATTAGACATTATTATAGTTATAACGTTGTAAATTCCTTTTAAATATAATCATAGTCGATCTAAACTAACAACAGTATGAATATTTCACCTAATTTGTATTGTAAATATTCAAATAAAAAAAAAAGCTTTGATTGTTTTAGTTTAGAAATTAGTTCTACAATATGATGATATATGTCGCTACTATCGTGGAACAATAGTTCTGAAGTGTACAACAGGTTGCGCTGAAGTACAGGCCCAACAAGGTGCCAAATAGGAAAAGGCAGTTAATTTAATAGGTTATTTTTTATATCTGTTATTTTCGAGCAGTTAGTAATATTTTCAGTTAATTTAACTACCTGTTTTTTTACAGCTTTTTTAAAATTAGTTTTGGTTTCTGTAATCTATGTAATTTATATAATAAAGATAATTAAAAAACAGTTATTACAAAATAACTATCTAACAGGTTACTTTTTTATATATTTAATACAGGGAGTGGATACCTTTTTTTTGACATTATTATTTTTTTTTATAATTTAAGACTGCGCCTTATTTTTCTTATTCGTTGGGAAGACTTTTAATTTTAACTTTAAAAATCCAATTCATCTTGTAGAAACTGCTCGCGCTACTTCAACATTTACTAGACAAACGTTCAAAGCTTCCAGTTAATTACAAAAGACTAATATACATGACTGTGATTAGACCTATTTGGACTTACGGAGTTGAGCTTTGGGGCTCTACTAAACCATCCAATTCATCCCGTATCCATTCTTTACAATCCAAAATACTTCGAAAAATCCTCAATACTCCTTACTTTGTCACCAATAAACTTATCCATAAAGATCTTAATGTTCCATATATTGCTGATTTAGCCCACACCAGATACCTATCCTTTCATAGTAAGCTCTATAACCACTCAAATCCGTTAGTTTCTCAACTTGCTTCCCATTCCATTCCTGATAATCCCCCGAGGCGTCTGAAACGAAGATGGCCTAGAGACCTTCTAGTGTAGAATTTTTAACGAAGTGCTGCTGATGAGTAGTTCTTTTCAAGTTTTAACATGTTATTGTAATCGTTGTCAATACATTTACGTAATGTATATATTTTGTACAGTTGAGGAGGTGAGATGCAAAACTCGTTCGTTCCATTTTTTTGAAAAGTAGGATATTAATTATCTTATAGAAATATAACATATATAAAGATATTTATAGATAAAGATATAAAGATATATTTATTATTAGATTAGAAAGATAATATATATAAAGATATTTGTTGATAAATATATAAAGGTAGTTAATATATTTTAGAATCCACTGACATCTCAATTTAAAAAAAAAATGGAACGAACGAGTTTTACATCTCACCTCCTCAGTTGTAAATTTCAATAAATGTATATTTAAAAAAAAAAATTTTAAAACCTTTAAAAATGACATCAAAACTAGAAAATAGGTTAGAAAGTTTTAGAAATATTATTCTAGAAAAACTGCTTTTATTGAATAAATAAACAAATATGTGTCTCATTCGAGGGCACTAAGTTATATGGATGTTAAATTACACAATATATAAAGTAAAATTAAAAAAATTAAAAAAAAAAACTTAATAATCGACATTAAATAAATAACGTAAAATAAAAAAAATAAAATACAGTTATGCAACTGGTTGTCTCGCATGTAATGTTCGTTTTTTGAAACCAAAAGTAAATAAAACAAAATAACCAAAAAATCAATGAAATTAATTAATATATTTTATTAAAAATATTTACCATATTTTTCAACTTCTCCCAATGACTAACAAGCTTTAACTTCCAGATGTGGAAAAACTTTGAATCACGTGATGAAATTAAGTACGAAAAGTCTGAATCATCTGTAAACATTTTTCATCGCATAAAGTTATCCAAGTTCTAATAAAACTGGCAGCCCGTAGGGGATAGATCTGAGGAATGTCTGGGACGAGCTAAGCTTCATTAGCCGACTCCCTCAATTGATTTACCCGCTATAAAAATAGGAGGTCGGGCGTTATCATGGTCAATAGGATAGGTCTTTTGTTGTTGACGAGTGCATAATGTTTGATCAAATTTTGATGCTTTCCGTAAATGTTTTGGCATTATGGTATTGAATTGACCGTGACAACAAACCCTTAATTAATCTTAATCGACCATACATAAATTAATAATCATTAATCTCCTCAACAAAGTTTTGATCCTTCTTTGCCAAATGGTCCTTTTAATATTACTTTCTTATCCAATGACGTGATTGATATCCCTATGTCTATGTAGAAGCATTACCAAAATCATAATACAAAATTAATCGGAAATTGCGTGTTTTCATTTTCACGTTTGAAATTGAACTAAAATTTGTATGCCTACTTTTAGGGCCACCGCAGACTGCAGAGTTTTTATCGGCCGATAGTTAGGTCGGCCTCTTAATCAGTATGGAGGGAGAGGTATGCATATGCGCAAATTACACCGATTCAGTACCGGCCAATAACAAAAATTTGATAGGCTTCCCGATTGCCATCAAACTAGTCCGTCAACTATCGGCTGTTTAATCAGTATTGGCTAACTACGACCTACGCACACACGACGATAGTTTATCAGCCGATTAATCAGTTCGCTCCTAGTATTTATGGTTTATCTTAACTCATCGCCACGCTCAATCTCTCCTCCACTGGTAAAGAAAGTCTTAAATTGGTATCCTTCTTCACTATAGCTGGTCCAATTTGCATAACTAGTTCATTGAAGTTGCTTATGCTCATCCGATAAGGCGAAAAACTTCTTCGGGTAATCAAGTAATTTATAATGTATTGTGTAGAATTTTCCACTAAATAATCTATCACTGAGAATGGGATGCACCCTATACTCTCGGAATCTCTTCTTGATTTTCCTCCTGCGTTGTATGAGGGCAATAATAACATTTCTGGGCAATGTTTTATGTCAACATTCAAACACAAACTAACAATAAGTAACTAGGTAAATCGTTTGAGAATAGTCGGCCGAATGTTGGCTATCCTGCGCCTTCTTTACCAACCCGACTGGTAAGTTGGCTCGGTGTGCGCACTAGCAGCCCAACTCGAGTAAACTATCACCCGATAAAAAGTCTGCAGTCTACGGGGGCCCTAGGGATTTATAAGTCTTATCAGTAAAATGTAAATATTTTTTGCGCAAATCAGGAGAAAACGAGTCCACTTTAATCCTCTCTAAACATTAAGCTATAAAAAATTTAAGACATTTCATGAGGGATCAGACCAAAGAGACTTCAAGGTTTAAAAATCGATTGGAGGCAGAGAGAGAATGATATAGTTGGATCAAACAGGGCTTGGATAGTAGTACCACTAGTTGAGGGCTTGAGCATTGCTAGAAATCTATATCTATATCTCTACAAGCCATTTTTCGTTTGTGATTACTAACCGCGAAAACTACTAAACCAATCTGTACCAAATTTTAACCACTCCATTCTTATAGTTTCAGGAAGGTTTAGCGATAATAAAACCTGCAGATTTTAAATTAATTTTTAATTAAAAAAGTAATAATATGTCGAAAATTGTGAAGTTGTCTGTGAAAACTGGCCGATAGGTGGCGAGCGCTATTCTACATGAGAGGTTACAATGGTAGGCTGTTATATAGAATTTGAAGTGATTATAAAATTTTCTTATTTTCAATAAAATTATTAAAAAAGATATAAGAATGTGGCGCGACATGTGGACCCCAGTGAAATTTGAATATCGACTGATACCTCACTAATAATAAAGTAAATATTCTCTATCCACCTGGATTGACTCACTCATACATTACAATTAAAATTTGGTTGTCTAATTAAACTTTTACGTGATCTTTAACCAAGTTATTTGTGAAATGGCATCATTTTAAAAAAAGTGGAACTATCATCGCGTCTATAATTCTCAATTGAAAGACTGGAAAAATCGCATTTCTTCCTATTATCCTAATGATTCTTACTAATCTACCCATTTCAATCCGAACGATTAAATTTTTGTAATTTAATTTTTTTTTGCTATGACAATAAACAAATCACAAGGCCAGATTCACTAAAATATTGTAGTGGATCTTCTGGCTCATAGTCAATAATATGTAGGGCTTTCCAGAACTGAAAACAATCAAATAATACTCACAATATCGGTAGGGAATACTCGAAATGGTGTTTATTCGGAAGCTCTATGAATTTATTTTTATCTACAATATAATATTTGTATTAATAATTATGTAAATAAAACTATTATTAGTTCTAATTACTAATGTTCTTTACTTATGATAGCGGGTGAAGCCGTGACAGGGGATGCTAGTATTATATAAAAGGACAAGACATTTTTCGTTTGTGATCACTAACCGCAAAAACTACTGACCAATATGTACCAAATTTTAACCACATCATCTTTATAGTTCGAGGGAGGTTTATTAATAATAAAATCTACTAATCTTCAATTAATTTGTCAATGAAAAAGGGATAATATATGGATAACAGTGAAGTTTGAAAATTGACCGAAAGGTAGTATGTACCATTCAACATGTGAGGTTACAAAAGTGCGGTGTTATATAGGGCTTGAAATTGATAATAGCATTTACTTATATTCAATTAATTTATTTAAAAAAATTAACCCGGCGTTGGTCGCTAGGTGAGCATTTCCCTCACCCATCTAAAAATTATTTAATAAGTTCGTCAGAATTTAACTTTAATCGCTGACCCTCAGTATAGCTGACTTTAGGACATTTGCGAATAAGAATATTCGGTTTCTAAGCAAAACGGATATTGGGTAGCCAGGTGGCCAGGATATTGGGAGATTAGTACTGAAAATTGCTGTGTCCACACTCCTCAGTATCAGATTATCTCGTGCAGTTTTTTCGTTACATTTTACTGAGCGAGTTTTCTAATTTCTTTCGATTGATTAGTGATTATTAGGGTTCAAAATAAGTCGTGGATCTAAAATTCTTGAATTGTTGGATAAAAAGCCAGTTGAGAAGGATAAATTGTAAGTAATTAGTTGATAAATCGTCGTGAATTGTATTACTATTATTTTTCAATCATTTACTAGGAATCTGAAATTTTTACTATTCCAGATTCTTGTTCGGGGCTGCTCGAGGCAATGCTAAATAGATCTGGTATAGGTGTGCTGAAGAAATAAAAAAACAAAAACAAAAAAAAATTGTAAAAAGCCTAATGTTCCAATTCATAATGAACATACTAAATATACATTTAATAACTGTATATAAATCAAAGAAAATGATCTAGCTGGTGATAAACACAATATTATGCAAATAGTAAAAATTTTAATTTTAATTTGTTTTTGTTTTTGTTTTTTTGTTGTTTTACAACAAATCCTTGAAAAAAAATATTTTTAATCCTCATACTCCATACTACAATTATTTATACATCATGATGAAATTCATTTAACATTTATAACTACATATTTGATAACATAAAACTGCATTTTTTATGAAAATCAAAGAAGTGAGGGAAATGCTCAACTAGCGACTAGTACACCGGTACCAGATCGGCTAGCGACCAACGCCGGTTTAAATATGTGGTGTGGCCTTTTGAATTGGAAGTGGACCCCAATGGAGCTTGAAAATCGACCGATATGGTTAGCTACGCTGCAATAGAGTCTACAATGGTTAAACTACCGAACCCATCTTTACCAAATTCTAACTACATCATCTTCATAGTTCTAGAAAGGTATAGCAATAATAACATTTACAATAGTAATAATTTAAATAAAACGAGGTTTGTTACACTGTCATGTACTTTTGCTGAGACATTAAAATTCAGCCAGATGAAACCAATAAAATTATTTCAGTCGAATAAAACTTATTACCAAATCAAAAATATCGTCCTTTGATTTTAGATATTGTGTGTAAATATATGATTCGTAGGCCTTTAGTTTTAAGCACTGATAATGCAGTACATTTTCCGCAAGAGTTTATTAATAGTCTCTGTCTATCTGGATTACCAATTCATACATTAAAATTCAAAAATTGGATGTACAATTTTGTTTTTACATGAACTTCTACCACCTAATCTGTACAATGGTACCGGGTTAAAAACTACTGCTGTGAGTGGAAATATCATAGAAGTAATGCTCCATTGCATATTTCTATAAAAGATTTTTATTGATAAACAAATAAAACTTTAATAATTAATTCAAATTATCTAATTTCTTTAATTATAAGAACGGGCCAAGGTCACGACTGGGAATTCTAGTTAAATATAAATAACCAAGTGAATTTAGGATTTGATATGAAATTCATTCATAACAAGCTGACATTTTAAAACTAGTTCCTCTTTATATATGAAACAAATAGTCAACATCCCCTTGATTTCAAATAGCGGCATCTTTCTTTAATGGTTAATCAATGATGGCCCCCCAGCACTTTTTGACCTCGGTGGTGGTTTCCATCATACCTTTATATGTAGCATTACTCATGTTTAAATTTACTACAAACATTGGAACCTTTTATTTTTCTGATATTTTCCAATATAAGGCGAAACTGTTTAAGAATCTGAAACTTTTCGGATTTTTACGACAAATAAATCGATAAGATTTTACTATCGGGTAATGTTTTGTATGAATCGAAACTTCATTTTACTTCAGCCCCGCAAGTTCCTTACTTCCCTATCCTGGGCGAGCCTTCTGCAACTTTTTTGGTCACATTTCTCAGATCCGAATAATTCACTGGTCCAAAATACATAACGTATTTGTAAAAGCTCTCGTTGCCACTGCCGTTTTAATCTATGAAGTGGGTTATTAGGATGTGTTTATCTGAATAATATATGGCCAGAGGATCGGGACGGTGAGGGAGGTATTGATTTATAATTTAGGTAATTTAAGGGCCAAAGGCAAAAAGTATATATATATATAGTATATAGATATCATTATGTTGGTTGAGCTAATTATAGATATACATTATTAAATATAAAAGTGTGAAAGAACAAAGGGCTATTCTTTCCCACTCTTTTTCACATACTACGAGTACATTAAATCATATTTAAAGGATAGAAAAGATGTGTTTCTTCAAGATCTTTTTTAAATATCTCTATTAATTATGTATCTGTAATAAGTTTCTTTTTTTTTTAAAGGGTTACAATGATGTCAACTTTTTTTTCATTACGAATACATATATTTTCCTTTTTACGTGAGAAAACTTCTAAATTTCGTAAATACAAAATCAAGCTTCCTTGCTGTCAACTAAAAAAAACATGATGATATCCTACACTCCAAATATTTATTTGTTGGATTTATAAGTAATACAGGAATATTATATTTATCTTTCACGGCAGATCATATTCCTTAATCTTAATATGGTAGAAAGAGAGAGAGATTTAATTAATTAATTAAACCAATCAAACCACACCTACTCCCTTACTATAGTACAGAACATTAATACGGTTTTTAAGAAATATATTTTTCTATGTTTAAGGTTTAATTTTTTGACCTCACTTTCCTTTTGTAAATATAACTTTTTATTTTTTTTACCCAGCAAAAATTCTGCAAAGTAATGAACAAATCATATTGAAGAATGTTTCGATAAAGTTGATGGCTACCAAAATATTTGAGAAACACCTTAAACTGAGAGACATTCAAAACACACTCTCCCCAAGTTGTGAGAACTTTTAGTATGTTGCATTAGTGTTGAACATATATTTTTCTTATATTTCCCAATTTTTTTAACTGGACCTAGTAATTTTTTTTCAACCCCTTTGGCTAAAAAAAGTAGATAAATTCTTTATTTGATGGATTTTACCCATTTCACTGAACGAGAAATGCATGGAGCTCACTAGGATTTTCGGATGTAGGAGGAATAATATTAGGGGGAATTGGGTCAGACTAAGTTAGTTTACATATTTTTGCAATCTCTGTGGATTTCCTGTTGACGTCATTGTGTTGAGTAATGGGATTGTCGATTGTCCAAGGCTGTTCGATACGCCTCCGTGAGATAAAGTCACATTTGGTACGTATTTTCTTGTCCTCTGCAATACAGTAGGCTCAACTATCTTTCTCAGTACTCCGTTATAAAACTGTTGGGGTCTTTTCTTTGTTGTGTGTGGAATGTTTACTAACATTAGAGCTCCATAAAGAATATCTTGTATTTGTACACACTTATATATCATTCATTTGAGGTGGTGAGATAGGTTCATACTGTACTAGGTATAGCTTTCGACTTAATATTTATTTTGGTAATAATATTCTATTTTTTATATACTTTTTTTTTAAATCCACATCACTTGTCTCGTGACAGGTAGATGTGATGATATGAAAGATAACTGGCATGTCATATGGATTTCAAAAGAAATCAGATGGTCTTCAATATAATATATGGTGATAAAAGCGGTTAAATAGTTATTTTTCTTAAAATGTGTTATTACCAGTTAGTTTTCTTAAAATGTGTTATTTATATTACTAATTTGGAAAATGGATAATCATTAGTAAAAGTTGATTAGTAGAAGATCCTAGTAACCTTTTGAAAAAGTATTAAAAAAATTTTGTGATGGAAAACTAAGAAATGTGTTTTTTTAATATAGTTTATATTCATTCAACTTAAAATAGACTGCTTAATCAATAATAAAGAACTAGATTTTTTCCTTTATTATTAACACTACAAACTTAAATGCCGAAAAGAAATATCCTATCTTTGATTGATTTGAATGTGTTTATTTGAACTAAAATAAAAGGCCATTTTTTCTTTTTCTATTTTTTTTCTTAGTTAATACTCGTTTATTAAGTCCTAAATTAGAAGCCAATGACATTAAAGATAAATTTACTAATCATCGTACATCCCTTTAGTATTCAGGCTCTTCGGATAACTCTCGTGTTCGTCCTTTAATTGGTTATGAATATGCTTCAGGTAAAGGAGGCCAACGATAATATTCCTACTCAATAAAACAGCCAAACTCCTTCTTAATTATTCTCAGCCTCAATTACCCGGTTAATTGAAAAGTTAATAAACAAGAGGAGTTCTTATTCTCTAAATAGGAGCTTTGTGTGAGTAGTTGCAGCCTGGGGACGATGCAGTACCAAGCACCTCTCAACGACCAAGATGTCATCGACGGCCTGAGTATCTGGTACCTCAAGCTCTTCGGATTCTGGAAGATCATCAATGACTTCAGGACCAAGGGGAAGAGGAACTTTTACTTCAAATTCAAATTGATCATGTCAGTAATAATTTCTTTTCCATACATCGCCTGCCAGTTCTTGAGCTACTTCAAGATCGCGATGGACATCCAGAAGGCGACCATTATAAATCTTCACTGCCTACCGGCCATTCTCCTCTGTTCTAGAATTCTTGTGTTTGGGTTCCGCTTGGACAGCCAGTGTAGATTGTTCAGTTTGATAAGAAAAGATTTCCTAAATATTCCTGAAAATAAAAAGTCTGAAACAAATAAAATTTATAGAAAAATAACCAAAAATTCTAACATAATGTGCATGTTCGCATTCGTTCTAGATTTCAGTGTGGTTTTTACGACTGCAGGAATACCAGGGATTCCTGTCGATTACGTCCTCTACCACACTGGGAACATGTTCGATGTGAGCTCGGGCAAGATGAAGATACTGAGTGGCTGGTATCCTATACCGATGGCGGAGAGTCCTTACTACGAAATTATATTTATCTATGAGGTCATGTGTGTCCTCTTAGGAGGGATATTTTTACCAATATATGTTTCTCTTTTTTATCAAGTCCTGGTCGCCCTGCATGCCCAATTCTTAGCCCTTGGGTATCACGTATCAACCCTGAAGATCGATACTGACGGAACCTATCAGAAGAAAAGTGATAAAGATAGAAATTCAGACATACATGAAGAATTTTATAGAATTTTACAAGATCATCAGATGTTATTGAGGTATTTAATCATTCAAGATAATTAATATACTATCGATATATTTGTTTAGTCTGAAAGAAATGCAATAAAATCTACCATAGGCAACCAAGAGAACCACCAAACTACCACAAACTTAACAAGTCTTTTTTATTTTCAATTAAAGTAATCCACTCCCGAATTTTCATTTTATTTAGTTTTTTTAGCAGGTGTTTCCTGACATGTTCCCCTTGTTTTCGTTGTAATTTATTAAAGTGCTCTTGATGAATAAAAAATGATTTCTTTAAATGTATATTTATATATATATATATATATATATATATATATATATATATATATATATATATATATATATATATATATATATATATATATATTAAATATTTGCAGATACGCTGATGAATTGAGAAGTGTATACAACCCCCTGGTAACAGTAAACCTTGGAATCGCCAGCTGTTTGGTCATTGTATCCGTTTTTCAGTATCACGTGGTAAGTAAAACTGTACAATGTTTTAACAATTTTTTTTAACATAATTAATTTTAAATAACAGCTGTTAAAAAGTCAGCTGATTGTATTTTGCATTTATAATAATGGAAATATTTTCAATAAAAAATTTTTGAAAATAAATCCAAAATAGTTTAAATATTAGCAGCAAAGTTCGCTCTAAGTTTGGATTATCTTCAGAATAAAATGTACATTACTTTAAATCTTTGGTTTAGCGTTTGGTGTCCTATCTTTGAGTGCGAGACCTAGGTCATTATATCAAATATTAAACCGAAATAATTCAAGATGTATACAATCAAGATTGTTTTGGCTATTCTGAATAAAAAATAATAATATATATTGTTCTGGTTTCGTCCAAAGAGCTGAAAAATGAAAATAATAAAGTGTTGAAACGTTCATTTTATATATTTGTTTACCAAATATAAAGAGATTAATTGATATCCACACGGTTCTTTCACACAAAGGTTTAAATTTTTGAAAAGGTCGGGTGAAAAATGTAAACACTACAAAACACTTGTTTAAATAATTGAGTTAACTAACCTGATAAATTTTTTAACTCAAGAAATTGTGGATGATTTCCACACTCTAAAAAAACATGTGATTGAATTATCATGGAAAACGCGGAAACTTTTTTTTTTTTCGCTGTTTTGAGGAGGGACAAAATTTTGAGAGTATGCGTAGTTTAGAAAAAAAAATCAATACATATTTTTTTTCCAATCAATACACGCCCAAAGAGCTGAGGAAAAAAATATATAATGTGGAATCTTTGAGTTAATAATTAATTTTTTATATCGAATTTTACAAATGATGACTCATTGTTCTTTTACCAAAACATTTAAATTTTAGAACAGATTTAGTTGAAAATGTAAACATTAGAAAATAAAAATTTTATAATCAAACAAATATTTAAAAATAACATAATTGAGTAAACTAACATCATAGATTTTTTTGACTCATAAAATGTTGAATAAAAACCCCAATTATCATCAAAAAAACAAAAATATATCTCGTTGATTGAAGGAGGGTCAATATTTTGACAGCTTAAGTATTGATGTTTATATAATGATTAGGTAAAGGATACCTCCCAATTTTCATTCATATACACTAAACTTGCGATTTCTTAAAAATACAGTATAAAAAATTTAATTTAAAATTTGATAATCTTAGTTCAACAGAACATCAGGTACATTTCATAAATACTTTCCATACCATCTATATAAGATTTGAATCTATTAGAGAGATATGTAATTATGGGCTACAGATTGCTTTTACAAAAACAATTAGGAGGGTTCCCGTTTGGGTAAACTTTTTTTAATATAAAAATCAAAAAAAATTATGTTTAGATTCGCCAGAAAATGTTAATTTAGGAGCTTACTAAGGTTCTAAAAACAAAATTGAAATCACTTTGAGTTCAAAGGGTATTTGCTTTAAGGTTATGCGTTATTTTTTGTTTTTGTTTGTGTAAATGCTCCAAGTTCTCTAGTTCTCTTATAAAACGTTAACCCAATGTATTTTACTCTCTGTGGGATTGTACTGTTTTATATATATATATATATATATATATATATATATATATATATATATATTTCAGTTTTAGTTATTTTTATTTTTTTTTTTAAAGTTATTGATACTTAAAAAGATTTATTTGTATTAGAAGAAAGGCCATTTAAAACATTGTATGCAAATAATATGCTTTTTGCATGGCGTATGCACAATGTTTAAATTAAACGTCTCTCCTGCAGGGTTACTACAGAAGTGAATTTTTTTTTTTTTTTTTTTTTTGGAGCCACTACGGACCAAGAGGCTCGTAGCGTAGCTCCTTTTCGGGAGCCAGCTATCTCTCCTCTGCCCATTTGGTCCCTGTGGTTTTCTTATTTGTCAGGGGTACTGAAAAAACTACCTGTCGGACAGCTTGTCGGTCCTTTGTTTTGAGGAAGGACAAACTTTTGAGAGTATTTTTAGATTTTTAGAGAGACAATTAGATGAGTAAATATCTCGGCAGGAGTGATAAGCCCTTTCAAACTTGGCGCATCTTGAGTCTATGGCTAGGTTCTCGTACAAAAGAGAATATATATGTGTGTGTGTGTGTGTGTGTGTGTATTCATTCATCAAATTCAAATATTTCTAAGTGTTGCGATATTTTTGACTATATTATATATATATATATATATATATATATATATATATATATATATATATATATATATATATATATATTTATATCAAACTCCCTGTCAAAAATATCGCAACACATAGAAATATTTGAATTTGATGAATGAATATATACATATACATATATATACATATATATATATATATATATATATATATATATATATATATATATATATATATATATATATATATATATATATATATATAATATGGCAGAATAAGCCTCATCAAATAGGAGACCTTCTGGACTGTTCGTTACCGGCGTAGAACATTACAAAATAATATTTTTTTTCAACTAAAAATGTTTAAACCACAATTCGTTAATATCCTTATTATATATTGCCCTTGAGTGTGGCAGATTGTTATAATAAAACAAAAATAGTTGTTTTCCATACCAAAAGTTTCATCTATAATATAATGCCAAATAATTTATCAATTCCTTATTAGATTTACCCTTCTATATCACGGGTAAGGAAAATTAAAAAAATAATCTGTAATAAAAAAGGTGTTTAAACTTAAAATAATTTTAGGAGGGATGCAATACACACACATACATCTATCACCCATGTGAATAATTGGTCAAGTCCAATTACCATACTTTTCAGAGTCCGACTTTGAAATTCACTTTTGTGAGTTTATAATTAAGTATTTATTTTTAATAAACATTATGGATATTCCATCATCATATATAATAACATATAATTCTGATTATAAATATGATATGATTTCAGGGAGATACAGTAGATATTGTATTCATAATCAAAGCTCTACAATTCTTGGTGTCTATAATAATTGAACTCGCTATGTTCTGTTATGGTTCTTCTTCCATCGAAGCAGCGGTAAGTTATTTCATCATATTTTGCTAAATCTTATATTGTTAAGATATACACTTCTCAAAACATTCAATATTACAACTTAAGCAAAAAATTAACACTTATAGTTATATATTGGAACCTATTTGGATATACGCATCCCAGATTTTCAGAACAGTTAAATAGACGCAAATACAAACACATAATTTTTGCAAGTAAAAACTTTGAATGGCTAAATTGAAAGAAATCATAATCAGCTTAATTCAATTGCAAGAAAAGGTCAAACTGTGAGGACGAAAATATGAAAAATTTAACAACAAAATTTTTAGTATCCTCTTATATATTTTAAGGTACTAAAAAAAATGAATGTGTGTATGTCTGTAATCGATAGATTCAAAAACCGTACATCCAATCGCCGTGAAAATTTGGGAAATTATTAGGTATATCCCCGGGAAGGTTTTTGAAAAAAACAAAATTTAAATCAGAGTTGGGGTTCTAGGTGTATGTAAATATCAAAATAACATTTATTCTTATTAAATACTACTTTAGTGCAGGGGTTTGTGAACAATTAGCAATAAAACATATGTTCTAAATTAATCTATATCTATAATATTATATAAAAGGACAAGCCATTTTTCGTTGGTTATAACGGTACAATGCTATATAGAGCTAGAAATTGATAATAAAATTGGCTTGATTCAAATAAATTGTTGTAAAAAAAAGCTATAAATATTTAGTGTGACGTGTGGATCCTAGGGATGTTTAATAATCGAACGATATGTGGTAAGCGGCATTCAACACCAGAGTTTGCAATGGTAAAATTATTAAACCCCTCTGTACCAAATTTTAACTACAAAATGTTTACAATTCTAGGAAGATTTTAAATAGTATAGTTTACTATAATAACAATTTAAATTCAGTGTTAAGTGGCAGAAGTTTGTCACTCTGTCTTTTATAGTTAGATAGGAATTAAAACCCAACCAAATGAAATCATTAAAATTATTTTTGCTGCACTAAACATTATTACCTTATCAAAATATCGATTGTTTTTATATATTGTGTTTAAAAAATGGGCGACCTAACCATAGCTTTTGATGAAGGTTTTAAGAAGACTAATATTTCAATGATTTAAAATTCATTTTAATGTTTCAGCTTTATTTAATAAATTGTACCATTGGTTGTGTGAAAGAGGAGTAATATTACCAACAAATACTATAGCAGAGAATATTAAAAACATTATTAATGAAAAAGTAAATTGTGACATAGAGAATATCTCAATAGATAGGGTTGTAAGCACTGATAATCCAGTCATTATCCGCCAGAGTTTCAAGTTTAAAACGTCTCTATCCATCTAGATTACCAACTCATAGATTAGATTTAAGGATTGAATATCCAATAATTCTTTTGAGTAAATCATTGCAATAATACCGAGTTACAGCTTTGAGTGAAAATATCTAGAAATATTGTGAGAAAATAATTGTCAACTGCATTATAAGATTTTTATCGTTAAAAAAAAAACTTCTGTTATTAGTTAAACCTATCTAAGTTCGTTACTTATAAGAGCGGGCGAAGCCGTGACTGGGGATGCTAGTTTTAAAATAAAAATTAGAGAGAAGTGTTCTTTATTAATATAAAATAAAAACACATAGATGCCCAACTACATCCAGTTCTATACACACAGCATACTAATCTAACTAATTAAAAACAACATTATATTATAAAAATAATTAATAATATTTATAAGAGTATAATTCTATAACTTTTAAACATAAACCATTAAATTTATATATATATATATATATATATATATATATATATATATATATATATATATATATATATATATATTTTAATTCCATTTCCTTGAAAATAAAATTATTTCTATATTCATTTCACTTGATCTTTTTTGAAAAAGCTCAATCGAGGTAGGTTCTCCGTAAGGTTTTAGCATTTACGAAATATCAATGGTGTTATATTCCGACTACAAATCAGAAAATTTTATTTAATGGAGCTGAAATAATAAACCCTATCGGTTTCATGTACAAAATATAACAAAATAAATTCTTCGGCAAAACAAATAAGGTTTTCCGAATTATTGGCAAGATATTTAGTCTCCCAAAAATTATTTTAACAGAATATTAAAAACGTGTTATCTTCTTCAGATCTGAAAAGTGCAAATTTAATCATGAATAAAAATTGGTATAATGAAATTATAGAAAAATTAGTTTCACAACACTATACTAAATGTATTTAGACATCGAAAAATTATTAAAACTATAATCTAGAAAAACATTCATTCTAAAGCTTTATTTCCACAAATGTCCCGCTGGGTTCTGCTCCCCTCGTGCTATCCACGCCATGTATGTTCATTTAATCAGTTTCACTGGTTCTGTATTAACATTGACAAATCAGACAATGAAAAAATAATCTTTATTCCTGGACGTATTGTCCCCTAAGAATAATAAAATTGTATCATAAAATAGTTCAATGGTCTGGCAATATTATAATTGACTGATAGATCTTGAGTAGCGTAAGCATGTTTTTTTTCTTAAATTGGCTACCTATTAAAAAATATAGGTAATTCTCGTAATGATATGATCTCCTTCAAGGAAGAAGACTTAAAATTATGATTCATTATCACCTTCAAAAAAAAAAACTGTTTAGAACGAAACTGTGCAATTATTATTCTTTTAATATCGTTTATTCCCAATTTCTGGATTCAGAAAGTCGGAGGATCGGAAAAAAAAAGAAGCTATTAATCTTATTTTATGTTTTTTTTTTAAATCATAAATTTAATTTGGAGACAATAAAATAGGTAAATAATTAGCACACATTATTCGTTTATCAACGAGTATCGTTGATAATTTATTTTGGAAAGCAAAGCCAGCAGAAGAAAGCAGACCTTTCTTCTTGTACTTTGGTTTGTGCCTTCAATAGCTACAAATACAGTACCGCATTACTGAAATTTATTGCGGGTCTTATATCTTAATATTTAAGGGGCAAAAGCTGCACTTAAAACAGATCGCCTACATTAGATCCTTTTGTTGAATAAGATTTTGGGTAGGATCAGTCTGAAAACATTTGAAAATTAGCAAACATATTTTATTTTATTTGCCAAATCAAATAGTTTCGGCCAATGAAAAATTTTTAATGTTTCATATGTTGCTGATTTAGCACAAACCATATATCTATCCTTTCATAGTAAGCTCCATAACCACTCAAATCCCCTGATTTCTCAACTTGCTTCCCACACCATTCCCGATAATCCTCCGAGGCGTCTGAAAAGAAGATGACCCAGAGACCTTCTAGTGTAAAATTTTTATTAAAGTGCTACTGATGAGTAGTTCTTTTCAAGTTTTATCACGTTATTGTAATAGTTAACAGCACATTTACTTGATGCATATATTTTTACAGTTGTAAATTTCAATAAATTGTCATAATGAAAAAATTAAAAAAAAAAAAATCAATGTTTATAGTTTTATCGAACAGAATTGATTTACAAAAATTGATTTTGTAAACAATAAAGTATTAGTAAACACGAGAAATTCAATTATATGTTAAGACATAATAGTCATCTGAATGTGCCCTGCAACAGCTGTTTCTAATATTTCTTTCGCAGACAGAGCTCGGACCTGCAGTTCGCAGTTTACAGCAGTGACTGGTACAAGGCAGACACTAACTTCCGGAGGACCGCCCAGATGATGATGGTAGGTGCCAAGAAAGGGGTCACCCTCACGGCAATCAAGATGTACCCCGTCAATTTGGAAACGCTCATGGCTGTAAGAATACATATATTGTTATTTCTTTATCGTTTAGAGCTAAACTTCCTTGTGTAATAGATTGACTGCCCGTTAGTGACAGCCCTATTTCTATTATTTTTATTTTATATTGCTATTTTTATTTTTTTTTTTATTTGATCGCCAATTTTTTTTTTTCGGAACGGCCTTGGAGACCATGCGAATATCATTATTTTCACTTCTTTTCATACTCCTACTTTTCGATTGCTCTACCCTTCTTTCCTCGGTCCACGCTATTCTTTATCTCGCACATCTCTTTCTCACAAGTACCTCGTTAAAGCCCGATAATTAATTTTTTTTCAATTTTGATTATTATTACATCTCTTACAGTGAGAAAACTCTGCTTTAATTTATAATAAATAATTGTCAATGGTTTAAATAGTATGTTTACGGTTCAAGTTATATGTTTACGGTTCAATTTACGTATTATTACCCGGAAGATAAGAGGCACCAAGGGTCAGTCTGGGCCAGACTTCGATAAAAGAAAGGGGTCCTTTACTCACCGATCTTCTCTCACTGAGAACGATCTTCGATACGCCCCGGCAGGCTTGTTGCATTGTATTTTCTTTCACCCCTGCCGATGGAAAATGGAAGAAGTGACACTCGCTGAATGCTGAGAGGAGACGTACATCACTGAACAAATTAACTATTCAAACCCTAAACGTAACTTGAGCCAATTCCACTATAGAAGAAAAAAAAAAAAAAAAAAGATATTCCAAGTTTTTAATTATTTTTATTAACTTATTAAGTATAAAAATAGTTTTTGAAGCAGATTAGTTTTAGTTTGTAAACTTTTTACCAAATAATTTCTTTTCTTTTTTTATGTAATCATTATAGGAGATGTTTTTTTTTTTTCTAGTTTGAATTTCATTTTTTTTTTTTTTTTTTTTTATTTCTTTCATCATATTTCTTTTAGTTTTTTTTTTGTATGTATGTTTTATGTACAGAACTTTGAGAAATATAATTATTTTTAAGTTGATGTTCCTCAATGGTTTTAATGGTTTTAATTTTTTTTTTTTTTTTTTTTTTTTTTATTTTTTTTTTTTTTTATTTTGAATTCATTTTCAGGTTTTCTTAATTTTTAAACTCAGTAAATGGGTAAAATTCTCTCATGTTTTTTTGTAATTTATATTTGGGAATTTCGTCAGATAATTTTTTTTTTTTTTTTTACCAGCGCTCACTGGGGGCGAGTATTGTTTTTTTTCAAGAGTGAAGAGCGCCCCTTCCCAACAGACCTTAATTTCTTTTAGTCTTTTTCTATATCCGTCCCCGTCCCTATCCAAATAGTCTTGGTCTGTTATTTTCAGTCTCTCAGTTTTTCCTTCATCTGTTTGATATACCCCCAGCACTCGTGTATCCTCTCATTTTATAGAATATTTCTCGATTTAATCTCCCATAGAAACTTAACCTTCTTATTCTTATGTCCGTTTCCAAATCATTTATTTCCTTTATTAGGTCTCAATCTATAGCCTTCTTATTAAATATTTTATTTTATTTGCCTAACCGAATAATCATGATTGACTCTGAATTTTTATTTTTAATGATTATTATTTTTTTATTATTCATTAAGATTATTTATTAAGTTTTTTTATGTGTATGTGAATATATTGTAAGGATGTATTCATCATCTATTTCTATTGTCTACATATCTCTATTAACTATTGCCTTTCAGTAGGGTAGATTCCTATATATTGACAGGCAAAATTTTTCCACAATAGATAAAAGCAAGAAGTATTTAAAAAGAATAGCAAGCAATTTTAAATTTACGAAATTTTTAAACGATAAAATTTATAGCCACTCCTTGCGTCCACTATGTCTTGAATTCGGTAGGGTATAGGTCCAATGTGATTTTTAATACATTCTTGAGGGATATTAGCCATCTAATCCAAAGCTGTTATAAACCATATAAATATCAAATTTCGTAATTTTTTTTAAACACTTGGTTTTATCTAATTAATGTTTTAATAACCCTAATATGTTTCATATGTCCTGGATAAAAAATGTGATGACGTAAATACACCTAAAGAAATTTGAAACTTTTAGTCGACAAAATGAAAAAAAAAAAAATATTGAGTGGAATTTTTTATTTGTCTGTATATTTTAGTTATTTAAAGAAGCTACAGTAATTGAATAATCGTCAAATTGATCATAAACTGAACTTTTTACAAGAGAAATAGAAAATTACTTTATACTGGTCATTTCAAAATTTCGGTTATATTTAAATTAGAGTCAAATCACAATTATATTAAAATCAAATCACATCTCTCTCAACCCTCTTAGTTTACAAAATTTTCATTCCTATGGAGTCAGATTTTACAAGTTATTGTTACCATAAATAATTCAATGATATTTTAATTTTTTTTAAATTCAATTGATTCATTCTAGTACATATGTGTTGTAACTGAAATCGTTGTTTATTTCGTTTAACGTCACTTTATGCTGCTATGGCTAATCGGACGAGGCTGTCCTAAATTTTGCCTATCCAGGTATAATTAGGATAGGGATCTTTAACGGGTACCTGACATCGCACAGGCTCGGGACCCCCATTTTACGTCCCTTCCGAAGGACGGCATAGCTAAGGATTTTTTACTCCCTTTAAAAAATCCTAAGGTCATCTGCCGGGCCGCGAACACTGAAATCATTATGCTATACGCCAATAGTTTATAAGCTCATTTATTTTGTGCATGTTCAAATGATTATTTTATTTAGTGTTTCTATTTCATTTTTATGAAGCACCACCTTAAAACTTTTAATCACTTTTTCAATTCTCAATTACTAGACAAGTATTGCTAGATTGTTCTATTGAAACAATTATACTTATATTAAAGTGTAGATATCATCACATAAGTAACTAAATATTAAGATCACCATTAAGGGATTACTGAGAACTACAGGAACTCTACCAATACTACAAAAAAACGATGCCTAAATATGGGTGATTTAAACCCATAATAAATAACATGATATTAAAATGTCATCATATATGTATATACACATATATTGTTAATAATTTATTGCAATTTTTTTTTTTCAGATCTTTCAGTTTGCCTATTCAACATCGACATTGATGTCAAGAATGCTAGAAAAGTAGCTGATTTGTTTTCTCTCTTCAGTAAATCTTGGAAAGATATAGAAGGCATTTCTTTCATCGTACATAACCTTTTCCATCAACAATAAATTTAAGATAAAAACTGTTCAGACCTTTAAATCCTCATGACTGCACATTTCCTGAGAAAAATTCATGTTCTCTTACTATATGATATATGATGATGACATGTATGATGGTATAATGAAAAATATAAATACTGAAATTACTACATCTACTTTTTATTGTCTTGTTAATCCAATAAACTTCAGCAACAAATGGCTAAAATCATCTCTTTATTAATAAATGTCTTGAAATTTGTGTCCACTTTCAGACCGTCTCCTGTCGAGCTTCAAGGATGAATCGCAAAGCTTAAAATATGGAGATAGGGGAGACAGCTGTATATATTTTTATTTTTCTCAGTTTTGTGTATTTTCAGCTAGTATAATGTTATGGTTACACTCTATGTGCTTGTGAATAATTTGTTATTATTATTATTTATTTGTTGGTTGCGACAGTCTTTAAAGCAGGACCAGGAAACTCCTCAATAAGTCTCTTCCAACCATCTGGATCCGCTGCCTTGCGATGCCGTCCCCTAACTCCTGCCTGGCGGAGGTCTTGCTCAACGCCATCTCAACAGTGGCTACCCTCGAATTCTAAAACCTTCTGGTTCTTCTTTTAGTAATTTTCGAGGAGAGCAAGAAATTCTTTTTTCTATGATTCAATATTTTAAATAATGTAGTTTTATGAATAATAAAAAAATAATCCTAAAAATAAATAGTTAATTAATTTATCAATATGTAAGGATACATCTAAAATATAAATAAAATTGCTTTATTGGAGTTGTAAAAAGAACTAAATGAAAATTTAGTCTTACTACCCACACACGCACGCACCCACGCACGCACTTTTTTTTTTAATCTACTCTTTTTAGCTACTCTACACCAAAAGGCCATTTTTTTCAATAGTGCCGGCCAAGAAACAAAACATGTATCCTAAAGTGCGATAGAAAAAGTTATGATTTTGATTACTTTAAAATAAGTTAAAATAAGTGTTCAGCATGAATTTAATTTTAATTTTCCTATCATGCGAGAAAGTTATTCAAACTCTTTTTCAAAAACTCGAAAAAAATTTTTTAAATCGTTAATGTTTAAGGCCATAAATTTTTAGGAAGGAGAAGAGACTTACAAATAATATTTTATTTATGTATTGAGTACTCGTAGTACTACAAGCAGCATAAGTTTTAGTCTTGAGAATGTACCCTTTTTTTCTCTACGGCTTTTCAAAAATGGCTGAAAGCAGGTTTTTGCCAATTTTCATAGGTCAATTTCTGAAAAGGGACTGAATGAAAACAAGTTAAAATTTTATAAAATGTTCTTTATTCTAATAAGAATATCCCACAAAAGAATTATGACTGAGACTCAACTATGTTTTGAGTTATAGAGCTGTGAATTTCAATAAAAATGCTACATTTTTAATACACTCGTGCAATGTTAAATTAGCAATGATAGGCTTAAAATTATCTTAATTGACAAGTTTAAATTATTACTAAACCCAAGATCGCGGGTTCGCAGCCCGGCAGATGACCTTAGGATTTTTTAAAGGGAAGAAAAAATCCTTAGCTATGCCGTCCTTCGGAAGGGACGTAAAATGGGGGGTCCCGAGCCTGTGCGATGTCAGGTACTCGTTAAAGATCCCTATCTTAATTATGCCTGGATAGGCAAAATTTAGGACTCCCACCGTAGCATCGTCCGATTAGCCATAGCAACATAAAATTGACGTTAAACGAAATAAAACAAAGTTTAAATTATGATTAAATCTATAAATTATTATTTAGAGTTTAAAAATAATGAACTTAGCTTATATTTAAATGAAATACTTGACTTAAAATTATCCATTAATTAAAAAAATATGTAAGTATATGATACAAGTATTTTTGTAAGTAATTGTAGTAAACCTAATGTAAAATGTCAACTGACACATCAGTTCTCATGATGCAAAAAGTTAATGTGAGTTTTACATGTTTAGATTTGAACTCTTTCATGTTCAACTGCTTGCACAGCCTACATCTTTCCTGTACCTACATGTCTCTGCAAGTGGTGACATGAACACCCCCTCCCCATAATCTTCATTGCTATCTTCAAGAGTAAATATGTGAATATTAAACTAACTCGTGGACAGGCTCTATGTCCAACTTGCGCATCAAAAATATGAGGAGACAAATAATGTTGAGAATAATACTGAATTTTTTCTTTGCCCTTTTGAATTAGTAGAGGAGAATCCGTTGCATCAATTGGAATCCATTTATGAAACTTTGGAATTGTCTCCTTTATGCAAATATAACAAAGCTTAACACAGAACAAAGTCTGACAGTTTGAAAAAAAAAAAAAATTGATAATATTAAGAGAGCAGTCAAGCGAAAATTAGATGAATCTTTTTATAATGACTTACAAACTCAGAATTTAAATGTTTCAGACACTTCAATTAGTACATACGACATACTCATTACTAAACTGAAAGAAAAATTCAAAGTGTCTTGTAAAGATGATCAAATTAAAATATTTAGTCTATTGCCAAGTTCATAGTCTAAGGAAAAAATAGTTGAGGACTTTAGTGCATCTCAATACATGGTAAAGTTAACAAGGCAGCTAGTAAAGGCTCGAGGTATCTTACTACATCTTACAAAAAGACAGGGCAATAAAATAAGCGAAGCTATTTTTTATTGACTGAGATAAAGAGTTTTACAAAGATGACGAAAATAGTTGCTTATGCCCTGGTAGAAAGGAATATGTTTCAACTGTGATTGACAATGTCAAGGTGCAGAAACAGAAAAGGTCAATTCTCTTCAGCCTCCCGTAGAATGGGTTAACAACGAATTAATATCCTTCCGCCGCTTAAAACAGTTAAATAGTCGAATATTTAAAAAAAAGTGTCCTTTTTAGGTCCGCGATCTTAAAACAGTTAAATATTTTAAAAGAGTATCCTGGAGGACAACAATGGAGGAAGTTATCCTTCGGATAACTTAAAAAAACCCGTTAAAACAGCAATCCTTAAGGACGAAAAAGCTAATTCTAATTGTGGATGGAGAGAGTGGCCAAGGATGTCCTTCCTCGGCCTCGAAAAAAACGTCAGATCCTGGCAGATCTGTAAAACAGTGTCCAAAAAGAGTAAACGGGAAGGAGTCGTTAGCGTTAAAAAACTATCTTTAGCCTCCCTTAGAATGAGTTAACAACGAATTAATATCCTTCCGCCGTCTTAAAACAGTTAAATAGTCGAAATTTTTTTAAAAAGTGTCCTTTTAAGGTCCGCCATCTTAAAACCGTTAAATATTTTAAAACAGTATCCTGGAGGACAACAATGGAGGAAATTATCCTTCGGATAACTTAAAAAAACCGTTAAAACAGCAATCCTTAAGGACGAAAAAGCTAATTCTAATTGTGGATGGAGAGAGTGGCCAAGGATGTCCTTCCTCGGCCTCGAAAAAAACGTCAGATCCTGGCAGATCTGTAAAACAGTGTCCTTAAAGAGTAAACGGGAAGGAGTCGTTAGCGTTGAAAAAATATCTTCAGCCTCCCGTAGAATGAGTTAACAACGAATTAATATCCTTCCGCCGCTTAAAACAGTTAAATAGTCGAATATTTTTTAAAAAAGTGTCCTTTTTAGGTCCGCGATCTTAAAACCGTTAAATATTTTAAAACAGTATCCTGGAGGACAACAATGGAGGAAGTTATCCTTCGGATAACTTAAAAAAACCGTTAAAACAGCAATCCTTAAGGACGAAAAAGCTAATTCTAATTGGGGATGGAGAGAGTGGCCAAAGATGTCCTTCCTCGGCCTCCAAAAATCGTTAGATCCTGGCAGATCTGTAAAACAGTGTCCTTAAAGAGTAAACGGGAAGGAGTCGTTAGCGTTGAAAAACTATCTTCAGCCTCCCGTAGAATGAGTTAACAACGAATTAATATCCTTCCGCCGTCTTAAAACAGTCAAATAGTCGAATATTTTTTAAAAAGTGTCCTTTTAAGGTCCGCCATCTTAAAACCGTTAAATATTTTAAAACAGTATCCTGGAGGACAACAATGGAGGAAGTTATCCTTCGGATAACTTAAAAAACATCTTAAAACAGCAATCCTTAAGCAAGGAAGGACATCCTTGGCCACTCTCTCCATCCACAATTAGAATTAGCTTTTTCGTCCTTAAGGATTGCTGTTTTAACGGTTTTTTTAAGTTATCCGAAGGATAACTTCCTCCATTGTTGTCCTCCAGGATACTGTTTTAAAATATTTAACGGTTTTAAGATCGCGGACCTAATAAGGACACTTTTTTAAAAAATATTCGACTATTTGACTGTTTTAAGACGGCGGAAGGATATTAAGGCAAATTAATGCAAATTATAAAGACCTCGTAGCTTTCATTGTATGTGATATTGAAAATGAAAAATGTATGCTTGACACCTGTTCAGAACGTCCTGGACCAGAAACCCTGCTTGATTAAAAGGTAGCATTTTTATTGAAACTCACAGCTCTATTACTCAAAACATAGTTGAGTGTCAGTCATAATTCTTTTGTAGGATATTCTTTTTAGTATAAAGAACATTTTATAAAATTTTCACTTGTTTTCATTCAGTCCCTTTTCAGAAATTGACCTATGAAAATTGGCAAAAACCTGCTTTCAGCCATTTTTGAAAAGCCGTAGAGAAAAAAAGGGTACATTCTCAAGACTAAAACTTATGCTGCTTGTAGTACTACGAGTACTCAATAAAATAATATTTGTGAGTCTCTTCTCCTTCCTAAACATTTATGGCCTTAAAAATTAACGATTTTAAAATTATTTTCCGAGTTTTTGAGAATGAGTTAGAATAACTTTCTTGCATGATAGGATAATTAAAATAATGTTCTTTTAAAGGCCATTTCATGCTGAACACACTAGTTTTTAAGTTATTCTGATATCTTTAAAAATGACTTCGCAATTAAATGTACCGCCAATCCCGTTTTTTCATAAAATTCGCTGAATCATCATTTTAAAATGGCTGTCAAATAAAAAATAGTGCTTGTAAATTTTTTTCAATTGGAGTTTTGTTAATGTCTACCCATAGGGAATCCGTGATAAAAGAATCAGGAAAATAAAAAATGTTGAGCTACACAGACTGGGTTATTTGAAATGGATTGACCCATTGTATAGACTAAACTAAAAATTGAATAAAATTTATAACAAATTTTAACAAATAAAGGAAAAAATATAAACAAAATAATGTTGAATTAATATTGTTCTTCTTATAAATAAATACATAAAAATAAAAGCATAACACAAAAAATTAATGGTATAAAAAAGAATTGAACGACTGTAAAAATAACAAGTAAATGGAATAGCTGAAAACGTTACTAATAACTGGTCAAAATAACAGGTATCGAAAATAACCTACTACATTTTAACCGCCATTTCTTTTATCTCAGTGTTGGTCTTTCACTTTAGCGCAATCTGTTGTCCACTTCAGAACTATTGACAACCAACAGTAGCGACACCTATCATCATATTATTGTACAAATATCTGAATCAAAACAAAGCTTTAATATTTTAATATTTACAATATAATTTAAAGCATTCTTGTTTTTTTAAGTTTTATATTAAATATGTTATATTTATATGGAATATAATACGGTTCTAACCATTACAATGTCTAATCCTAATTGAAAAATAACCAATAATTTGATCTTGAATATATTTACCCTTTGACATCATACGCTTAATGTTAAAGCATTATTTTCAGGAATTCAGTATATTTTAAGCCTAAATTAAAAATATATAATTATTTATAATTAATTTTAAAAAATAAATAAATAAAATATTTTATTTATTAAGTCACCTTGTAATTTAAATAGGTTTATACTTTTCATAATGAAAAAAATATATAGTCAGCAAGTTACAACTATACTCATGATCAGAGATCAATAAAAATACATAAATAATACTTTAAAATTTGATACAAAATTTTTAGAAATGACCTCAGATTAGTAAGAGTGGCATTCCTTCTATAATTAAAACAGATTCCGGTCCTATATGCCTATTTGATGTGAATTCTAAATTTAGAACAAGCCAATGTTGTAAGCTTGTAAAACGGTCCTAAACTCTTTTTAACTGTCAAATAATGGATATTGAAATTAAGGAAGTCGGAAACTGGTATAAAGAAAAAGTTTTAGGTTCTGGAGGGTTTGGAATTGTTGATTTGTGGACTAGCAGAGCAGAAAACACTTCTATAGGTTAGTGATGAGTTTGTTTACTCATTCATTTTATCTAAAATAGTCATAATTAAAATATATTTAGTCAGATAAGTATTTATTGTTGTATTATTTGGTTAAAGCTCTGAAAATACTACGTATTCAAGGCTCAAATGATAAAATTAAATCTTTGTGTGTTGAGAGATGGGCCAAGGAAGTAGACATAATGCAAAGGCTTTTACATCCGAATGTTGTGAAAACTTTGGCTTTACCGACGGAATTATTGTGCTTGTCTCCTGAGTATCCAATTTTATGCATGGAATATTGTGAAAAAGGTGATCTACGGAAGGTAAGAATATATAAACCAGTTTTATCTTTAATTCTAAATTTTTAATTCTTAATACTTTTCTTTTTAAATAATTTTGCAATTATCAAGATTTATAACCTTCAATTTATAATTATAACAGTCAAATCATCATTTTATTGTAAATTATAATTATTTTTAAAGGGCTGTAGCCTCAGAATAAATTTTATTTTCATTCATAGTTTCTTTTAAAATAAAACCAATATTTTAGTGTTTTTTATCACCTATTGCATACCATAGGCAAATATATTGATTTTCAATAATACAGATGAATCCCTACACCAAAAAAAAAATATTAATAAGGGTGAATTTTGTAATTGTAAATTAAAATCACTGTAGTGTTTTACAACTATACTCATGATCAGAGATCATTAAAAATGCAATAATATTAACTTTTGGACATAGATTTGAATCCGCCTGGAGTAGATAATTATTTATTATGTTGTATCGGCCAATGATAGAACAAGGAGACAGGAGATCTTCATTGGATACACCCAGCCTCTATAAAATAGGTACCCTTAATCGGGGAAAACATGATTATTGAGTGAGATTTCAGTCAAATCTCCACCTTGTACAAATGTTGACTAAGAAATAGAACAACCTAACCTATAGTACTTCAGTCCAGGGTTCGCTCAAGATCCTTCATGGCTTGTATTAAAACTTTTCAATTACCAAAGTGTTTAACAAGTCCCATATACAATAAAAAAATTTATAGTAAAAAGTAAAATAGAATAATCATCAAAAGGTAGTGTTTATTACACTTGCTACAAATGTAATTTAATGTAATAAAAAAACCAGCCATAATGTTCAGTTTAAATTTCAAATCACCCTTAAATTAGAATCATATATTATTATTACTACCAAAAACATAAATTATTATATAATTTTAATGAAATATTGTACTGTATTTTATTGTATGATTGGCATAAAGCTTATAGAAGAATATAATACATTCATCTATAAATTTATACCAAAATAAATAAAATATTTTGGTTTATCTTAGAGAAAAAAATTAGTCCATTACTCCTTAAACTAAACCTTCACTCATAATCCAACCATCTTTGCTACATGGTTGACACCTAACTCATTTTTTCCACTTATTAGCTTACCAACTTATCACCTGTAATTACAACAATGTCTAAGCAAAACAATACTCTTAGAGAGATCTTGATGGATTCTCTAATATAGCTAATTCATTTTTATTGATATAAATCAATCTACTGTGTTTACTATAAATGCTATAAATATTATCATTATATTCAGTATTATTTGATAATATATAGTATATATATAGAGTATATCATAGAATTAGAGGTATTTGTAATTATTCCTCATTTTTATGAACTTATAAATGCCTAAGATTCATTTAAAAACAGGTTTTAAACGATCCTGAAAACTGTTCGGGTTTACCTGAGATCATCGTTCGGAAAGTATTGAAAAATATCAAAGATGCAGTAGAATACCTTCATAATGTTAATATAACTCATCGTGACTTGAAACCAGAAAACATTGTAATGAAAGAAAATGAGAGCAAAGAGGTATTTATATGAAATTAAATTAAAATAATTACATTTTTATGACTTAAAATATATTTAAGTAATTTTTCAGGTTTCACAATCTTGATTTGTATTTTATAAATGTAGGTCATATTCAAATTGATCGATCTTGGATATGCAAAAGAACTAGGGCAAAGTAGTCTTTGCTCATCGTTTGTCGGAACCCTGCAGTATGTCGCACCGGAATTATTTACACAAAAGTAATTTTAATCTTATTTTATAATATATTTTTTATAAAAAAACTTATTATAATTAATGCTATTTCTTTCCAGCTACACAAGCTCAGTGGATTATTGGAGTTTAGGACTTGTCTGTCATGAAATAATTACGGGGACCAGACCTTTTTTACCAAACATGGCACCTTACTCCTGGTAACAACAATATTTTATATAATTTTTTTTTTTTTTTGACTGATCAAACATTATTAAAATCCTTAGAATTAGTCATTACATTATTTAACCACATATTTAAAAATAAACGAAAAAAAAAAATTAAATTAAATGAACATCCAAATAAAATCATAGATGAAATGGCCACAACTCATCTAATTTAACAAGCTGAAGGACTGTAGGCCAGCTGGATGATACCAGGAGTAGACTGAAAAGAACTTGGATGAGAGATCTGATTGTATAAGCTTGTAAAATTAAGGCATGGAAGAAGTGCCTCTGGTGGCTTTATCTCCTCATGCCGAACACAATTTTTTTTTATCATTCTTCTAACCATCATATCTCAAGATCTTCATTTATTTATTGAGATGGATTATTGGTGTGGATTCAACTATAAAATTAGAAAGAAAAAATCATCAATAATAAAAATTATACTTTCTCGCTATTTGTCACTTTTAACCTTTTTATTTTTAAATTTGAAACGTTGGCACGCCAAAATATAAGTTTTTCATTTAAAAACTGCCTGTGTTTATTCAACCTTGACTGCACCCCTGACAAATTCATCTCCTTTTTATTTTTAGTTTCTGATTTTGATAATAATTTTTTCCATACTTACTAATGTTTTCCAAAACTATTTAACATAGTATATAAGTAATATGCATACTTGTGGGACTAGTTCCTACCAAAATGTAAATATAAAGAAGAAACTAACTAAATAAAATGTAAAAGATACTTCTTACAGAAAAGACATTCTATTTAACAATTCTTGTTCTCTTTATTACTTTTTTAAATAATTAAATAAAGTTCTTTTTCTACAACTTAGAAAATCTAGTTCATATTAAAATAAGTACATTCAACGTTAATATTCACAGCCTAACAAATTATTTTGTAGTTATCACATGTTTATGCTATTTAGGATGCCTTTGGTGCAGAAAAAAGCTCCTGATGATATATGTATATACCAAAATGAAGATGAATCTATTCAGTACTGCAAAAGTCTCACAACTGAAAATCACATATCACAGTGAGTGTCTTAATTTATTTCTTTGATTTTCGATTTAACATCGATGGGATTACTTTTATATCTAAAATATTTTTAATTCATTATGATATGTTAAGAGATAAATTTAGTTATTTTTATTATTCCATCGCTTTTTAATATTTAATATCATTACTCATTATTATTATATTAATAGTTCCAAATTTATGATTGCATTTTAATAATATGACTACAACAAACAGCTAGTCAGCAGAAAAGCCAATATTTTAAATCTTCTATATCTATTTTGAATGACAATGACTCACAAAGAGGCATGCAAAACACTTAAAATGATAGCACTTAAATTTACTATTTCAGAAAAATATTAAAACTAACTAATTACATTTCTCTACAACTCAGGGTGTGTCTAGGCTTTGATAATATAGCACCAGTCCTCTCTGTACAGCACTCTCATTCTCCAAATAAGAAATAATATAAAAGCCCAGACTTTCATTATAAATTGATTGAAATTTTCAGAATTCACTAAAAGATTCCCGAATAAAACAATTCTAACCAACATTTCCCCTGTTTTTTTAGGGTAATCAGGACATCAATTTATTTCAGTCACAATGAGCAGGCTTCGAACAAAATTTCAAAATTCTAAAAATCAGTAGGAAATGAAAGATTTTTATGTATGTTTGCCAATTTAATATATATTTTCTTGTTAGAATAGAACAAACAAATAGAATAGATTATTGTTAAATATTGATCATATTTGAGTTTAGATTTGAAAAAGTAAAAAAAAAATATTAATTTTAGGACACTACGGTGTGAGCTAGAAGACTGGCTGAAACTAGCTCTCGAATGGAATGGGAAAAAAAGAGGACGAGACTACAAGAATCATTTAATAATATTTTCTCAACTGGACTTTGTCCTATCCAAAAAGGTATCACAAATTTATGTTAATCCTTAGTAACTATGTGCCCATATTCAACCTCCACTGCTTTCAAGATCAGTCAAACAGATGGAAATAGGACCTCCTGAAACCCTCTTCACCTTAACATATTTCTTTGACTTCTATATAATAAATAATAATTGAACTAATTCTAACACTTAAGCAGCTGATTGCTATGGCTGATTCTAGATTATGACAGTGTTTAGCAGCGTTACATTGGAAGTCCTCTCCTATGAAGTAGATGCGTCAACTGCTGTTTCAACACTGAAAGAATGGATCAAACGGGATATTAAAATACCTGTTGATGAACAGTTACTTCTCCTGCCGTCTGGAGAAAAAGTTCCCGATGATTCTTTGGCTTCCAAATTTTGGGATGAATCTAACCAGGTGAGTTGCAAAAATATTTTTAGTTATTCTTCTTTTTGTGTTTGTATATATACTTGCAAATTTGTATATATACTTTTTTTGCAAAGTATATATACTCTGTTTTAATATTTTTCTATTCTATTTTTTATATTGTCATACATTAATGTACATTTATTAATATCTCTGCTCCAGATTAATGTAGCCAAATAAAAAATAGTATAAAAAAGACATAAAACTGATAGTAAAGAAGGATCAATAAATTTTTAATATGTATAATCTATATAGCAAAGTGCTGATGTTTTGAATTTGTTTATATGTTTTTGGAACTAATAATGAATGTTTAACATTCGAAACAAGTCTTCGACCAAATAATTCATAAATCCTAATGATACCATAATACTTTTATATTATTATTACGGGACAATTAGTCCCAATATAAAGTTTAGTTATTACCTATTCCTTTCCCAGTTCTGAAGATAGCCTCGATAGATTGACTCAAAAGTTATCATAATAAAAGATAACTAACTCAATGTTTGTTTTTGAATTATTTCATGCAATTATATAAAAAGAAATTAATATCAGATTTAAATTCACAGTTGAGCTAACATGAGAATTTATTTTTAGGTAGCAATGATCTATATGTTTCACTCCAATGGCCTGGAGCTACCTTATTACGAGGTAAAGATCCCTCCTCTTGTCCGCGATATGATGAATAGCCCAAGAGTGCCGCACAAGTATTATTTCCTCCGCAAGATGTGGGCGAGTGCTGTATTCTTTATACAAAGAGAAGTATACATCTGCCAGGCGTTCATGGAGGCATATGCTGTGAAGTTGTAAGAGATTTAGTGTAAAATATTACAAGTATTATGTATTGAATAGTGAGTAGGGTGCTGCATATTATGTTGTTTCAGTTCAATATTATGCATTTATGATAGTTCCCTAGTTTCTGTCATTTCAACAATTAAAACATTTATTATCTTACATTATCAGGAACAAATATTAATACAAGTCAGTTCAATAGCCTATTAAGATTCTTCAAACTATATATGGGCTAGTTTCTCTAGATTTCTTAGAAGATATTCAGAGACAAGATCAAAAGGAAACTAAATACAATAAAATTATTAGAGGATGTATAAAGATTGTTATCAACCACACATATGTATGATTATTTCTGTAATTGAAAATATAATTAATACTCAAAGTATAGTCCATTTTTATCTACCGTCATTACACATCTGCTAGGCTATTGCTCAATCCCACACTGATACCACTTTAGTTTTGTTGATTTTATGAACCCATTCTCATCCAGAGTAAATAAGAGCGGAATGGTATAGTGGAAGCTGTAGAGTCAGGGAGAAAGTAGTTAACAGATATTAGGGACACAATATGATCTAAATATAGTAAGACAAAGCTTGCTGTTACAATAGTTGTTGCTAGATAACTAAATGTATCAATTATTTTAGCCCAATATTTGTGGGATTAAATAGGTATTCAACTGCATAAAGGTCCAAATAAAAAACTAATAATCTATTAAACTTATTTTTTAACTAAAACAAACTCGAGTGCCTCTTTCCTTCTATGTCTACTCAATCATCTAATTTTGAAAACATACACTGATCATTATCTTCCAATGCATCAGTCAAATTGTAATTGATTAAAGCTTAATTGAATATTTTCTGCATAAGAATATATGTAAATAATTACAATATATTTAAATTTAGGTTATCTGTGATCCTGTGCAACCAGCAACTTGTATCTTTAGAGCAGAGCGTCAGCAATGAGCTGCAGCAACTAATAGCTTACATGAAATTTTATTCAGAGTCACTTGACTATGATGTAAAATGCTGGAAAAGTGTTGAAGTGCAAAATACAGGTAATCTACATAAATATATATATTTTTTCACAGAATTTACAATTATATTACTGAATAAATATTAATCGATGAACATTTTTTAAATGATGTGTCAAGAAATTTCTGGACCTGATCATTGGAGGAAAGAGGAGGAACAGTGCAAGAAAGATCTATCACAATTGAAGCAGATCGGAGAAAGATTAGGTTATAAAATAGCAACAATCGGTTCAAAGTTGGCAAAAATCCAAGCATTTACAGATTCCTTTCAGAACCCTTTAGATCGGCTAAAAAAACTGTAAGTAAAACATATCACTGCTGGGTAAGAGAAGGAATAAAATATTATTTTTATTTTATTTTTTTCAGTTTGGAAATGGCATATACTGTTTTTAAAAATTTACAAAGAAGGCCAAAGGAGTTGAGGAACAGCAAAGCCGAATCTGTGGACCTTTCGATGCTAAAGATAGTCAATAAAAGTATAGCGGAGAGGGATGCATTTTATAATGACCAAGCGCTGTCATGTCATTTAGAGTTAGTGATCAGTTTTTTTTATTTTTAAATTTATTTTATGTTATTTCATCAGTGGATCGGATCTGGAAGCACACCAAGTCTCTATAAATTAGGTAATGAATGAGGTACTAGATCAAAGACTCTTCATGGGTCATAAGTTGAATGGGCTAATTCATATTGTTTATCATTAAGAAGTTATCAGAATTGTGTTTAAAAAAATATACATTCATCAATTGTTTCAACCCTTTGTCATGTATTTACTCTTGGGTACTATGGCTGTCATCTCACCTAACCTCGAACCTAAAAAAAATTGGTTGCTCAGTTATTTTAACTTTTAAGAATTTGAGATCATTCCATACAAATTCTGCATCTTTATCCATAAAAAGGCAGTATTGTCTACCTAGAGAAAGACTTCAATCCTGTGTCAAAATTAAAATTTGTTGGCAATAAGCTAATGTCGTCACTAATAATTTCTAATTAAAGAGAGAAATTTCATTGTATCTTGAAAAGTCAACCAGTCTTATGGAATGTGCCATGTGTTAGTATTTATACACATACATCAGATCACTTTCTGTATTTTTCCTACACTGGAGTCTCGAAATACTTGATGGTTGCTTGTTTTTCATAGAACATTTTGTTTTGTTTACATTAATGACCTGATAACATTCAATAATTAATGATAAGATTTTATTAAATGGTATTGTTTATTGTTAATAGGATTGAATGAATATGTTGCATTTCCTTCTATTATAAATAATTTTTGAACATTAAGTTGTAGATTTTTTTTTTTTCTTAGTGAATAAGATATACGATTTTAATTTATAATCATTTTATTATTATTTTTTTTTTTTTGATCAAATATTTGTATGTTTATTTTTCATTTAATTTATTGTAAAAAGTCACATTGGATATTATTAATGTTTATCTCTATAGAATAGATATTTTTAAGGGACCTGGATTTTTTTATTTTTTTAATACTACTACCAGAGACTTATTGCACAATCTCCATGATAGCATTGCACACAGACTTACTCATACCCATTTCACTAGACCATATTAAAACTAAATATAAAATATTTCACAAGCTCTAGGACCATCCGAATAGACTTCTACAAGACTAGGACTATTCCTGACGATATATAGGAAAGAAAAATAAACTGGACCAGGGATCTACTTACAAAAGAAAATTAAGCCAGGAGGAGGTACCATTGGTTACTGATATCCCTCATTCCTCACATGATATTGTATTTCTTCTCTTATATTGTCTGTAGTCGGAGGCAGATGTAAATAAATCCATAAAGTAAATTTAAAAAAATTTAATCCTAATAGAGATATGAAAATTCCAGTAGCCAATCTGCTGTTTTAGAGAAGTTAAAACATTAATGGGGGAGAACCTCAGCGTTTTTCCACCGCTCAATACCTTGAAACAACACATCAACAGAGTGAAGAGTCAAATCCGTAAAAGTCAACTTAGTAGACAAAAAAACATCTGGCAGGTGATGGTAGATTTGAAACAGGTAATTTAATTAAGTTTATTACATTCCCTACAATACTTGACATAATGCTTTCCTTTACACTTTTTATTTGCATTTCAGAATATGCCAGAGAAACCATCCAGCTCTGCTCTGTCAAAACAAGTCAACGGTTTTAATTTTAATAACACATCTCAACCCGCACAGAGAAATGAAACTGCATTGTCGAGAAGTCAAAGCTTCCACGACTATTATAGAAGATATCATTCCAGCTTGTACCTTTATAAACAAGGTCTCTACAAAGACTGTAGCTTTTTGAATTCTTCAAGTAGCACCAACAATCAATGCCACCATTTGTAAATATAAAATGTGTATAAATTTAAAATAAAATGTTTCACACACAAGTAAGCTGATCTCATTTTAACTCTAAGGTTCATCAACAGCTTTCCATATTTTCTTGAAGGAAATGGTAAAGTGAGTAGTCGAAATGAAGCACAAAAATAGTACTATCTTCATCATTTAGCAGATTTACATATTATTTAACATAAGTTTCTAGTCGTAGAAGAAGGAAAGGTAAAAGAAAAAAACTGTAGTATCGTTTTTCAACATACTCGTATTCTTCCCTAAGCTCTGTACACAGTTATACAACACTTAGCCAACATTTATATTTAATGACAAATAACTTTCTTTTTCTGCACAAATTTCCTTGCTTTATATCAATGATGGTGTATTGATAGAAATTTGGTGTTCCCTTCTTTATAAACCAATCAGCAATATTCCTTTACAATCCCAAAAATGGTGGCCATTAGCTTCTTTGGATGCGGGTCATCATCCGGACTTTAATAACTTTGCACATTCTTTCACAGTGGAATATGAGCAGTATGAGTACAAACACAACATCCAAGCGCTATTAAATTTGCGAAGAAGTAATAAAAGGCTCTCTTTACAAAAGAATTTAATAACTGAAAATATAACAACACAGCATTTGATCATGAATATTGTGATAATGCCAAGTTTTCTTCAAGGTTAGATACAGAAAACTGCCTTGGCCAGCTTGAAGGTAGGGAATTATGTCAATTAGAAAACTTATGGACCTTACTACGTTGGTTTATATATATATTGTAATGACATTTAGATTTGAAATTGTGAGGGATAAAGAATATTGGAAAGGCTAACAAGTAAAAAGCCCCCTTGAAGTACCCGAAGTGGGGTCAGGTATGAAGTGACCAGTCAGTCATAAAGTGGATCTAATTATGTAATGTATCTTGGTTTGAAAGCAATATTAGGATTTAGAAGAAGTTTGCACATATCTTATTTTGAACCAAAGATGGTTAAAACAATTTTTATTACTGGGGACTCATCTTTCTTTGGTAATTATGAGAATGGTATTAAGTATTATTGCATTTGCCACTTCGAAAATAGTTACTAAAAACATAAGTTTGAATTCTGTTGGACATGCTTCCCGGCTTGAAAAAACAAAAAAAAAAAATTATTTAAACTTACACCACCCATTTTCATAAACTTTAATGCATTGTTGTCTAAAATTGAAACAAAGTCCATTTAATCTTTCTTATGTAATTTTTAATAAGAACGTTTGCAAAACCTTCATTTTCTCGAAATGAAGAAAATTTAAATTACACCACTTTCATTCTCACCGGCTCATATAATGATAGATGTATCATTAGGAATAAGATGAGGTACCCAAAAAGCTCCTTGAGGAGAACATTCAGTTCAAAAGATTACAATGGCGACCTAGGCTGTACTGGGCAGAAAGACAAGTGGAGGATGTTAGTGTTTTTTAGTTTGTTAGAAGTTGGCTACAAATTACCAGGATTTCTGGAGTTGTTAACTTCTGGAAGCCTTGATCCCCTGCGGAAGTGCCATGTGTAAGTATCCTTAAAGGAGAAATAGCTAAAAAAATAGAGAATTTTTAAAATGTTTACACATCACTTTTTGTAGAAAACATTATGGATTAACAAGTTGTCTGCGGATGACGAGTCATCATGGCTAGTCCCTTTCCAGAGATAGGTGATGTCACGTAGTCATCTCATCCCTTACATTTCAAAAGGTGTCCACTAACTCAGGCATAGATGAACAGTATGCCAGTATCTGCAGCACCAAGAAAAACTTTCATTTTTGCTACCCAATTCTACTGTTTTTTTAAACAACTCTTTTAAAGCTGGGATTCAAATTAATTATTATTGCTTAGACATATATTAATATTTACTATTTTAATTAAAAAATATTTTTATTCATTACAAAATGTTTTTAGAGGTTAAAATTAATATTTTGCAGTAAGGAAAACAGTGCCAAAGTAAAATATTTATGAAATAAATACTTTCAGTATAGAGAAAGGACTATGATAAAAATTATCAGAACAATTGTAACTCACAAATTAATTGATTTAATGAGCACAACAATTAAGGTCAAATGAAAAAAAAAGTTTGTACAGACATAGGATATTTTTATTTAATCGATTGCAAGGAGAGGTAAAGGTTAAAGGGACATCAAGCATATGTTTATGTTTTGTCCTACACTGTATACATTTATTACATAAATGCTATAATTGGTCACACCTGTACATGTTAATGTCACATGATGATAAAATAAAAGTTCACATAAAGCAAACTTTAATAATATTTGACAACAGATAATTTTCTCAGATCTTTCAAAGTCCAATTAATTACAACAAATTAAATATCAACACAATTCATAAACTATTAACATATAAAAGATGTCTGAAGCTAATTCTGATCTACCGCAACTTGACCCATCAATAACATTCACAAATCCATTTTCATTTGTTACTTGTTTTTTTTTTTTTTACAGTTTATTTAATCAGAAATATATACAGTATTGGGGTGCCAAAAGATTAAAGAAAAAAAAAGTTACATTTCAGAATTATTTTATTGCTAACACAAATATTTATTTAAATTTATATATTTGTACATAAACCACATCATTTTTGATGTAATGTGCTTCTCACATCTACACATAATCCTATAAAAAGTGACTTTTTTCTAGATAAAATTTTAAAACATTTTTTTTTTTTTTTTACAGAAAATAGTTTTTATATATACATATATAATATAACAATAAACAGAATAATAAAATTATTATGGTATCATATATATATAAAAAAAAAAAATTGAAACAGTTCGCTACAACTATTCTAGAGAAAGAAGGATTCATTTGAAAAAATAAAAAAAATTTACTGTTTGCCCAAAAGTACTGACTCATTTTTTATATAACTACAACAATTTATCTAATAAATGAATTTTCACGATAAATTATATACTAACCAAAATAATAAATATTTTTATGATCTATAAGCAAGTCAAAAATGTTACTATTATAAATAACCCTTAACTATTGACAAAACTACAATGTGATCAATCTAACATTAAGTATGGTGAAGATAATTAACGAAACGGATGAGTCAGTTTACAGTAATGAAATTTTAGGATTTGGTATTACTTTAAAATAAATATTAATGATGAAAAAAAAAACCGAACAAAAGTGCATATCCAAATAAAACATAAAACACCATACCTTCTATGAACACATGAGTTATTAAAACCTAACAATTATCTCATACTAGCTGTTTAAACAGAAGTTTTATGACCCAACATTCGGGGAACACATAATTAATAAAACTATAAAAGCCAAGAGGCTTCAGATTCTTTCGACCAATGGAGTCAAAATTTACATAAATCTACATATGTATCTAAAACACATACATGTATATACTGACCAAGTATGTATTACATTAGTGGTACACATATTACGTCACACCTATAAGAAGGAAAGAAAGATTGGATCAACTCCAGATATTTACAAAAAGGGAGCCAAGTTACAAGTAATGCTCTGTTAATTACTGTAAATTAACAAACAATAATTGCACTATAAAAGGTTAATTAAACTACCTATTACAATAAAATTAAATATAACAAATTTATCAGTTTTGCTATAATTATTGAGTCTATAAATATAAAACAAGAGGAAACTAAATAGTGTGACGTGATGAATGAGTGATGATTGTGTTACGCATTGAGAGTGAGGCAAAAATTGAGTGACCTAATAAGTGGACCGCCATTAAATGCAAAATGGTTTAAAAAAAAAAAAAATTATAAAAATCTTCGATTTCAGATGTTAAGTCAATACAAAATAAAAAAATTAATTAAAAAAAAAAATATGTTTTCATCAAGAAAATAAAATAATTTTTCACATTACTAGATTATAATAAATGTACAAATTACAAGTAAATTTTTAATTTACTTTTTGTTAAGAAAAGAAAAACAAATGAATACATAAGTTAATCAGATGGAGACGACTGATATGTCAGGTTAAGCAGTAAAATGATTACATTTATTATTCTGATGAAAATAATGAAAACAAAAAACTCATTTACTTAATTTTTTTTTTTTAAAAGAACATACCTAGTATTAACATATCAAATTTTACATTTTTGGGGCATGGGAATTATAAAATTAGAGGTAATCAAATTCGAGAATAAAAAAAAAATGGAATAAGTTTTACAATAAATAATTATTATTAAACACTTTTTTATTTTTTTTATTTTTTAAATTTTGTTTACTGTCTGTTGCCTCCTCTTGAATTAAAGAACAACCTAAATAAATCTTAGATATCCTTACAATGCGGTTCAGTTTACTGATGACTACCAACTTTCCAAGAGCCCCAACGACTTTACTAATCCGTTACGCGAATAAATTTAAATTATTTACATAAATACAAAGAGTGTATCTCCGAAGCATAAAAGAAAAAGAAAATAACAGAAACTTTATTGCACAACAAATAACACGCAAATCGTCTGAAATAAATTAATTTAAATTTATTAAAGCTGAATTTTTTTTTTTTTTTACTTATAAAATGCAAGGCATATAACCTTCAAAGTAATAATTTGCAATTTTCTTAATTAAAATTAAAAAAAAAAGCAAAACAAAATAGCAGGTGTATATCTCCTTGAGTAAATAGAAAATGAAAATTTACTATGAGATAAAATAAATAATAAAATTCTATGAACATAGCTACGACAACTGTAATATACAAAACTTATCATAAATTATAAATATTTAATATTATCAAATATTTACTTAACACAAGTTTTTTTTTTAATAAACTATACATTATGTTTTATAAACACATTGAATATTACTAAAGGCAATTGAGTAATTTCTACACTAAAACACTACACAAGTATCTAAAAAAAAATAAAATAAAATAAAAATAGAGGAAAGATTCATTATATTAAATTTATTTACATCAACAACACAATTGTAGGTTCCTTTGGCCATTTCAATTCAGTAAATACACAAGACTTAATAATTATTTAAAAATTATACAAAAGTATACAAAAAATTTCTATTCATTAACCATAGATCCAAGAATTTTCTCAAGAAGTAAAACCTTCCTGTGCTCGACATCGGTTAATTCCTGTTGCATTTTGAATAGTTGCTGTATTTTCCAAGCTTCATGTTTTCTGAAGTCCGTTACGAATGTACCGAACCAATCGGGGAGTGGGGCATCATCTATTCTGGTAACGAATTGTTTGGAATCAAAAACTTCACTAGTGGTCACACACACATCATTGTTTTGAGTTGACAGAAGTTCTTTTCGACACTTCTTAAGAGTTGCCAAAGCACTTTCCAAGGCAATCTTCTCACCGATAGTGGTAGAGTTCACATTGTCAGTACTTGTTGACGGTATTTGATCAGCATCGAGGGAAGATGATCCAGCATTAGTACTGTAAGGACTACTTACACTGTTATCCTGCAATTTGGCATTTCGAAACGTCGCCATCTTCATAGGTCCTATGCTACCTATATCTCCAGAAGAATCAGCTGAAGCTCTCAAACCATCATTAGAAATATACTTGGACAATTCATAAAATGGAGAAATATGATGTTTGGGAAATTGATTAGAATCCTTAAGACTGATGGCAGATACAGGCATTGCGGGTGGTTCCGCAACTCGCTTAGTTTCATTTTTCAATCCTGAAAAGTGACCATTGTTCAAATGTTCATCGCTTACCAACTTTGCGGAATCACTACTCGGGTTGTACTCGCTGTCTACTACATCTTTAGCCAAAGCAGCACTTTCTTCTATTAACTTGACATCTTTGCTCCTATCTGGTCGTATTCTTCCATTGAAAGGATTGCTTTTCTCAGGTTTGACAATATTGTCATGGCTCGGGTTATCAATACTGCCATGACAATCAACAAGCTTCACAACAAGATTCTTCATTGTACAATCAGGGTGCACAATCCTCACTTTCGATCCCAATTCTTCTTGTTTGGATGGCATACCTTGATTCTTATTCATAACTTCCTTTCGTTTACGATTTACTCTTTTGACGAATGGAACATCACCATCAGACAAATTTTGATTGTTTTTTTCATCAAGATATTTGGTGGTGGTATCAGGATTAGTGTTATTTTTTGTAGCTACAGAAGCATTTTTCGCACTCTTTGTCTTCTTAAATCTGTAAGTAAAATCTATAGTAGTTTCCTCACTGTCAGTATCAAAACCAATGAAATTAGGGCTATTTTTAGCTATTCCCCTATCAGTTTCTTTAACAGTAGATAGCAGGGACTTTTGTTGATCTTTAGTATAGTGATCAACAGTATCTTCTGATAAAGCTGCCATGCTCCTACTCACCATTTCTTTTGGGACAATGTGCCTGCTGGATAAAGCATAAGAAATTACCTTATTTCTAGCAAGTCGTGGAGGCATGATCCTTCGAGGGCTAATTTGCACCTCTTTTGACCGCCCATAGTTCTTAACAGTATTTTTATTCAAGGTACTTTTTTCCACGTCTTCATGAGAAGGAAGAGATTTCCTTTTTTTAACTACTTTTGCATTGGATAACTGTGGCCTAGGTACGTCGTGATCATCCAGTGGTGTGGTACTCGATGGCTCCAAAGCAACTTCTTCATTATCATTCACATCTACAATATCTGCATCTGAGTTGCTCTCAATGACTTTACTCCTTGTCCGCTTACCTTTTAGCGCCCTGTTCCTCTTAGTCTTTTTCTCCAAGCCTATATCTTCAACTTCATTATTGTTTTCAATGTTGTCAACGGAAATACCTTTATTATATGATGTATTTTCAGGTAAATGATTGTGATTAGGCCTTCGTAATTTAGAAGTGGATTTATCTTTACCCAATGTGACGGAATCAACAGTACTATTTTCAACTGGTGGCCGAATATAATCGCTCACTTTGACTTTTTTGGGATTTATGTAATCAAAAACCTCAATGAAACCTCGAGCACATTCAATAAATGCACTTTTTTTATCAATACCTTTTTCTACCATCTTAGCTACAGAAGAGATGATTTTGTTTTTCTCCGCTTCCAATATTGTCTTGACATCAGGGTTTAAACCAAGATGGTCTTTAAGTTTGTTTGACATTTCTGTCCAAACATTTCGATTGCCACTTTTAATAGCTTCAGCATTTTCCAATGCGAGATCGTGAATCACATCTCCAAGGCCTGAATCATTGTTTAATAACTCAGATTTGTATTCAGCTGCAGTTTTACTTTTTACTTTCCTGCGGTTACATTTGTTTTCCATTACTTTATTTGTGTCACAATTGTCTGAAAAGTGGGGTAAAAGCCCTTTGACATCTGAATAGAACTTCATGAATGCCTCGTTATCTAAAAAAACTGAGGAGTTTTTGCTGACATAGTATCTAATTCGTTCGGCCAATGCTAAACAACTATTAATGGTAAACAGTGAGGGATTCCTTGACTGCTCCGCTCCCGATTGTGCTATATCAGCCCAAATTTTGGTTCTATCAACATTGGACTTGCCAAAATCATCTTTTTTCTCCCAACAGCACGTTACAAACAGCCCAATATCCTCATCATTCCAGCCATCAGGCATCTCAAACCTAAACCCCTTGATACTGTCGTATAAGTTATATCTTTTAACAGTCCCCACTGAAGTGCTCGTGCTTGAACCAGCATAACCCTTATTGTCAGCAAAGTTCTTACCAGGATTCAAAACTTTCTCTTTCATTCCATCACTTACACCTGCAGAAGTGACTGCAACTTCGCTCTTTTTTGGTTCGGCTTCGGCTATAGCCATTCTAAAAGAGAAAAGAAAATCATTAGTCATATCCTTTTATATTTATCATAAGTAAATAAATAGCTTTAAATTATAAACTAAAATATTAATAAATTGTTCTTATTTAATTATAACTTCATTCTAAAACAGTTATTTTTATAACAGTATACACAAAATTTAAGTATTAAACTGATAAATGTAACAATAAAATTAAAATAAAACATAATGTTAATTCTGGGATAGATTGTCCCTTAAGAACAAAAAATTAACAAATTATACAACAAGAGTAATAAAATAAAATAAAAAGAAAATAATTCAAATATATTATAATGTTTTGTTAAATAACTATTACTTTCACAACATTTAGGTATACATTATGGATATAGAACTCTTCCATACGAGGAGCTCTGGTCTGTTTAATTTTAATTATTATATAGAAATATCAGAGGCATTTGTAGACCACATTATTCACAAAAAGTTTTTCATATATATATATATATATATATATATATATATATATATATATATATATATATATATATATTTTTTTTTTTTTTTTTTTCCTCTTATGGTAACCCCATAAAAGGACCGTTTATTAATGTTGTTTTACATGTTCCATGCCATTACAGGCATACTACATGTATGGTATGTGTTATATTATATTATTTTACATATGAGTGATTGTATTTACCAACAGTTTATTTGTGTGTTGTTACAATAATGTAATGAATTTTGAAATTTTATGAGCTTTGTGTGGTTGTAAAAAAAAAGAATGTGTATTTAAAAATATAATTGTTGGTTGATGAAAAGAAAAAAAAAAATCATAAAATTAAAAAAAAAAATAATAATAAAGAGCAAATAAACAATTAATATTTAAACAAAAAATAATATCGAAAAATAAATAAAACTTAATAAGCACATAGGTTCGTCAGCAAATCGAATCGAAATCGATATCTTTGATGAATTTGATAAAAAAATCATTTCTGAATTTAGTAAAAAGTATATGTTCTGTCTCAGGCCATGAACCATTTTTTAAAATTATACTTCGCATTAATTTGTACCTTTGTCTGTCAAATAATTTACAATCATAAAGAATATGCCTAAAATTTTGGATTTGGCCGTCATCGTCACATGTGTCAGTTAGTATGATATTAAAGCGTTTTAGGTAGGATTTAGTGTTGCCGTGTTCTGTGAGAAATTGTGTCAATTTATAATTGTTACTATGTAGCTGTTTGTGATTATGTAGTGTGTTTTTTTGGAATGTATTTGTGTAGGCTTGGTGATTTGCTTGAGTTTTGCCATGAAATGTTCCATTTATTCACCAAATCTTTTGTAATCAACGCCCTAAGATGTGAGATCGGAGCCTTGCTGTAAGAAGGCGGTAGCTGACTCCTAGCTGCCTCTTTGGCTAATCGGTCAGCTCTTTCGTTGCCCTCGTCACCAGCATGCCCTTTCACCCATTTTAGCCTAACAGATTCTTTTGAGGTCATTAATTTGAGAATATTTTTCCTGATTTCCTCCGTCAGTGGGTCATGTATGTTTATGTTACTTAAAGAGTGAAGAACGTTCATGTTGTCTGTGTGAATGATTATGTTAGAGAGAGAATGTGAGGGGTTTGCAAACAGATATTCAAGCGATTTTGATACAGCTAGTTTCTCGGCTTGATTGTTTGAACACCACGGAGCAAGTTTGTATTGCTCTTCCATTATGTTTCCTTGCCTATCACTATAGAACCAAGCGCAGCCTACGTTATCTTCATCCTTGCTACCGTCCGTGTATATATCTGTGATGTCTATGTTGTTTGTTTTCTTTTGGTATTGGATATGTATATATGAACAGGGGTGAAGCCATAATTTAGAGTTAATGGGGAGTTCAATATCGTTATGTGTTATATGTCTGAAGTCAGTTTGTAGTTTTTTAATGTTGAACAATTCTATTTTTTCCTCTATTTTTAAATTGATTGGTAATAGTCCAGCAAGAAGGATAGCTGCCTCAAAGGATAGCGTTTTATACCCTTTACATATTTTTATTGCTATGAGTCTTTGTAACCTTTTAAGTTTGTTAAGGTTTCTTTTCTTGTTCATAGCCTCATGCCAAACATGGATTCCATACAATAATTTGGGGACTAATGCAGCATCATATATTACTTTTAGGACTTCTGATCTGAGACCCCATGAGGCTCTAGCTGCAATGGTGAGTTTGTTGATAGTTTGCAGTGAGTAATTATAGACATTGTCAATATGTCGGTTCCAGTTAAGTTTTCTGTCGAACGTTATACCAAGATATCGAATAGTGTCTTGTTGAATTAATTTTATAGAATTTAATCTTATTTCCAATGCCGGGATTTCTCTTTTTCGCGAAAAGATTATATATTTTGATTTTTTCAGTATTAAACATTAATTTGTTGCTTCTAGCCCATCGCTCAAGCCGTATTAATATAGTATTTGTAGTAGACTGTAATTCTTCGAAATGTCTACGTTTAACTAGAATTAAAATGTCATCAGCGTAGGCAATAATATTTGAATCTGTTGGTAATTTAATATCAAAAACGGTATTTACTAAAATATTCCATAGTATAGGGGACAGGCAGGATCCTTGAGGAGTACCTACTGTCAGTTTTTTATTGATTTTAAAAGCATTTGTTTGAATAGTTAGAGATCTGTTGTCGAGATAGTTTTTGATAAATATATAGAGATTTTGGGGACATTTATAATTTTTAAGATTTGTTAAAATAGCAGGCCACCAGGCATTGTCAAATGCTGCCTTGATATCTAAACTTACGACTAAAAGATTATTTTTTTGTTGTATTGATGTTGTTATGTTTTTTGTAAGTGCTTGTAAAGCGTCATCAGTACCGCTCTGAGGTTGGAAAGCAAATTGTTGCTTGTTAATGATTTCATTAGATGAGAGGAAGTGCATGAGTCGGTTTTTTAACAGTTTCTCTAGTACCTTGCCCAATACTGGTAGCATGCTTAGAGGACTATGGGATATCCGATCTGCTTTAGGAATTAAAACTAGCCTTCCTTCTTTCCAATTGGTTGGAAACTCTTTCCTTTGGTAGAAAAGTTTATACAGTTCAACTATTAATTTGGTAAAATGTTCAAATATTTTAATAAGAATAATGGGACTGATTTTGTCGATTCCCACCGATTTTTTTATTTCTAAGCTTTTAATAATATTCGTTATTTCTCCTTCGTCAAGTGGGAAATCATCCCTAGAAGAAGGTGGAGTGTTGATATGATTTCTCATCATTGTATGTTCTTCGGTATCATTATCGATCCGATCATTTTTTATTATATTTTTCAGAATTTGTGTAAGGGTTTCATGAGTGTCAGTGGTGTAATTACCCTGATCATCTACTGTTGTCTGAAGCATGCTCATTGACTTTAGTTTGTTGACAGCAGATTTATAAGGCCATTCCCATGCAGTGCTATTCGCTGTATACTCTCTCCATGACTTTGATTTAGATTTTTTTATGAGTTTTCCGTAACTTCTCTTGCTGTTTATATAGTTCCTTCTTCTTACTTCTCGTTGAACATTGTCTACGAAACTAAAACTAAAGTTTTTTTCTATTTAAATATTTATTATTTTGCAACTATGCAAAAGCTGAGTGTGTCAAAAAAATCCTACACTTAAAAATAGAGGTTTCAACCATGATTTTTTTTATTCAGAACCAAAATTTTGAACAGCCAAGACTGATCGAGCGAGATCGATTGGTCATATCCAGGTTAAAATTTTTCATTTTGTATAAAAAGAAACAGAGTCAAAAGGAGCTCCTAGTCAATATAGATCTTATATTAATTAGTTAATAGTGTCAAGATAGCTTCTAACTGCTTCTACTCTCCTAATATCAATCTATGCGTAACACCCTCTCGCTCCCCAAAAAGGTATCGCATTTGACCTAGTAGGTCACTGGTAAAACATGTTGAAAATTAAAGTAAGTTAAAATCAAACTTTTTTCTATAATTCACTATTAAGATATCGGGTGGTTATCATCAATATGTGGATAGGTCAAATTACATTTAAAACAAGTTAACTGTAGTCTTCAAAGCAGTATTTTTAATATATGCGTTACGAAAAATTGGTATAAGTTTTAGCTCTCAATAAGGACACATCTGATTTCTACAGTGCCTACAATCTAAATCTACCAATGAGGAAAAAAAGTCACATTTTTTGAGAACAAATATCCACAACGGATGATTTTTAAATGTACCGAACATATATAAGATATATAAGATCATATCATTACAGGGCTGTCTCCATTATGTAGGGGCCAATATTCTAGAATTAAAAAAAAGAAATAATAGATCATTATAAAACTAAACAGAAAGAGAAAAGTGGTAAATAGGTTATAAATTCAGAAAAATGAGAAATCCACAGGTGGTCATTAAACAAAATGACATTAAACATATTTTTTTTAAATTCTTAGTTATCAGTTGCGGAACATAAATATTTCTATTTATTTGACTTTTCATAATCTCGACTAAATTATAAGTTTACAATATTATCACATGATATCGTATTATATTATAATGTTAATTCAATTTTAATAATACAGTGGAACCTCAAGGGGAATGAGAAAATTTCAAATTATCGAGGATTTCAATATATCAAGGTTCGATTTATTGAGGTGATTTCTGACTGACTTCAATAAATAGAGTTTAGAGGTACATAATAAAATACTCAAAATAACTATAGAAAATACGCACATATTTTATTGAAATAATAATAATGAAAGAATAATTATTAAATTTGTGAAAAATTTAAGCGGACCTTTGGAAAAAATCTGAAATATAATTTGGAAATTATTCCATACTTTTTTGCAAAATCGCACTTTCTGTCAACCCTGGTATTTACAGCTTGAATAATTTTCAATTTTTCTTCATACGAAAGGGTTTTACACTTTACCATTTTCGAGAATAAAAAAAATATTGAGGAACAACAGAAAACGAAACGTATCGCACAAGTGTTTTCTCAGAAACTGAAAAAAATGTCAGGATGGGAGTTACAGTTAATCCTTCATAGAATCTTTGATCAGTCTAAACTGTACTTATTTAACAAATCGACTTCGATAGATAGAGGTTTTCCGATAAAAACTTTGTTTTGTAGAGGTGCGGTGTAAGCTAAGGACTCTTTGAAAACTTGATATATCAAGGTCATCATAACCAATTCTTCGATATGTAGAGGTAAAAATAACATGGGAATGATAGGCAGATTCAAAGGGAATAGAAAAACTTTGATTTAGCAAGGAATTCGCTATTTCGAGGTTCCACTGTACAATAAAAAAATAAAATAAAGAAATTTTGAGCTTATCAATAAATAGAAACATGTTTGTTAATAATTAGTTCAAAAAAATAAAAATTATGAATTACAATTAAAAACAAAATCATAGCTTCTAGTGTCATTCATAAACCAAATCTTTTACTATGGAATACACAGCAGAACTTAGATGCAGAAGAAACCATAGATGGAAATTGATAAACGAACAAAACAAATGTGATGTGTTAGCATAAACAACACACCCATTAGTAGGTAACAATATTCAATCTCATGATACTAAACAAAAATATACAAGAAACTTAACAAACCCATCACCAGGCAGATACAAATAATTATTTTTTAATTCTGAATGAGTAGACAAAAAAAATTCAAAATTGTTTAGCCATCATTATAAAAATAATAATAGGAAAAAGATAAAATGGATAGATAAAGCGTATCCCAGAAAAAACAAACAAGTAATCAATTACTTACACTCGCCCAGAAGGAGAGTCGTTAAAGAAATCATGCAAATCTAAATAAAGAAGAATAACACTATTCATTTCGACTGGCTTGGTAGCTTTCATATCTCTAAATCTCTAATTAACTTCTTTCTTTGGAAAAACTGCCAAAAGCTTAAGGTTTTAGACTATGAACAGGCTCAGCGACTTATATGTTACATTATTATTGATAATCATACCTATAAGTTGACCAAATATGAAAAATACTGATCAAGCTTGACAACCAACTCTGCATCTAGGACAAAATGGCTGATTGTATTGTATAAAAATGGCCACAGTGGCACTGTGCCTGATAAATCCTGATCATTTATCTCATTTCATTGACCATAAAGTTATTTCAATTTTTTATAAAGGTTAATCATAACACATATTATGTATTTATAGACAACTTAAATATTGCCTTGTGGGAATATTACACATATGTATATGTTAATAGAATCTTCACTAAGATATTTATACAAAACATAACTTTCATCTCGTGGACACAATGATACCTCCTGTATTGCAGGCTTTATTTATCGTCAAATCAATAACCATCTGTTTATTCTAACCGTTTAGTTATACTAAAAGTAACAAAGTGACTATAATTTAGGTTTCACTATCATAATTTTAATAGTACCTCGTGGGGACTGGTTTGTTATTTAAATCTTCACAGCTCTTTTAAAGCCACTCTGTATGACTCAGCAGACTAACATCCATCGCCAGGTAAGCATCTATAAAGAAAAAATACATAACTTAAAGCTTATTATCATCAGTAATCAAAAATATGAATTTAATTTTTTTTTTTTTTTTTTTTTTTTTTTTTTTTTTTTTTTAATTTATTTAACTTCTCTTTATAGTTATAAGCAAAAATACGACAGCAATCTTATTTTAATCAGATATTTATTGATTTAAAAATATAACAGATGATAACGTTAAAACAAGTTAATAACATTGCGTTATTTGTTTTTAAAGTTAAAAAATCATAGATAGGGTTCTAGTCACCATGGATAATGACAAGTTAGTCACTCTATCTTAAATAAGTAGGTTTATTTGCAATATAATCAAAATGAGAAGTATAATTAAAGAATGATTTAAATAGTTTTGGAAAATCCATTACATTAATTTCTCATTTTCATTAACAAGTCCCAAAAAAAGTTATTTACTAAAGGTGTGAACTAGCCAAATGTTTCGTTCATAATGGAAGGAAATTGCTACTATCAATCTGAATTCATTATTGTAAGCAATAACTGATGACAGTAATAAAAAATTTAAAATGATTTGAAAATCTTTAGATGTTAGTAAACAATAATAGTCAAGCAATACATTGAGATATTCTCGACAGACCAAAACAGGATGACTCAAATAAAATTAACTTTGAAGTTGTTACTGAGAAGCGATGGGACCTATGTTTAATGACAAAAAAAATGGTTGCCACAATTAACAAATCATTTACTTATATGAACAAATGCTATTGGTTTAAATTTTAGTATCACTTATATTAGACCAATGAAATGTCTTTCATCATATCAACAATAATGAGGGTGTAGCAATGACATTAACAATCAACACAAACAAGTTATTGTATGTTTATTATTGCTTAATGTCCATATGTACTCCAACAAGGGTAGGAACGAACATGTTATCCTACAGGATAATAGGAGTAGGATAATAGTAGGTTACCAACCTACTATAGTCAAGCTGGGAAGGTCAATTCATATATGGTACCGCCACAAAATAAATTTTAACCCACTCAGATGGAATCGGAGCCGAGGAAAATTCTTAACAATAAACTGCTGAGACTCTAGCACCACCACACTCGAACATCGATCCCCATAAATGTTATTAAACTACATTATTTAGTTATTATTTCTGATATAAGAAATCTTTTATCAGAAGAATATTTATAACACATAAAGTTTTATCAATATCATTGATAACTAAGAGACAAGTGGTACTGATGAATGTTAATGACATTCAGTATAGAGTTGACAGATCAATAGGAAGTTGAAAATTTTTTTTGTTTTAACAATCAAATATCAATCACTACTCCAAGCCAAACATCAGTACTGTAAAACGACCTGACTTTGCAACAAGTTCACTAAAACATTTCATTCAAAGAAAAGGTGTTTGGTTCTGTAAAAAAGGGATATTTTATAATTTATATCCTAACATAAGGAAGTAAAAACCATAAAATATCCCTCATTTAGACAACCAGACACTTTTTCTTTGACTGAAACTTTTTAGTGAACTCTGTGCAAATTAACTCACTGGTGCAAAGTCAGGTCGTTCTACAGTAGTTACAAATATATATTACCTTTCAGAGCATGAAGCAATAGAATAATCATGGGAAAATGGTAAAAAATATATAATAATTGAATATGAAAAAAAAATGAAATTTTAAGTTTATTCGCTAATTGTTCAAAAGTAAAAATAAGTTTCTCAAATATACTCCTTACCTAGATAATTGTTTGACTCTGTACAAGATTTCAAATACCTAAGAGAAACGCTTAATACCCCCAAACCAAACCAAAAAGATCGAAAAAAAAAAAAATTTATAACATTTATTTATTGAAATTTACAAATGTATAAAGAAAAACATCCAATAAATATTAGGGATATGTGTATAATAACAAGTCAAAGAGTTGTAAAGCAACTAGTCATTTTTATTACTTCAATCAAAGTCCTGTATTAAAAAGTCCTAAAGAAATCTCAGACAACAAAGAGGATTGATTGCAAAACGAATGGGAAACAAATTGAGAGGCTACTGGAATTGAGTGGTTTTGGAGTTTACTATCAAGACAGCTATCTAGTTTCAGCCAAATTAGCAACACATGGGCACTGAGATCACTGTGGATGGGTTTATTTGTGACATAATAAAGAGCATTGAGGATTTTTCAAAGAAGTTTCGGTAGAAAGGATTGGATAAGAGGTGAATTGGATGGTTTAGTAGAACCTAAAAGCTGAATGTCTAAATTTACAGATTCTTCTGTAATTTATAGGCATTTAGATAGAGCCTTTATTTTAGTGGACCAAAACAATTAGCCGTTTCTTGTCATTTCTGTCACAAGAAACAATTATGGATTTAAAGTAGGACTAAACAAAGTCCTAGGTAGTGGATCTGTTCAATGGCAGATCATTAAAGGATATTGTAGAAAAGAAAGTCGTTGGTTTATGACGAAAGCTTAAATCTTCAAATAATAAATTCACTTCAATTTTTAAATATTCCAATGTAAAAATAACTAAGTATCATAAGAAGAAAAGGAGGAAGTGTGCTGAGTAATGCACTGGATTCCTAACTCTCAGGCCCTGATTTAAAGTCCACTTTATCTAAATAATTATAATTCTGTTGTATCAGCCTCTAAAAAGTTCAAGAAATTTCTTATTCCTTCTTATTCTGTTCAGGAGTACAACACAACTGTTTTTAATCCTGTATAAATTATATAAATTTTATGGTGAATATTGTTTTGTTAGCTGATATTAACCTATTGTGTTATTTATTCTATTTGAAGTAGGAAATGGCCCATATTAGTGAGGAAAATGTCAACTGCTTACCAAGTAAACCGTGGGAGAGGTTACTGTGAAAGGACCAGATAAACAAACAGTTAACAAGTGACTCTTGGACAGTGATCATGTGTAAAGGTTAGTTATGGCTGCTTAAAAGATAAGAACAAAGAGTTAGTTTAAAGTACAATGATTATTATTCATATGCTATGTATATAAATAAGTAGATTTATTTAAAGTTATCAAATGAAATTGTTTTTTGTTTTTTTTAAATTTCATAAAATTTAGCATTTTAAAAAATTAAATAAATTAATTATCATTAATAATAAATAATAATATTTTTTAAGAACTAAGGGAAATAAATATGTATAGCCTTTTAAAAAATTAATAGCAAAGAAACGTTACAGTTAACAAAATCAAAGTACATTTTCTATAGGATAAAATGGTAGCAACTGATAAGAATAAACAAAAGGTGGAAAAATGAGGTTTTATCCCCAGCCTGACAGCACTTATAAACAACTAGAACGAACTTAATGCAATATCTGAGCATCATGTCATCTGCAGTGATTAATGGAAGGTGATTTGATACCACTAGTAACATTTATAATAATAAAAGAAAGAGATCAGACCTAAGAACATATGACAATGTTGACAGAAATTTTATTTTCATTAGCAGGACTTGAACCTAGGTCCGGGAGCAAGGATCAATCAATAACTTAATCCATGCTATTAAATAAAAGGACAAGCAATTTTTCGTTAGCGATGACTAACAATGAAAACTACTCAACCAATCTGAACCAAATCTTAACTACAACATCTTCATGGCTCAAGGAAGGTTAAGTAATAATATTATTTCCTGATTTTCAATAATTAAAAATGTGATAAACAAGCGGAGGATCCCGGTTAAGTTGGAAAATCGACCAACATCAAAAAAAAAAAAAAAATTATACATGGCTATAAAAGTAGAAAATCACCTCTGTCCCTCTGGGTTACCTACTCATACATTAAAATTGAATATTGAATATCCGATTATTACATGACCTTCAACCACATATTCTATGCAATGGTATAAAGTTAAAAAAATCATTTACTTATGAGAGGAGATGCTAGTACGTAATATATAAATATCACTAGTTTCTTATTTACATATTTCTTTTAATTTTTATTCAGTGTTGTACTTAAAACATATTTCATGATCAGTTTTATATAGTTAATGTTATCGATAACATTGTAATGTAATATATCTGTGTATAAAAATTATTTTGTGTACATTTTCAGAACAACTGGATAGGAATCAAGCATCTTTGCTAAGTTCCGATTTCTAGGAAAACCAATTAAGAACATCAAAAATGACATTAGCCAGGGAAGTTTAATGATTATGAAGTAAAAAAAAAAAAAAGTACAGTTACAACTCATAAAAGATCTTGAGTTCATTACTTGATAAGGAAGCATATTTAGGTGATGGCCCAATGCACACACCTCAAATTGCAAGGTATTTCCCTGGAGTCAAATCAAAGTTAAAATAATAGAAAACAATTTTTTTTTTCCTTCTGTCGGAATGTAGTCAAAAAATAAAACAGTTAAAGCACAAGATATGAATGCGAGCCACTTAACAATAGCAGTCGGGCAGAGGGAAAGAATGCAGAAGTAGAAAAAACCCTAGAGAGATTGAGAGTCATCAAAACCGATGTCTCAAACCCTGGAACTGTGTAGCCATACAGTACTGAAAAAAATTGAGATTAAAGTGGAAGGAACGTCAATTGAAGTAAAAAAGGAGAAGAATAGAATCTGTTATGGAAGGTTTCTTCAGAAAAAAAAATGTACTTTTTTATCAAATCGATGGTGAAGACAAAGAGCTTTGTTGGCACGCCTGAAACTGCGGTTCACATCCTGATGAAAGCCAATAAATTTATCTAACTAAAACTCTAACAGTTAAATTAGTGTAGTTTAACAAAGGAAGCATCATTGCCATTAAACCAACAATGCTGTTACCTTTTATTAAAGTAATTTAAAATTAAATGATTTTATTGACACTTACTATTTTAAGATGTAGGTTGTTGATTGGTGTATGCAGTCATGAACAAAGCAGTTAAAATTAAATTTAAATTTTCAATGTCGACGCTTCATTTTTTTATCATTCTCATATAACTATTTACTTCTCGTTGTTATATTTTATGTATTTATTATCAATTATACAATATTGTCAAATTCCGACTATAATTTTTTTTTTTTTCATCAACTCATAAATTTGTATTTACTCATTAATTTTTGTATATCTTTTTATCAACTAAATATTCAATTTAATTTGTCTTATTATTATTTTTTTATTTGTTTAATTAATTTTTCTTTTTTTCAATTTTATTTTTAATTCAGTAGTCTTTGTGTATTGTCTTCATATTCGGCATTAAAAATTAAAATTTAATTTTAGCTGCTTTGTTCTTGACTGCATACCCCAACCAACAACCTACATCTTAGATATATCTCAGTCAACAAATTATTAACATTTTATAAGAACGATTATAGAGATATTATTAAAATAAAACAGTATACAATTAGAAGTTCATTTTCCAAAAATTATATACTAGTGTGATAAAAATAAAAATACCATTCTAAACTACGACAATTCAATGGACTCTCCTAAATAATGAATAAAATACCCCCTCCACCTTTACCAGAGAGAGCGGATCTCTTCGACAAGGAATGAAATTCACCCCAAATAGGGCATAGTCCATTCCATAAAATAAAAAAAATATAAAATAAAAGTTTAATATTAATCATATGATAGATGAATAAAATAAAATTTTATATGTATACAAATCACCAAGATATCATAATCAATCAATAAAAAAAAAAGAACATCAGAAAAATAAAAAGTAATATAGACATTACTCAGTAAATATATTGATGACAACTGGGTGACTACAGAGATTAGTCTTAAGACGGAGAACACCTCCATATCCAACAAGGACATTAAGAAAGTCCTGAAGAGGAGGATTACCACTGTAAAAATCCATTTATAACAATTAATAGTGTTTCATTTACTTTATACTACAAGCTTTAAAATAAATAAATTAAAAAAAAAAAAAAGAAGACTCCTGACACGCAAAACACCACAAGCAGATGATGAATTAATACACCTTGCTTGATGTGTTTTAATTAATAATAAAATAAACTTTATCGCTTGGTAGACAATTTAGTACAATTTGGCAATCACCACGTGAATTAAACCTTATCAACTTTCCCTTCCATAACCTTACTTACTAACTATAATTAAATTTTTGGTTGAAATAAAATTTTGGAAAAAGGAGGGGAGACCTCAATGACCTTTCAAGATTTAACAACTTGTACTAATATTTTGTTTTGACTTCAGTAGTTTACTGCTAATGTTAACTAATATATGCAATGAACTTAGTAACTATTTAGGCTCAACTATTGTCTTTCGTTCACTTAAGAGCAAAAAAACTACCATAAGGGTCCTTTCCGAAGAAAGGTGGTCTGGTCTTGTCAGGTCAGACCATACCATAACTTAATAGACACATAATGTATAAATAAATAATGGAAAAATATCTGTAGCAAGTCAAACCCTACACAATTCAAAATATATTAAGTTAGGAAGGTGCTGGAGCAATAAAAGCTGACTGGCACCTTAAATTTAAAGGAACTTTTGTTCTATTATCTTCAACTTCATTAAATAAGGTTTTAAGCTAAAATCCCTATTTTTCAAAATAAAACATTTTTTTTTGTAAAGAATAATTTATAGAAAAGGCTAAATGTATTCAGAGCATCACACCGAGATTCTTCTCACTATTTTATTTCTTTCAGGCGACTATCTTTACACAATGAAAAAGTCGATTTCACAACCAACTGGAAATATTTGAGCTAACCACTTCTGTTCCACTGAGAACATAAATACATCAGTTAAAAGAAAAGGATGCTTCAACCCCTTGTGATCTTAACACCTCATATGTACATCTAATTAGTGTTTTTGATATTTATTTTCAAGTTTCAATATATGTTTTTAAACTTCAAGATAGATCAAATGTTTTAAATTAAAAAATTTCTAAACCACAGATGAAGCAAAACTGAGCATAATAATTATAGATAAAACATGTATTCAACAAATGAAGGAAAAGCAGGTTTTCATAAAAAAATATCTTCATGGGGACAAAGTTAATTTTTATTATAATAAATTTAAATACTCTGAGACCTATATTGAAACTTAAAAGATATTAAGCCAAAATATTCTCTATAGTTCTTTTCATTGTGGCAATTCTAAACAACCCATCAATCTCTCAAAGACATTCAATCTAATATTCTTTTTCTTTCTTCTCCCCTTGTTTGTCTTTCTGCAAGTTTTCCTCCCTGGAGGAGTTGGAGGCAGAGGAATTAATTTAGCCTCTCCATATTCTTGATTCATACTGAGGATCTTTCAATAATCAAGACACAATTTTTTGCCATATGCTACTCCTCACAATCTCCCATTCATCGAAAGAAATAGTAGCCTTACAAAAGCGTTGCTCCAGTCCCTTCACACACCCATGATACCTTTTATTGATTCTGACCTTCTTCCGTTCTATTTCGGTGTTTTAGTCATTACTTTTTGAGGGGAAAGGTTATACTCTTTCATTCACGGAGAAACGAAACTCTAAATCCCTGTTCAAAATAATATTAAGTTCTGTTTACCTTCTGATATTAAAATGAGAAATAAGAAAATATCAAAATATAAGACAGCAAATCAATGTTTAAATTAAATCAGAATTAATATAATGCTAAATCACATTTAATGTTAACTGATAAAAAACTTCGTGATGTTAGAGAAATGTAAATAACAAATTATAAATATATTAAACACAGAATCCTTGTTGTAAGTTATGATGTTAATTTCTCCAAATATTTTCTCAAGGGGAGTGGAAATAAGAAAATATGAAACTTGTGATATACTTTCTCACATTTATTTTAAGATCGATGTATTTTATTGAATTAATAATACAATTTGTATCACTTTAGGGCGATAAGTAATATGGACGACAAAGAATCCATTCACAAAATATGTGAACTGAAAATTTCTCACTTAAATTGATATAACAAATATAGATATATAAAACACCAAATCCATGGAGAAATTAATCTTCTTAGCTTTTGTAACACTTTTACACATTAGGGAAGAGGAAATAAGATAACATTAATTTATAAAACACTAAATCCATTATGAAACTCATGTTGTTAACTTCTGTTTCACCTTTTTACATTTAAGAAGACTAAATATCGATATAACACACTTAACAACACAATCCAAGTTGAAACTGTAGAAGCAATGTTTACATGTGACGTTAAAGGAAAAACTATCAATAAATGTAAACTCAAAGTGAAGCGTAAGGATTGAACTGGTCGGACCAGACGCACAGTGGGGCCATCCATGAATTTAGCGAGACAAAAGTCTGAAAGCGATTGTATGGATAATTTAGTATTTTTTTCTCATCCAGAAAAACTTGAAATGATTAAAACAAGGTTATTGAAAGGTTGATAAAACATTTAAAATTGTATTTGTGACTTGTTGTTTTATTAAGAAAAAAAAAAACTTCACAAAACCATTTATTGATTTATCGGTGATTATATAAATTGAATTTAAAAAAAAAGAATATACCTATTTATGATAATAATGCCAATATTATGACTGGAAGAACACCTCTAATAACTAACAATTTCTCTTCAGTAATAAATAAATAGAATTTATAATATATATAAACCAGGACAATGTGTAATCAAACTATAAGCTTTAACACTCAAATACTTCATTTCTACCTTAAAACGAGCAGAACTCAAACACATTATATTATTTTGAACTGAAAAGAAAATTATAGTCTATAATGATTTGTCATCTTAGATCGAAATTATCACTATCTTGTTCACTAAGTAAAGGTACCATACTCGTATCTGTGTCTGATATTGCAAGCAAGTTGAGAATACCGAAAGTTGTATTTTCCTCAGGTAGTGGTCTGTATGAGCAAATTACAGGATCAGACGAAATAAACAAATTATTCATAATGTCAGTGTTGGTTACTGTGCGAGACATTTTCCGAGGAAAATGTTCCCTGTATCTTTTTGTGTTCGCTTTTTTGACATCCTCTGTGAGTTCCCCAATTGCAAATTTTTGAATTATATAATTGACCAGATATATTTTTTCTTCCTGAAAATTATTAAAACTGAAACCTCCAGCCCGTAACGCTTCAACCCATTTCAATCGCGCAACTGAGAGTACTCCGCCCAAAACACAATTTTTGGTGCTACTGATAAACAGGCAGCCAAATGCAATATATTCACTAAAATTAAATGTCCCCAGCCACACAGAAACATAATTTAAGATCTACATTCACCTACAAAAAAAGTTTCCGATTAAAACATGAAATTTTTTCTTACTTGTGGACTATTTAATTGGCGTAATGTCTAAATATCTAAAATGCCGTAAAATTAAATATAAAATGAATTAATACATACTATCTTGAATGCAATTCATCGCAAAATGTAAAAAAATAAGAAAACTTATTACAATGTTCACTGTTATGTGCTTGAAAGAATAGTAACTTAATTCTCAAATCGTACAGGATTAAAATGGTATTAGTTTGTTATTTATTAAAATGCTATATTGACATTTCCTCAGCCTGATTCACTTCGTTTCATGTCTTCCAACATTTAGCCAGTTAAATCAACCACTTTCTGCATCAAGAAATCAACCTTCATTTTTGGACTATTCTCCTGCTAGATTTACGAATAGCCCTACAGTGAGACGGGTGGAGCCATGCGTATGGAAGGGTACCAAAGAAATTGCCATCTTAATTGATTATATTTTTACAAAGCTTTAGATTTGGGATAAATCATTTGAATCTCCTATCCTATATCCACAGACTATCTTGTGAAGGCTTTTTAAAATGGTTGTAGACTTTCTATATAGGCAGCGATTATTCTTGAAAAGAATACTTAATTCCCTCTTTCCCTTCCATGTGGTGCTAGTTACAGCTTCTCACTTACACCAAACCTTTTCTCTATTTGCATTGAAGATTTATGCAATTTTATCCACGACTACTCAAGTCATCTTTAAACAAACTTCAAATGCACCAGTTGACTAGATAAAAGATTTTTGTGATGCTGTGGGAAAAAAAAAAAAACAGTAGTATCATAAAGTGAGAGATTAAAACTCTCCTTATCAGTTCTAAACCTCTTTTATTTACTTAAATTAAAGGTATGGGGACACCTTCAAATGGTTTAAAGGTAACAATATCGAACCCTTTCAATGTACCTCTGCTCCGAGTCAAAAAATCTTTCCTTTACGATACTTTTTCGCAATAGGGAAGTGAAAATAACAAAATATCACTACAGGAAACACAAAATCCTTGTTGAAAGCAATATTAGAATACCTGTTACACTTGCTTATACCCGGGAAGAAAAATATATCAATATATAAAACAATAAATCCATCTTGAAATTGATGTTAACTTTGTTACACATTCATATATTTTAAAAGATGAGATAAGAAGATAATAATATAACATAGTGAAACAATTCAATTTGAGAAATAGAAAGATTGCAGGTGAGGTAACAGGAAAGGCCTATCAATAAATGTGAAACTCAAAGTGAAATATCAAAATCTATATGCGAGTGTAATGTGGGTTTGACGAATTATGTGGAGCAGTGATTCAATATTGTTACTGCTATGGTTTTTAGAGAACTTTTGTTTCTGAATAAGGACAACACACTACACAAAAGAGTGATTGAACCTGACACAAGAAATTTCTTAAACAGTCGAATAAAAAGTATATTATAATCATTAATAAGAAAAAAAAATCACCAAATAATGGATACACCCATAGAGTTATACAAACTATGTTACAACAATTTAAAAAACATAAAATGACTATAAGGGTAAGAATGAATTATTTATTGTGGGACTGGAATTTTCACCTAACATGTTTTTCAAAAAAATTAAAACTAGTGATTATAATTTAAGTTTAAGTACAATGAAAATCGAAAGAATGAGCAATACCATTTTATGAGCCCCATAACAAACTAGTACTGCTAATGCTATGTAGCTTTATTTATGGACCGTGTCCTAATCATCATTTCCTCGATTGAATTCAAGACTAACAATAACTACATTATTAATTAGTTTCAATTTAATCTATTAATAACGATACTTGCTCATTTATAAAAGAGCAACAAAAACTAAAAACCATAATAGATTAAAAAATAAAACATGGATAAAGTTATATTCACTTAGGGAACCAAAAGAAAAATACACCAATGAAAGAATTTAATGTCAAAGAAAGTTAAACAAAAGATAAAGCATCAAAATCATTACGAGTTCCATTTCTAAGAAAAATATGGAATCACAGTAATCTGAATAGGACATCAGGATTGTAAATAGAATCAACTTATAAATCTTGCATGACATTAGAACATTAATTATGAGCATGAATTTCAATGAAGCATTAAGAAAATAGTATTAAAAAAATCACTAATACCAACGGTTATTTAATTTAAAGAATAGATTAAAACTAATAGAAATAATTTAACACAACAAAGATACATTATATGACAATAACTTACGATATAACACTAAAAACACAAATAAAAAAGTTACTGCTAAATTTAAGTATTAAATGGCGAATTCCTTAAAAGATTAAAATTTAATTTAAACTTTAGAAGAAAATACAGTAATTGGATTTTCTTACAGAAAACAGGTAATGAAATTAATGACTCAATTAATGGAATTGATCACAAAAAACAATGACACTGTGTACCCACCATTAATAAAACTATTAAATGAAAGAAAATCATCCATACCATAAGTTACTAATAACAGATACCTCAGTATCATACAGGAAATTTACTGGCCAAATATTTACAAAACAAACTACATTAATTAGATTAAAATAAACTAAATGCAAAAAAACAAAAAATGGAACCAAACTAAATAATTATAAACTTATGAAAATGAGAAAGTATAGTTAACAAAAACAAATATTGCATACCTCATTAAAATATGCATCTGATGTGCTTCAGGTTATCTTTATAAATACAAATATTCTCTTTTCTTTGACACAAACCATTCATCTGAAAAGAAAAAATACTGCTAGTTATTAACTTCCCTTCAGTTTAAATGGGCTTTAATAATACTTCATATGTTTAAATGCCATCAATATCTAATCACATAAAAACACATTTACTTTTAAACTAAACAAGAAAACAAGATATTTAACGTTCCATTGATGTCTAAGATAAAATGTAAACAAATATTTCCCCAGGGATGAATGGTTTAACACAACCGCCCACATACCCCAGCTAAAGCGTAGATATCACTGAAAGAAAGAAATAAAACAATGAATAACAATTTTATTCAATGGTCGGTAAGCGATAACAAAAACTAAACATTTTCTTTTTTTCAATAAACAAAACTAGTAAAAATATATGAAAACATCAAATTTAACAGCAGATACTATAACCACTATACTCTGACATGCAAACTTAATCGAATTACACCAAAAATAATTTACTTTGAGCCCAAAATACCTACAACATAAATTCAGCATTACAGTTAACTACTGTCAGAAAATTGCGCCTGGTAAGCTAAACAAGATGTCTGACCCAAGGAGCACCCGATAGGTATACAAGTCTGACGTCATATCATCAAACAATTTTAAGATGAGCTGTTATGTGCAGATCTCTTCTCCTTTTTTATTACTTTTTAAATCCTATAATTAGCCAAAATAAAATTTTTAGAGTTTATATTTCAAATCATACAACTGCATAGATTAAAAAAACCTGTTCGAATATGGATACACAGGCCAGAAAGGAACTAAAGAATTACATTAGAATTTATTTCTACTAATATCAACCTAATTAGGACACATTTGGATAACTATCGGAAGATATATATCTTTTACAAATAAAAAAGTTATCATTAATCTCGAAATTTTCCAATCATCGCCGTGTTCCGATCGTCATTTTAGATTAAAATTCTTCAGGAAAAATCTTCGTTATTGCGTTAAGAAGACGAAAACAACCATTAATGCATTATATTTTAACCCAAAATCTTATATATTGAAAAAAAAATATGGCAGTCACCCAAAATGAAGAGAGGGTGACATACTTTAACTAGTTGCTGCCATCTTAAATTATGTAATCATTCTCTGTTAAGAATTTACATTAGCATAAAGTGTACAAACAATAGGCAATAAATGCTTTACTTATAAATAAAATGAATATTATTTGATAATATATGATGATTCATTTTAAATATTTTTAAAATTTAATATTGCGAATTGATAGTATTTAAGTTGGCTGAGTGTTGTGATGTAATGTTTAAGTCATTAACAAATTCCTAGCCTTCACGCTGTAGCCAGTAGGAAGGTTAACTTTTATAGTTTGTTCGTTGTGTTTTTTATGTTGAACCACAAATTGTTTATATTAATAAGTTTATTTCATGAAATTATTGTTGTAGGATTACATTTTAATTTTAGTTGGGGTAAAAGTTCCTCTATCCAAATTTTCCTTCATTAGGAATGGAAGCTAATGGTGCTAGAAGTAGGTGAGTTAAAACCTGAAAAATGGCCCAAGAGCCTATTCATAAATGGGATTGTGAAAAAGTCGCGGAATGGCTCACTGATAAAGGCTATTCCAAGTATACTTATAGGTTTATTTCAAATAAAATTGATGGCAAAGCACTCCTACTTTTGACAGAGACTGACTTGAAAACACCGCCCCTTAATATTGAAGTAAGTTGCATTATTTTAATATGAAAGCCTCATTTTGTCAAATCAGTTCTCAAACATCCTCTCATTTTAGATTTTAGGAGATGTGAAACGACTGTATTTAGATATTAGGCAACTCAAGCTGGATACACAAACAGTATTGATTGAACATGGATATGATCCACAATCTTTACTTTATTTTTCTAAAGGGTTTTCTAATATGATCGCACATAGTTACTCCAATCACCGAATAGAGGTAATTATCAGTGAACTGGTGATGTTAGTACCAATGTTCTAACCATTTATTTCTAGAGCTGAATATATTATGGTCTAATTCTTCATTGTTTAACAAATTTAAACAATATATCTGTCATCCCAATGAATATGTGGTTAAGTTAAATTATGATCAAAACGAGTTAGGTGACTAAAAAGAATCGTGGAGGTTTTTTTTCATGGTGAATAAGTGTATAATTATGATGTTCATTTTAAATAAATATGTTGAAAATGAACATCATAATTATACTCTTATTCACCATGAAAAAAAAACCTCCACGATTCTTTTTAGTCACCTAACTCATTTTGATCATAATTTAACTTAATTACTTATTCACTGGGATAACAGATATATTGTCCTTTTAGTTGGTTAGTACAAATATACTATTAAGTTATAAATACTTTAATTATGTTTTTATTGAAACCTTAAAAAAGTCAATTTAATATTTTTATTAAAATAGCCTTTGTTTGTAATAGATCTATTAAATTTGAAGTTCATTTGATACCTCTATTAAAAAAAAGTTTCATATTTCTATTAGGCATTTTATATTACATCGTTGCTATAATTTTATTGTTATTAATTAACCTTTGTTCTTGGTTTTAAGCACAATTATTTAGATTTAGAAGTACAAATAGATCAGAATTCATAATTGAAGTCTAAGGCTCTTTATTCATTATTTATGTATTTATAAAACTAAGTATGTTTTAGGGTATGTGATGGTTGTATTCCACTATTTATTTGTTTAAACGAGTACTTTATTGTTTCTAAAATATACCTTATATTGATTTTATAAGTAATATGTATTTTTTTATTAGTTTCAAGTAGCTAATTATAGTATACTTATTTATTGAATTTCTCTAAAAAAAAATTCTAATTTTTCAGGATCAAATAGTTAACTTTCGTTATCAACCTCTAGATGGTATGGAAAGTGAATACTTACATCCTCAATCCAGTAGATCATCGGAAGATGGTCAAGCAACAACTCTGCAGCCCGAGTTATGGAAGTCTCTCATCGCTCTTGGTTATTGTTTTGTTGTCACTTGGATCACTGCTTTTGTAATGGTCATAGTCCATGACCGTGTACCAGATATGAAAAAATACCCACCGCTGCCAGATATATTCCTTGATAATGTTCCTCATATTCCCTGGGCCTTTCACATGTGTGAATGGACTGGGACTGTACTCCTTCTCATCTGGCTTTGCGTTCTCCTTGTTCACAAACACAGGTAGATAGTTTATAAGTATGGCATACTGCATTTGTCTAGATACTAACCAAATAATATTCATGTTGTGTTTATGTCACGAAACCTCTATCAAGATTTGTCTTTAAATGACTCAATACCTTTTCAACTCTTCCCCATTACGGTGCCCTACTAATTGAAATTTATATGGGCTCAGTTGTCATGCGACATTATTTTCATGTGATCTAAAGAATTAACTACTTCCCTAAGATCTCTGAGATTATTGAAAATCTCCCCATAGATTCCCCACTGTGAATGCTGTCACACTTACCTAGGGAAATGCGATACTTAGTTTTATGCTGACTGATCCCTACAGGGGCTACCTTGCAAAAATACTTTCCGACTATTGGATTATGACAATGAACTACTGGATCTCGCAGTTTCTAATAAGATACGAGATTGCTGAGTAAATCTTGTTGAACATAGTACATCAATGCATCGTGTCCTGTGTTGTGTTTTGTTTTGCTACAGCTTAAAACACCTGATCTCTTAAGATAAACTTTTTCTTTTCAAGCTTGTCAAAAGCTAGCCCTTATACTCCAGTTGTTACTCATTCAGTTTTCACCTCTACCTAAGTTTTTGTCATAGCTCTTCTAATGCAGTCTTTTATATTCTATTCTATATAATTTAAAATTTAGTTATTTTAATGGGTTTAACCTTCAGATAATGTAACTTTCAATATTTGTATTATTATCTTTAATTCTAGTTAATTAATGTTTTTTTCTTGTGATAGGTTTATACTGTTACGAAGATTCTTTGCCCTGAGTGGAACAGTTTTCCTGCTGAGATGTATAACCATGCTTATCACATCCTTGTCAGTTCCCGGTACTCATTTAGATTGCAATCCTAGACCCACTATCGGAGAGTAAGTATTTTTTCAATTCTAATCTAGGAATGTTAGATAGTTGTGATTATAGTTTAGAGATAGATAGGTTATTGGGTTAGAAGAAAATGTGGGGTTCAAACTGTTTTTTTTTTTTTTTTTTTTTTTTTTTTTTTTTTTTTTTTGTATTTGGGCCATTCTCCCATTTCATACGAATTTGTGTCCCGAAGCGATTGTGGTTTCTACATGAAATTTCTTGAAACCCAACTGTAACAAGTAGGTGCAAGGTAATTACCTCTTAAAGGTTAAGTAGTTTTTCAACGGTTATTGATTGGTTTTCATGGTTAAATTTGAATTCAAAACATCAAATTCTATTTCCCTCACATGTCCTATAACGAGTTGGTAACATTAATTGCGAATAAGTTCTCCATTTTTGCAATTATTAACTTACTTTTTTTTCTAGTACCTCAGGTAAGTTGCAATGTATTTAATTTTATAATTGAAACTGAGGCTTACAAAAAGAAGAAGTCACTTTAATTCATCAATCCTAAAAAGAAGAAGGACTTCTTATGCCTGTGTTTCATTGGGTCAATCTATTTCCCTCATATTTTTTTAAAAAGCCCGCCAAAGCATAACCAAGATTCATTCTATCATATTTCAGGCTGGCAACATTGCAGAATGTTCCCGCCAAACTGAGGGTAACCTAACTTACAACAAATTTCCTTTGTCAGTTGTCCCAAGTTTGTGTCGAATTGTGTCATTCATAATTCTATTTCCCTCACATAGTGGTTTTTCAAAGAGGGTACTTTGATTCTTGTTTTCTTTTCATTGAACTATATGTTTCCCATGTAGTTCAGAGTTCCATTTGTTTTGTTTTTTTAAAATGCGTGTGTTGGTGTTAATCTTAAATCAAACTCAAAATTATACTTCTCTCACACCTAAAGTGAGGGAAATAGATTTCAATAGGAAAAACTGTAAGTGAAATAAGACTTTTTATATATATTTTCACTATTTATATTAATGTGATATTATATTAATCTAATGTTCGATTTCAAAGTTTAAATGTATAATATAATATCTCACCATTTTAATTTTTTTCTTTCAAGTTTTATGTTTAAATGTTTACTAATTAATGTTAACTAATATCTCTTAATCGACTGGTTGATACCATACTCATTAACAATTCTTTTGTAATATAAACATTTTATTATTTGAATTGCGGATGTTTTCTATTTCCCTCACACCTTATTAGTTTCTCTTACTCTCATAATTTCCATCATGATCGTAAATGTGCTGGTAGACTATATTCTATGAAGGAATTATTTGCTAGTAATATTAGTAGACTTATAAAGATTTTTATGAAGAAAAACTTTTTTTTGCATAACTTTTTCTAATGGAACCACAATGTCGAAATTCCGACGAAATGGCAGAATGGCCCATTTATATAATTTTCACTATTGTCTTGCATATGTTTATTTCTTGAATTAATTATTATTTAATTGAATGAACATTTTAAAAAATTGTTTCAATAGCTAATTAAAAATTTTATTAGGGCATTCCAGATTGTATAATATGTTGGGAGTTACTATTTATTATTATTTTTATCAGACACGATTTTGACCTAAGATAGATCACATGAAGTTTTTGTAAAGTGGTTCTTCTCTCCTTACAACGCGCCCAAATGATCTTCATTTTCTCTGTGTTCTTTTTTCCCATCTTCTGACCAAGTTTTTCCGATCTTCTTGATTCTGTTCCCTGGTTGTACTTCCTACGCATTCACCTTTGCTTTGTATGCATTTCTGTACAGAGCTTCTTCTGGGTTTGTTTATGCATTTTCCAGGTCTTTCTTCACTTGTATGCTCCATGCCATTGTTTTGAGGTTTACTGTTGCATTCAGGATCTGATGGGTCAGTCTGTGTTCAGGTAGTCTGCATATGTGTCCATAGAATTTCAGTCTGCATTTCCTGGTGTCTGCCTCAATGTTTGAAAGCTTCTCTATGGTGTTGTTATGTTGAAGTTTGTATCCATCTTCAGTCTTTAATGGACCGATTCTATTCTATATCAGGCGCTACAGTCCATGAAGGCCCTGGGCCTCTGGACACAGCTTTCTCCACACCACTCTGTCAGCAGTCACGTTCATCCAATTCTGGATATTTAGCTGCCATATGTCCCTTTCCACATCATCCATCCATCTTTGTCTGGGCCTGCCTCTTCTTCTTGTTCCTCCTGGAGCTCCCATCCACATTTTTATTGGCAGCCTTTGAGGTTCCATTCTCTCTAAATGACCCAGTCATCGCAACCTCGCTTTTTTCACAATAGTGACAGTATCCATTTTATCATAGAGTTCTCTGAGCTCTGCATTGCTTCTGATACGTCACTTTTGTTGCTCTTTGATTGGGCCATTTATCTTTCGAAGAACTCTTCTCTCCCATACTAGTAGAGACTTTTGATATTCCTTTTTTAGGGTCCATGTTTCACTACCATACGTAACTACTGGTCTTATTACCGCTTTGTATATGGTTACTTTTGTCCTTCTGGAGAGGCTTTTAAACCGGAGAGCTTTCTCATCTCATAACAACACCTTGTTACCGCTGCTATTCTGACTTAAATGTCAACCCCTACATTACTATTCTCTGTTACTATGCCTCTCAGGTACTTAAATTCTCTATGGGTACATAAACATGTACTCTCCTACTGCTATGTATTCTCCACTATAATTTGGGTTGCTCGAAGTTTCCATAAATTTAGTTTTTGATGTATTGATCTCAAGCCCTATCCTGTTTGCTGCTTGGCTGAATTCATTGAATACATCGACTAACTCAGATAACGTTCTTGCAGAGATCACCACGTCATCTGCATTTGCCATGTACTGCGTAAGTCTGTTATAAATCTTTCCCCCTGGATTTGTTCTTATGTTGCAAATGGCAATTTCAAAGCATAAGTTAAATAGGACTGGTGATAACAGGTCCCCTTGCCTAAGCCCACTGTATACCTCAAATTTATCTGAGATCCCTGCTTGTGTATTGACTTTACACACTGTTCTATCCAGGATCATTTTTATAGTACTGGTGATAACAGGTCCCCTTGCCTAAGACCACTGTATACCTCAAATTTATCTGAGATCCCTGCTTGTGTATTGACTTTACACACTGTTCTATCCAGGATCATTTTTATAGGACTGGTGATGACAGGTCCCCTTGCCTAAGCCCACTGTATACCTCAAATTTATCTGAGATCCCTGCTTGTGTATTGACTTTACACACTGTTCTATCCAGGATCATTTTTATAGTACTGGTGATAACAGGTCCCCTTGCCTAAGCCCACTGTATGCCTCAAATTTATCTGAGAAGCCTTCTTGTGTATAGACTTTACACACTGTTCTATCCAGGATCGTTTTTATGAGTCTTACAAGCTTTTATGGTATACCCAGGGACTGGCATGTCCCTTTGATGGCATGCTTCCAACATTTTGGCATGGTCAAGAGGTGATACAAATCAGTGTTATAGTCATGGGTTTTCTCTAACATTTGCCTTAATTATTGCAAGAACTTTATATATGGTCAATAGTGGAGATATCCCTCTATAATTTTCACAATTTAATTAATTAATTTATCTTTTTTGTGAACTGGGACCATTGTGGCTTCCTCCCACTCATTAGGAGGCATTTTCTCTTCCATCCATACTGACCATATTATCTGATACACTTCTTCCCATCCATCCGCTCCAGCATACTTTAGCAGTTCTGCCGGCTTATCACCTACTCCAGGTGCCTTACCATTCTTAAGGGACATGATTATTTCTATTATTTGCTCTCTATCTGGAGGCACTTCTTCTTCCTCAAAAATTTCACAGTCTTGTTCAGCCAACCTGAAATTCTTTATGGTGGTATTACCTGAATTTAGTATGTCTTTAAAGTATTGTGCCCATCTTTCCCTGATTTAACTTTTCTCTGAAATAATGTTTCCGAACTGGTCTAGACAGAATTCTACTCTAGGTCTAAAGCCCTGTTTCATGTCTTTTACCCCTTTGTAGAATTTGTGAATCTCTTTTGCTCGATATTGTTCCTGCATATCTGCTAGGTTCTTGATCTCATAATCTCTTTTTTTCCTCCTAAGTAATTTCTTAATATATTTTCTCTTTTCGGAGTACAGGTTTGAGGATCTATGAGTGTTTCTGTGGAGCATATTAGGTCTTGCTGTATTCCTTTCGCTTACTGCTTTCTCACATTCACTGTCAAACCAGGGATTTTTAACAATCCTATCCTTTTCTTTTGCCCCAATACTTCTCCTGTCGACAATTGTATTGTTTCCTTCAGGTTCTCCCAATAATTTTCTTTTTCTTGGACCAATAATTTTCCTAATTATTTTATTATTTATCATTATATTATTTATTATTATTCACTATGAGTTAATTATTATTAAATTGAATAAACATTTTAAAAAATTGTTTCAATAGCTAATTAAAATTGTTATTAAGCATTCCAGAATGTATAATATGTAAGGAGTTACTATCAATAAAATGAGAAGAAATAATTTTATATTATTATTTATTATTTTATCAGCATGATTTTATATTAGTTAATTTAAATAAAAAGTATTAAGTAAAAGTGATGATCTAAATGCTTCGCTATGGTAATTGCCCTAACAGTTATATATCGTGTATTACCTTACACCCTAGATTGAGTATATCTTTGAATTGATTAATAAATACCTAACAGTCTGACACCAATCCTTTCCAGATGTTTAACAAGTTCCTGGCATCTGCATGCTTTTCTGTCCATATTTCAGCCTTAGGCGGCAATTTCATCCTCTTCCGTGCTCTTCCTTTTCCAGAAATATCTTTGTTTCTTCAGTTTAAAAAAAATAACTAATATTTTTCATTAACATTTTTTCTATTATTTTATTTCAGTGGAGAGTTTGATATATTCCAGAAGATGCGTGCTGCGTATCACATTTGGAAAGGAGCAGGGATGTCGATACAGGGCGTGAGAACTTGTGGAGATTATATGTTCAGTGGTCATACAGTGGCCCTCACTATGCTCAATTTCTTCATTACCGAATGTAAGTTATAAATAAACTTTTTAATTTCATTTATTATGAATTATCCTTTTATTATGCATATGAATCAGCTGATTTAGTAATTAGCTAGAGACCTCTTTAATATAAAAATTAATTAAATTGATTAAAGCAATGAAAAATTACGTTTCACACAACGTGAATAGACAGATGTGGTTATTAAAAATGTTGGTATTTTTATTTTCAGATTCGCCCAGAGATATTTACCTGTTGCATACTTTCTCTTGGCTGCTGAATATGTTCGGTATCTTCTTCATCCTCTCGGGCCACGAGCATTATTCAATTGATGTTTTTATAGCCTTTTACATAACTTCACGACTGTTCCTTTATTACCACACTTTGGCTAACAACCAGTCTCTGATGCAAAGAGATACTGGCAGAACTAGAATATGGTTCCCACTTTTTAGTTTCTTCGAATCTGGAGTCGATGGTATCGTACCTAATGAGTATGAATCTCCCGTGGTCATAGTGCAAAAGCTTTTTTGCTTTCTTAAAGAGACGTTAAAACGACTATTGTTCATATTTATCGCCAATCTGTCTTTGAAACCGGGTAGTGTTTCCAGTGTTCCTACGAGCAACATGAGCAGAAAGCACAAACGGAAAACCCAGTAGATAGCAAAATGTAAATGAAAATTATGTGATATTTGTTTCCAATATTGTTAATAAGGTTTACGCTTAGTATGTTATTAGACTTTATATAAGACTTTTATTTATCCAAAGTATTATCAAAAAATTTTAATTTTTGTATTTTTACTTATTTATCAAATGTTAATGGATTAGTATTTTTTATTTACTTTTGTATTGTTTTAAAATTGGCCCAGTCAAGATAATTGTATTTATCAACTTTATAATGGAATTCTATTGATTTTGTATGTGTGCATGTGTGTGTGTATGCCCTCTTGTGTGTGTTTGGGCATGTAAATATGTACCGTTCCCATGAGAAAATTTTAAATAGGATAGATATATATTTATTTATATATATACAAAACCTGTATATATTGTATGTTTTATGTTTTATATTATGTAATTATTACTACAGAAATAAGCTGTTATAATAAAATATGGAAAAATTGAAGAATTTAGGCAAGTAATTCGTATTGTTAAAAGTTATTTATTCAAATGTTGCAAGTAATATTTCAAAAATTTATTTTTATTAAATTAAGAAGTTGGTTGTAAATATACTTATTCCATTGTTGATCTCTGAAAAGCTTTGAAATTATATATTCGAAGGAGAATTTTTCATTTCTATTTAGTCTTAACAGTGAAGTGCAATTTTATTTACAGTGTTAAGAATTTCCTATTTATTTGTATTTGTAATGAGAATAATAGAGCACATTATAAATAAATGCAATAGAATGTCATGAGTTTTAATTTAAAAGATCATCTTTTTAATTTTTGGATTCACTTTACTTTAATTCAAATTATCACTATTTTTCCATTCATATATGATTTTGTTTCTAAAAAAAATATAATAATAATAATACATAAATGAATAAGCTAACGTCTTTAATCCTTTTATTTCACATTAAGGAACAAACGTTACCGTTTAATTAATTTATTAGTTTACAATTTTTTTTAGTCAACTAGTGGCATTATCTATCGCCTACTACTGTATCATTTTTAAACTTTTTTTTTTTTTACATGGGCACTTTAGTTTACAAAATTTAAGGGTTGTTTCAGTTTGTTTGTAGATATACAATGATTAAATTGAAATTTAAAGGCATTAAATGTTTTGTTTGAAATAATAATAATTTGTTATAAGGTCTTATTCAGTAATATTCAGATAATTAATATTTTTATTTATTATATTGTTGATGCTATAATCTCATCTAAAAGATACGGGTTAGAAATCTATCAATAATGAAGAGCTCTGGGTGGCTGCTGTACTGCTTCTGATTAATACTATTGCTCCTGATATCGAACACCAACCTTTTTCTTTCATGAAAAATCAAAACTTTTGGATTCAATACTCAAATTATTTGTTATTCACTATTAAAATATATTTTGGACTTGTTTCTTTAACATTCATATAATATAATTAATTCTGTCCTTGATTTTCCTTCCACCAAACTTATTTAGCTGATACAATAAATACTTGTACACATTGGCATATCAGTATTATTTTATGTAATGTGCTTTGTGTTTCGTAAATATCTTTCATTATTAGAAATATGTATTAGAATTGTGCCCTAAATATGGACTTTGAAAATTCTCACTCATGTGATAAGCACCAGGTTTGTGACTGTTCCTTTATTTGCTTCAGGTGTTAGCCTCCCGTTAAAATAAATTTAAATCTTTTTTAATAAACTTATCTTTAAAAATTAACCACAATTAAATAATTTCAACAGGTTTCAGTTCCTAATATATATTTTATGGTGAAATATTTATATTTTTCATTATTTTAAAATGTTAGTCGTTCTTAGCGCAAAAGTATTATTAGTCATTTTTGTTTAGTACGAAATAGTCATTAAAAAACAAAAAAATATTCCCATATTTGTGATTCTCGTTTATAAATAAATATGGAACTTATTTTTATTTAATTAGATTATTGATGTTACTTAAATTAATCAGTCCGATATTTCTTAGATTCGTATGACAAGTTGAGTTCTTCAATAGGATTTGGCAGAATAACAATTATCTGGGATAATTTTTTCTTTAAGGATGCAATGTATAACAGCTGCTCATTAAGCCTTCTAGATAATTGCTGTTCTTCCAATTATTATTACTTAAAATTACAGTTTAAGAGATTTTTTCATGTTAAGCTATAAGCTAAAGGTGTACATATATATATATATATATATATATATATATATATATATATATATATATATATATATATATATATATATATTTAAAATGAAATGTTTATTCCATATAATTTTTTTTATTATGGAATCCTGATTTATAAATCTTTGTAGTCATAAATTAAACTTTTAAATTTTCAATTATGATGTTGCTAATTTTATATATATCTATATATCTATATATATAAAAATGAATGTGTGTGTGTCTGTCTGTTCTCGATAGATTCAAAAACCATACATCCAATCGCCGTGAAAATTTGGGAAGTTATTAAGTATATCCCCGGGAAGGTTTTTGTAAATTTTTATTTAAATCAGAGTTGGGGTTCAAGAAATATCCCAAAAATATCAAAATAATATTTATTTTTTATAAATGTTACTTTAGTGCAGGTGTTATTAAACAATTACCAATAAAACATATGTTCTAAATTAATCTATATCTCCTTAGTTTTTTAGGAAGGTTTTAAGAAGAATAAAATTCCGTAAAACGATTTCAAATTCATTTTGATGTTTCAGGTTTATATGTATGTATGTTATTAAAATAACACTTAATTAGTAATATTTGTTAAGAGTTTAACCATGAATAAATTGAATAATTAAATTTTTACTCATAGAATTTACTTTTATAAAACAAAACTAACCGCAAAAAATACTGAACCAATCTTTACCAAATCTAAACTACATCATCTTCTTAGTTGAAAGAAGGTTTAGCAATAAGAAATTTTTACATATTATCAATTAAATTGTTGCTAAAAAGAGATAAAAATGTGGTACGCAGTAAATTTTTGAAAATTGACCTATATGTGGCGAGTGCCATTTAAGAGAGGTTATAGCGGTACAATGTTATATAGAGCTAGAAATTGATAATAAAATTGGTTTAATTCAAATAAATTGTTATAAAAAAAAAGCTATAAATATTTAGTGTGACGTGTGGATACTAGGGATGTTTAATAATCGAACGATAAGTTGTTAGCACCATTCTGCAACAGAGTTTGCAATGGTAAAATTATTAAACCCATCTGTGCCAAATTTTAACTACAAAATTCTCATAGTTCTAGGAAGATTTTAAATAGTGTAGTTTACTATAATAATTCTTTGGGTTATAGTCGGCTTACGAGCCACCACCAAGTTTGATCCTTACGCTTCACTTCGAGTTTAAATTTATTGATAGTTCTTTCCTATAACCTCACATGTAAGCAAACCTCTACAGGTTCAACTTGGATTGTGTTGTTTAGTGTGTCATATTGATATTTAGTCTTCTTAAATGTAAATAGGTGAAACAGAAGTTAACAAAATGATTTTCATAAAGGATCAAGTGTTTTATCAATTCATGTTTTCTTATTTCCTCTTATCTAATGTGTAAAAGTGTTACAAAACTTAAGAACATTAATTTGTACATGGATTTGGTGTTTTATATACTTTGATTTGTTGTATCAATTTAAGTGATAAAATTTCAGTATACATATTTTTTTGAATGGATTCTTTGTCATCCATAATACTTAATGCCCTAAAGTGAGACAGATTGCATAATTAATTCAATAAAACATAAAGATCTAAAAATAAATGTGAGAAAGTATATCATAGGTTTCATATTTTTTTTATTTTCACTTCCCTTAAAAATAATATAGCAGAAAATATAGCAGAAATTAACATCCTAACTTTCAACATGGATTCTGTCTTATATTATATAATTCCTTATAACATGGAGAATGGACAGTGTGAAAATAATCATAGATTAAGAGGTGTACTGTTGGTAATAACTATTGGTGTAATTTTATAGATTATAATGTATTTTTTTTTTTAAATTTAGAAGCCTGATGATGGAGTATTTTCTCCGAAACATGTAGCTACAAATGTTAAACAAATAGGAGTTATGTTAAATAAATTCTTATTGATTCTGCCTTTATATATTTATAATATCTGTGGCACCTGGGCATAGTGGGCTAAGTATATTGAAGAAACAATGCTCAATTGCATTCTTCAATACTAGACTTTTATAGATAAACAAATTATTCTTAGTTAATCAACTATTAGTAAAGTTCTTTAATTATGAGAGCGGGCGAAGTCGCTACGAAGAAAGCTAGTATTTATATAAAATAAAGAAAAGTTTTGCTTTGTTACATTTATATCTAACACACACTGAATCACCACCTTATCCTCATCTTAACAGCTGTTCTACTTCACCTACAAATTCTATTCAAATGAACCTCAAATAAACTTTTAATTGTTCAATTTCCACCACAGTCAAAACTCAGGCTATCTATTTAAAAAATCATCCCTCTAGTATGCACAATTATACTCCAATGAAAAGGGGTCACCTGTGGTGTAGTGTTTAGCATAGCAACCTACTAAACCCAAGATTGCGGGTTCGTAGTCCGGCAGATGATGTTAGGATTTTTTAAAGGGAGTTAAAAATCCTTAGCTATGCCGTCCCTCGGAAGGGACGTAAAATGGGGGTCCTGAGCCTGTACGATGTCAGGTACTCGTTAAAGATCCCTATCCTAAATATGCCTGGATAGGCAAAATTTAGGACTCCCACCGTAGCATCGTCCGATTAGCCATAGCAGCATAAATTGATGTTAAACGAAATAAACAAACAAACAACTCCTATGAAAAAAAATATTAAATTGAAATGCACCTCTGTAACTGACAACCTCCATAATGTATTATATATAATATAAATATTGTTGCTTCTATAATGTATCTATTAATTTTCCCGACCAAACAACTATAACCCAATAATTTCTTGTAAAGTTTATGTACTGTTTTGTAGCTTTAATGCTTATCTTAGTAAAAAGAGTTTTTTTTTCCTTTCATATTTGCTTCCTGTAACACCCTACAAACACACTTCTTAACTAACATGGCAGTGTCTTGCATTAAAAACACTGCTGCTTCAGAAGCTTAAGATGCCTCACTAGAGCTTAACCCTTTGACTGCTACCGACTACTGTGAGTACTACAACTACTATGAGGTGGTTGCAGTGCCCTGGGTGCTACCAACTACTATATGACTCCAGCTTGTTTGAAACCAGACTGATACTAACTCTTATCGTAGTTCTTTTTCTATCGCCATCTATGGACTGTTTGTAGAAGCTGAAGTGCCTCTTCAAGCCAATAGATGGTATAAAACTTTACTTTTAGCATATCACTTCAATTTCATGGAGTTTCTGTTTACCTGTTTCGACCTTTTTTTACTGACTGTACTGTTTATCTTTACCTGAAATTTTGCCTGCATATCCTTCAGTATATTTTCTGCATTTGTAGTGAATGGTTAAGTGCGTTCTGTCTAAAATATTTATTATGATGAAGATTTATTAGAACTTTTGGGGGATGCAAGTGAAAGTGAAGAAGAATCTTCATGGCGAGGATTTTTTTAATCAATCCGGTAATGTATCTATTGGAGAAATGCCGGGAACTGGTGGAATATCAAATATAAGAGAAAAGGAGGATGGGAAATATGAATAGAAAATGTAGAATAAATAAAACGAAATCCCTAGCATAAAAAGTACCCCTCAGACAGGGCACTTCAGGTGCCTAGACTATCCCACACCACTATTTCCTTTCACCGCACGAACATGCTGCAGCCAAAGGGTTAAATAATGAATAATTTTTCTTCCTGATAATTTTTTAGTTCAACCGCCAACAATAATTTGTATAGAAAATTTGCTTTTGGCTCTTATTCTCTAAATTAGTGATCGACTTATGTTTAACTCTTGAGCGATAAATCTAGTTAATTTCCCATTTTTAAGTAATTCTACAATAGTTACTGTAATATTTTTTAAAATCTATTTCATGTTTATATTTTTAAAAAATTTATTAAGTTGAACTATTTTTTGGGCAGTATAGAGGCTGAGTGTGTCCCTAGAGGTTCCATGACCCTGAAGTCTATCGATTGTTGATATTCACGTTTATTAACAGATGAATGTTCGACCAACAGCTGGACTAAGTGCCTAAACCACTAAGCTACCATACCCTCCCAATGGACAATTTAAAACTCATGGTCTGATGTTAAGGTACTAATACCCATGCAAAGTGTAATCTAATCTAATTGATTAATAATAATAATGGATGGATCAGAGTTGTTTTTTTCAGTAAATATGTAGGTACATTCTTTTTTTCTTTCCTTCTCCCCTTCCTAGTCATTTCGGCAACACAGGGTTTCCCAGACTGGAAGAGTGGGGGCAGGGGATTAATTCAACCCTGCTGCTAGGCCATATGCAAAGTTTTGATCTTCAGTTAATCAGGTTGCTTGGGTAACACACTTAAATAAGTCATATTCCTGCTCCTATTTATATATCTGGAAGTATATTTTATAGATTTATTTAAAGGGATCAATCTATTTAATTTTATTATCTGAAATAGTATTTCTGGTCTATGAAGGGATTTTTTCGAACACAAGTTAAACAAGCAAACATAAATTAATTAATGTTTTTAAGAAATGTCTAATTTGACTGAGTTTGAAATTATTTATGTAAATACCAATAAGTTGTTAACACAACCATATGTTCATTGATTTTCTGTGTTTTAAAAACACAGATATGTTTTAAATTTTGAAAATACTATACACACTGACTTACAAATACCAACAGTCACTGAACTCATACGGACCCACTACCGACTGTTTCATGAAAAATTCAAGGGACACCCAAACGAATTCATCAATAGTATAGCCACATCTCTCATGCCAGAGAATACCAGGAGACTGAAAAGAAACAGGATGAGAGACCTACTTACATAAAAGTAAACCAAAGACAAGGAAGGGGGTGCCATTATGATGTGTTATGATTTCAGCACATCTGCTGATTGTCAATTTTCTTTTTTTGACAGGTTTGGATTTAAAAATAAAAGTGAAAAAAAAAAAAATTTAAAATATTGTGCATAGATATAGCACACAATTTTAAACATAAACCTTATCCATTCACATTAATAAACTTGTGTTCATGAATAAACATACAAATTTTTTAAAAAGCATTTCTATACCCCTTGTTAGCAGACAACTCATTGCAATGGACAAATCTGTTCTGCAGGTGAATGCCATAAAGAGGTTTCACTGTATATTTAAAGTTAATAAAAAATTTTTTTTTTTAAATTATTATAACCGTTATAATTCATTTCATTTATTTTCTTATTCATTTCCATCTTAGATATCTGTTCTACAGCCCTAATGGTATCAAAGTTTTGGCCATCATTTAGAAATAAAAACAGTTTCAACCGATGCTCGGTTACAATAGCACTAACTAAGGAAAGTAAATCAATTTTCAAAAAATAACACAGGCTTTATAGTAAAAGGTGTTTATAAAATTAATGAAGTTCCAAGTTTATAAGGGATTCCTCCAATATACTCTCAGTTTTTAATAAAATGCAATGAAATAGAGGGAAAAAAATTATTCCAGAACTAGATTTATTAATAAGAAAAATAAGGTTTTTAGACAGGATAAAAAAAAAAAAAAAAAAAAAAAAAAAAAACAGAAGAAAAAAAGAAAGTCATTTATTAACTAGCTATAATCATTATCTATATTATTATTAATTATATAAATAAAATTATTTATTACACTCTTATGTCTCTTCCAGAATAACAACTAATAACACAATATATTGAAAAATGAATATATTTATATCAGGGAACAATTCATTACGACAGACTAGCAATATGGTGTAAATTAAAATAATGAAAGACATTTTTTCAAGGTTTCAAACTCTGTCACTTTTCAATAAACAATTCAAAGAAAATAATTATCATTTATGAAAATATTTACATGAACTCGTACAATAATAAAATCCATAATTATAATAGATCATTAGAAAGTTGTAGTAATCTAAAACTGTAATTGTAACATTGCATTCCATAATTCAGAACATATTATATGGTAAATATTTGAACAAAAATGTATCAAATCAGTATTCAAGAATAAAAATGATGATAATTATACTAAGTTTATTGCAGTATACCTTATCCCATTCGTATCGTTTAAATCCCTATGCTCAACAAGTTTTTTCTTAAATTATCAGGAAGTAATAGTTAAAAAAATAACTAATTATTTATTAATAGCTGATCTCTACTAGTAAATCAAAGATAAATTTCTGTACTCTATAATAATGATAATTTAAAATAAAACATGATGCAGATTGGGTTAGTACCAACAAACTGTAATGTCTGAGGTTTTTCGGATGAGTTGAAATACACATGATAGTATAGAAGGATAAATCTAATTAGGAATTGGCAAATTATTTGTCACTTTTAGGATGTTTAGTTTATATATAAAAACTAGTTTCATCCGAAGGCATCCAAACATTTAATCAATAATTTGGAATACAGTTTAGAATTATTATATAAATTTTCATATCTTTCCTCATTGATATATACATATATATTTTTTAAATAATAAATATTAATACAAATTAAATTAAAGATAATCAAAATCAGTGTAACAACTTTTTTTTTCTTAAATTTAACTGATATAGTGAGTGCTCCCACTATTAGTTATCAGATTATCAATGGTAACTGATAACAATGAAGCAACTAAGAAAGCAGCGCTGGGATCTATTTGGGTTTGGACATAAGTGGGAGGACAGGCTTGCTTTGGAGTTGCCAGGGTTTACGTATTGTATACATAGTTTGAATGTTTCTTTTTTTTTTTTATTGTATAAATTGTATGAACGGTATTGTAATCTCTATTACCTATCGCCATTTAGTACAGCAGATTGTAATATTTTAAAAATAAGAGGTGATTTAAAAAAAAAAAAAATTAACTAAGACTCAAAACCTAATACATGTTGGTACCATCGTATCGATTCCTAATTAGATGTACGTTTTTACTTTTAAATTTTTCATTCCATTTCATGACTTTCTTTAAATTAAATCGATCACATTCCATATTAATTAGATTTATTGCTTAAAACTCAAGTTCTTAGCGATTTTTCTAGAATATAAGAGATAGTGGTCAAGCATTGGATCAATTTCAAGCCACCATTATTACAAAAACATAGCTGTAAGGCCAAACATACAGTTCAGGAATTAAGTAAAGAGGAGATAGGCATAATTATTTTAAAGAAATCTGGAGAGGGTGACATGAAGTATGATTCGATCATAATGAAAATGTATGAGATAGTGAATAGAATTTGATTATTTAAAAAGAATTCCAGGTCACTTGTGTAACTGATTCTGTAAAACAATTAAGACATTCATTATCGTAACATCTCAGGCTTCATTTTCACATCTCAAACTGATTGTTTATTGAAATTGATAAAAAAAAAAAATAATAATAAAAAGAGCGTAAAGAGTTGATTTACTTTTGAGTTAATTAAAAATTGTGACCCTTATTATGTTCGAATCTATATATTGTTCTTCATTTTTACATTTAATAGCTATTTTTTCAAGATACGGACATTTCATAGTTTTTAATATAGAACATACCTATATACATAGTTTAAATATGGACAAATAGAAGTTTTTAAGCTGTCTTAACAAAAAATTAAATTGAGCTTACTCATACTAACAATTCAATTATCTCTCCCCGACTTCAATATTTATAATAAATGTCATTAATTACTTAGATATTTATGTTTAGTCTTCAAATATTAAACCTTAAAAAAAAAAGAACTAAACATTTAATATTTTAAGTCATGAGTCTCTTGAAAAAAAATTTCTTTTAAATGTGATAGAAAATTTTAATATTTTTATTATTAAGCTTAGTTTTTATGCTTATGATAAACTCTTAGTACATTATATATTAAATACTCTATAATAAAAAAATAAAAACAATCAAATTTACTAATTACATATGAACTAAACGTTAAGTAAAGAGATCTACAAGCTAAAACTATATTAAAAATAAAGCACAACACAACAAGAACCCCTATAATGTGGACATAAAAACTCATTGAAAAATAACGCAAACACAATCAACGACTGCCAGCTGTTTCATAAAATCATTTATCTAGATTATTAAAAATATAACTCTACTTTTAGGGTAAAAATATATTAATTAGCGAACATTTATTTTAGCATGAGAATATTAATGTGTTAAGTAGTTAAGCAATCTTGTGACCAAAGTGCCACCTTCAAATCCAGCATGGGTTGGCATTTATTTTGCGATGGACCCACACAATAAATGTTGATCTCACTCTTACTAGAATAGCTTGGTAAGAGTCCTTCCTGTGCTAGTTGGAATACTTAAGCACGTTAAACCCAAGTATATAACAATGAAATTTAATTTAGTTTGATCAATTTTCATAACTTATTAAAATAAAAATCTGCAACTTTACAACCTATGAAGGGTCCTGGGTTCAAATTCTTGGTAAGGAAGTATTGTTTCGAGATCAATGGTGGGGTGGCCATTATCCATGCTCAACCGCCAGGTTCTTACTCTAATTAACCATACCATAGAGGCTTGATGTGACCCAAAACGATATCTTAACACTAAACTTACCGATGACATTTATTGCATACCTAATTCTACTACAATTTCTCGGTAAAAACTATATCACCGGGCCAATCACCCGTAATAATGATGCAAAATACAAAATAAAAAATTACGAAATGACAAAAAAAAAAATTCTCCATTAAATTTTTGACAAAAAGGATGTCAAATTTTTGATCCGAGCAACACCAACTGAGCTAGAACGTGCCAAAAACACTCCTACACTTAAAAATAGAGGTTTCAAACGTGTCTTTTTTTTTTTCAAATCAAAATTTTGAACAGCTGATGATTGAGCAAGATCGGACAAATCCAGGTTAACACTTTTTTTGTTTTGTATTAGGAAAAGCATAGTCAAAAGGAGCTCACTCATTAGAAGTGATTTAATATAAGAAGAATTGAGGACTCAAATGTTACTACTCTCCTAATATCTATGCGTAATGCCCTCACGTTCCTCAAATACGTATAGCTTTCGACCAACTAGGTCAGCGGTAAAATATGTTCCATATTAAAAACACTTTTGACATATTTTTTAATAAAAGTAGTAAAGTCAAAAAGCAAAGTAATGAATGTTGTTTCTAAGACCTTCTGCCAAAAACTCCAAAAAGGGTCAGTTGACTAACAGGTGTAACAGATATTCTGTTGACAGCTGGACTTGAACTCAGGACTAGCCTAAAGTTCAATGCTTTACCCACTCAGCTACCTCGCTCCTAGTTGTAACTTATTAGATCACTTAATAAAATTCTTTTTTTCTTCTTCTTCTTTTTTTTAATAGAGAAAAATAAGTTGGTTTAACTTTAAAAAATAAAAGATAATTTATTAATTCATAAATCTTCGCCAATCTATTTCTCTTTTTTAAAATAATTTTTAATTTTTATTTCATTTAAAGGTTTTTTAATAGTGATTCAGAAGGAAATCTAGTAGATTTAGTAGCATGGATGCTGACCACATCATCTTTCTTTATAACCATTTATTAATAAAAAAAAAAATAAAAAAAAATACTCCCTGGCTCCGTATCGAACCAAAGGCCCTTGATAGGTTGAAGTGGTTTACATTCAGAGGATTTAAAAAATGTGAACATTATTTCGGAGCAGTTTGGGTTGCACCAGTGAGTCGAATATATTAAATAAAGGCCTGTGGACAAATTTCCAGTGATAGAAGTATCCATATTGAGCATTAATGATTCAGGGACAAAGTGTAAACAGCCTCAGGAAAGTTTTCTTTTGGTGAAAATCATTTAGATTACAATCTAGATTACGGATCCAACATAAATCCCTAAAAAGCCAAATGTATCATTCACATTATGTGGGGTCTATGCTGTATTGTATTTTTTCTAAATAATTATTTAATACAATAATTAATATGAACTTTTAAACAATAAGCTGTGGTCATGATTCACGTATTTATCTTTTATATACACACAAATACATATATTGATAATCCTTATTATAAAAGTAATAAAATTTAAAATATTTTAAAATAAAATTTAAAAAAGTAGTTCTCTGTTAAAATGGCATCCACATCTATTTCAGAAACTTTTAACCAATGGCGCTATCTACCTATATCAATTCTAACAGAGAAGTACCATAAAATCTTAGTAATAAAATGAAGTTTCATAATACATAATATTAGTCACCAAAAACTTCATAACACAAAACTCAGAAGCATTATTTTTTTTATGAATATTTCGCATTAAATAAATGCCACAAACAGATTTTGATATATTCATCCGACGTGTGTTAGAATAATATATCATAATTAGCTAACCTTGTTATTATTACCCTGTCTTAGTTTTCTTACCGATGAAAACTACCATTGTTTTTAAATCCATTAAAAACCATATACAGTAGGTTCTCAATAATTCTTAGTCACTTTTTCGGACCTGTCAAGGTCAGAGAGACCTGGTGAAGGAGGACAAACGGTGTTATATGATCTGTATGGAGAGGCGAATGTGATGAGGTACATAAAGCTTACGAAACTGCGTTAGGCCAGCCACATTACCAGAATGACAGAGGAAGAAATCTGCTGGATGGAAAGTCTACAGGACAAGAGAAAGAAGCAGACCTCATCTTACATGGCAGGGGGGCTGCCATTTGAGATGCATGTGAATTGCTTAACACCTGTATCTGCTCAGGATAGATATACATAATATCAATGAGCAAAGGCTCATTGAAGCGGCCAAGGACCACAATGATCTACTACGGAGTAATAGTAGTAATAGTAAAAATGAAATATAATTTAAGCATTATAGCATAAAACACTGTACAGTACATTATAAAAACAATAATTTTTTAGAATCACAGAAAAAAGTCAGCAATGTTCTTTTGCTTTAAATAAGACTGACATTTTTTTGCCGCATTATCTTGAAGTTCAAAATCTAGACTCATTCATAATTGTTTAACAATGAAATAATAACAATGAAATAAATTTTGATATATACTTTTTTTTAAATTTTATGCGGGAAAACCAAACATCTAAAGGATCAGGATCCAGCTTCATGAGATTCTACTATTTAGGGCTAATTTCAATAAGAAGCAGATATGAAACAAAGGTTTACAACATGGTAAGGTCAACGAATTATCTGTTCCAAGAAAATATACTGTAAGACAGTATTAGAATAGATTTCTTCCAATATTAAAAAGAAAGCGCTTGTTTGTTTATTTATTTGGGTTTTAAAGCATAAAACCCCCAGGGTCATCAATGACTGAAAAAGAAAGTGCTTTTACCGATCAGCGATACCAATCTCGTTCTTATAACTTATTTAAAAGTCCAATTATGATGGCATTAGCATTAAAATAGAGAAACAAATGAATAACTCTTCTGTTTTTATTCATTTTTTGGTCTCAGTAAAAGTGAATTATTGACAACATACTGTATATCTACTATTTTATAAATATAAATCCACTATACCTTAACTCAATTTTTTTTTCTTTTTATAACTTCCTCTAATTAATTCAACTAACCATTTTTACAATTAACATGCAAATTGATACAACCAGCTCTAAACATGAGGACAATTATAATATTTATGTAATAAGTTTAAAAAGGGGATTCTATACAAAACAAGAGGGCCTTATAGCTTACCATAACTGTTCAAATCTCAATAGAACAGAAAATATCTACCATGAGAGATTTCTTCTCAGTTTAAACGTACATTTAAATTTTTTTTTCTTTCAATTTTATTACGTATTCTTATCTTCTAATAATTGTTGTTCTACATTCTTCGGAACCAAAGTATTGTAGATATATATCTAGAACAACATCAGAAATATATATATTAATTCCTTTAAATTACTTTGGAAATATTATATTCATTATAAATAAAATGTAATTTTAACTGGTTTACAAGCTGATCTTTTAATCATATGAAATATCAGTTTTTGAGTTTAGATAAAAAGAACAAAAAAAAAAAAAAAAAAAAAAAAAAAGACGAGTCAATTAATACTTAAACTAGATAAGTGAGATACTTTGTCAATAACCCCCGTAATTCTGTGCTTTTTTAAATATTAAACAATAGGATTATAATATTGTTTATTTGATAGTCATGGATATAAATACAATATAATCCTCCTGAAATGAACCCTGGTTTTCTTAATAACTGGCTAGCTCAGAAAAAATAATAATAACTACAACAGAATTTCCGTTATTAAATTCTAAAGCTTAACCTTTGAGTTTATAAGATAAAACGATACCAATTTCCTTTAAAACAAAAGAATACTGCAACAGGCTTCTATTTTAGTAATTCTACAAATTTTATTCTCTTTTTTTATAGCCCTGTTCAGAACTTAACATATATTTTATTAATAAAATAATAAATTCTTATTATTATTATAATGTAGTCTGGTTTCTATTTTATGACATAATGTAGAACCTCTCTTAACCATGCAGGTTTAGACATTTTTAGGAGTTTGCTTATCTGCGTAACAAGCAGAAGTCAACAAGATATGATGTATGATCTGCTGAAAGCAGAAAAAGGTTCCTTGAATATAGGCCAGGAAGAACGTGTTATCCTACAGGTTACAAACCTATTCTAGCGACGGTCAGATCAAGATCCATTCCTTGGGTCCGCCACAAAATAAATTTTAACCCGCCCAGGTGGGTTCGAACCCATGACCTTCTGTACTGGGAATGCCGAGATCCTCGCCCCAAGGTGTTCCTTCAAGACACCTATAATCTGTAAACCAAACTTGGGAGTATAACAGTTGTGAGTGTAGCCTGAACTTGGACAAAATTTATTACACCCACCCCATTCAATTGATTAATGATAAATAACATTTCTTAGATGTTTCATGAGTTTTTTTTTATACTATGTTAAAATGCCTTCTAAATATTTCTTTCTTTATGAAATCCAATAAGGTGTATTTACAGATACTATAAATTTTTAAAAACATAAAAAAATTAATGTTTTTGATTCATTAAAGGTAGTTATTATGTCCTTGCTAAAAAAATTGATTTCATCAAAAACTGACAATTCATGTGATACAGCCAGATACATAATATTTTAACAAGGAATCATTTGGAGGATAACGTAACAAAGAGATGATAATTCTATAAGTCCTCATGTTTAAAGCTCTACAATTAGGATTTTTAGCCACAATATTCTTTGGTTAAAAAAAAAATATCAAAATCACAGAAAAAACTAGTCAAAAACACCATACATTATTTATACATAAAAATCAACAAAACAATTCACTCAAACATAAATACTAAGGTTAATCATAAGCAACAATAAAAGAAAAAAAAAGTTAAATTTTGTAAAGCATTTAATGTCCTGAAAAAAGATAGAAATCAGAACCAGTTAATCGCAAAGGTTTAAAAATATGTTCGGATCAAATCTAAGTGAGTTGATCTTATGAGATGCTAAGAGCATTGAATATACTGAAATATATTATTTTTAAAAAACAAAAAAAATACCACACCACTCAGAACCACAAAAATAATGTTTTAAACAAATCTTTTAAAATATATTGTTTGAGATCAATAAGGAATACCACCATCAATTAAAGATTTATAGAATGTAGTTATAAAAAGTAGTTATGAATTTTCGCATGAAGGTCAAGAACCCAACAATAATTTTTTCCAGAGATTAGACAGATGATAATAATTTTTTTTATAAAAACATATGTTTTTACAGGTTTTTGTTATGAACAAATATGTTTCAGCTGAACTGTGAAAGTCAGCCTTTATGAATCATAAAGGCTATAGAGAAAATAGCCAATCAATTAATGTCCTCACTGTAACTTTATTTTATATCATTAACATACTGGTCCCTGGTTATACGCAGATTCAGACATAACGCTAGTCTAGCCCTCCTTCATAATACGTATTATTAACATGCTCTGGTAATATAATGACAAAATTATAACTTTTTTTTTTTTTTATGTCATCTGTCAAATTTAAAATTTCAGACTCAGAGTACTCTTTAGTAAATAGTATTTTAGTACTAACTAAAGAGTACTAATTCAATAGATGAGGGAGAAAAAAAAATGTTCAAACGACAAAATATGCAACTTTAGAGCCATTTTCAAATTAATTATTCACCATTTTTATCACCCAGTAACTGATTTGATATAAATTTGACTAGACCAACTAAAATCACAATTTTCAAGAACATAAAATTTATATCTTTAGCTTGTTTCTAATGATCCAACGTTAAAAATGAATGTGGCAAAAAAGGAATGTGAGGGTGTTTTTTCAAATGGTTTTTAAGAGCTGATTTATGTTTTGTACAATAATCACAGAAAGAACACTTTAATGGTTTTACCTCACTATGCTTCATCATGTGCGACTTTAAACTACTCGCGCTAGCCGTCCTATAATCACATTGTGGACAACCATACTGCAAGATCCCATTGTGCTTGCTAAGGTGCAGTTTCAGAGCATTCTTGTGTTTTGTAGAATATTCACAAAAAGGGCATTTGAGCGGTTTGATATCGCTATGCTTTAGCATATGGGACTTGAGGCTGCTCGAGCTGGCAGTTCTGTAATCGCACTGTGGGCAAGAATACTGATAGATACCAGTGTGTTTACTTAGGTGAAGCTTAAGGGCACTGTTATGCTTCGTGCTGTAGTCGCAATAAGAACACTTTAAAGGTTTTTCATCAGTGTGTTTCAACATGTGCGATTTAAGGCTACTTGTTAGCGAAGTGAAGTAATCACACTTATCACAAGGTAGCTGCCTTTCTGGTTTGTGCTTTTTAAGGTGAGTTTTCAATACAGCATTATTTATGTTGCTGTAATCACAATAAAAACATTCAACTTTAGCCTTTTGTGCCTCTTCAGAAGTTGAACTGCTTGAAGGCCGTGTATGAAGGCAATGGAATGTTGGGGTTTCGACATCACTACCGTCTTGTTTTGGATCATCAGCTTTGATAGCTAAAGGATCTTTCTGAGGGTCGTTCCCATGTGGACATTCAACTGCTGGACCAGCTTCATGACCAGATTGTTTGGGTGGCGTTTTTCTCACCGGTGGGGTATAGAGAGACGTAAGGTGGCTGGGATCAGAGTTAAATCCCATCTGTTCTTTAAGTTGATACTTCAGTCCTTGTAAGTAGCTTGTAGGATAATTGCAATAATAAGACTGGAACATGTCGAGAGCATCGTAAGGACCTTGGGCTTGAGTTGACTTTGAATAAACTTCTTTCTCCATCTTCCTAAAACATTTCAAAAAGAATTACTTACTTAAAAAGAATTACCCAAAAATAAAAATTACTTTTAAAACTTTAAATATAAACAAGAATAAATTTTAATTTATGAATAAAAGAATCAAATGTTAAATTATAAATAGATGTATACAGTATTATTATAAAAATATATATATCAAATAAGTGCAAATATTTCATAATGCCAAAATTTTGGCCTATTTCGTAAGCACCAGAATCACTGAAAAAAGTCATTAATGTTTTAATGCCCTAAAAACTCTAGGTTTAAGAGTTATGTATGAACAATTATAAAAATTTTCATTATTGTTTTATAATCCTGTTCAAATTATTAGATGGCCAAATAATCAGGGTCTAGATCAGTGGGACTCTACCATAGTCTAGCGTATAAAGATGTTTAGTTCAAAATAGAGGTAAAATAAAGCTTGAAATAGTTGTAAAATCAAGTTTAAGAGAGTTATAAACAAAATAATTAAATTTAAAGAAACAGTAATAGTGGAAACTTTGACACTAATGAAATATATTTTAATATTAATATCATGAACGACTACCCAAGAAAATAATGAACTACACACCTATCAGGAACATAAAACAAAGACCCCTTAGGAGCAGACAGGGATGAGTGAGGAAGATTTCTTTCCAAGACCAAGACTCGCCCCAGTCTGTAGTGCCTAGGATGTATGTATATAAAATATTTAAACTAACAGTATGTGTTCTTCTGGCCATACTTCAAAACATCTCCACTATTTTTATCATACCTATTAAAAATTGAATTTATATAACAAAACACAATTAAACTCCTCTACAAACAATTTCCTATATTGTTATGCCTATCAAATATAGTTTTATCACCGGCCTAAGTCCTTCCTCCGGTGTGGGATATATTTGCAGTATTATTTTCTAGAACTGAAGCAGCGTACTGTTTCACTTTTAATTCACTAAGGATACTATATCTCCCATGAAATAATATCTTGCTCGCTTAAATTATACAAATTTCAGTTTTGATTCTTTCACTCTCCCACGATCTGATATTCATGTTGAGATCATCTCTTATTTAAATATTACCTTAATAAAGGTAACTTATTTTGGGACATAATAAATAAGTAAATTTAACCGTTTCTTTACATTTTATCAGGCATTTTTTTCATTATAAAATCTATCATTTACATGAGAAAATTAATCTTTCAAAATGTTTTACCAACTAAATAGTTATAGCAAATGCTTGATAATAAAGAAGAAAAACATTTGGGAGAAAGCCAGTTATGATAAACTAGACCTGTTAGTCTGAAATTTTAGTTAAAAATACATAAATTATTATATTCCAGTGATTTAAAAAATATTTCTAAGGCACAAATGATTAATAATATATTTTTTAACAATAGACTATGAAAAAAAAAATGTAGAGAATCTTTTTTTCATTTAACAAAATTACAGGATATAACTTTTATTAAGAAAACAAAGTCAAATCTTTTTAATCCATTTCCTTAAAAAAGCATCATTTGCTCAAAAATTATAATAATAATATAATAAGACAGTAAATAGAAATCAATTCAAAACAAATTTCATGTCTATAAGTTACCATTTAACTTTACGTTGAATAAAAAATCGATATCCCACTGCAACATACTTTCATCTAAATATCGGATCAAACTTTTAAAAAATAGAATACAATTATAAAGTAATAAAAATAAATAAATATAATGTTTATAAATTTTTAAAATGAAGTAAAAAAAGAAGTTATTATTATTTTAAAAAATTATAATTATATAACTATCATAATTTATTTTGATGATGGTGAAAATATATTTATCAACCCTAGTTATAAACCATACAAGGTAAAAAAAATTAATTAGTATCTTCAATCTGATCTAATAAAAAATAAAAGGATGTATAATATTTAAACTCATATTTATATTTCTGTACAATAACAACTAAAAAAAATGCATTTACTCAATTACCATGAATAAAATATGTAAAAATATAGCAGGAAATTTTATTTCCTAAACCATTAAAGAAAAGCAGAAAGATTGATGAGTCATTTAGTAAAAAAATAATTCTTAAGAAAAAAAAAAAAAAAAAAAAAAAAAAAAAAAAAAAAAAAAAAAAAAAAAAAAAAAAAAAAAGGGGGGGTAGATCAGTTGAACTAGTGTGAATATTGGAAAAGATAGTTGAAGGTATGGTCAACAGAAACACTTCATTATATTATACTTTGCGCCAACATTTCGGCTTACTTATTAAACCTTCATAAAAAAAATTATGATTTTTTTTTTTTCAAGTAATTCTTTTAAAACCCTGATGAAGGCTTAAGAAGTAAGCCAAAATGTTGGCATAATAAAAGTATAATACACTAAAGTGCTTCTATTGACCTGACCATACCGGGAACTATCTTTTCCATGAAAAAAAAAAATTATTGGAGAGTTTTCATATGATAAAAGCTGATCTCCTCTACTGAAGTACTTGATGGTTCAGTAGGCTTAGGATAAGTAAATTTTCATTTTAAAAGTTGATTGCTTAATAATCAATTTGAAGGTAAAAACTTCTTAAATACCTATGTATAATAATAAACAGTTAATTATAAGATTGATTATATAAATCATATATATTTACTACAGCAGAAAAGAGACAGAAATTGGGTATGGATGAGGAAGAAAAACCAAAGAAATATCTATAAAAAAGTTAAGATTAAATCATATAATTAATTTTGAAAATCCTGATTTAGAGAAACACTAAAATCTTAATACAAACTACTACAAATGTCACAGTTCTTAAATCTACTACTGGTGGAGTTCTAAAAACTCATTGGATAATTAACAAAATGCAATTAAACTAAAATTGCAACATCAAGTAATGTCTATGTAGAATTATTATTAAAATTATTGATAAGTATATGTATAATAATGTATTATTTATAAAATAATATAGTGCTAAGAATGTTTTTCTGATCTGTTACATAATCTATACATGTCCTCAAGATTCAATTGAACAAAATAATTAGTTAATTAAATTGAGTTCAACATTTAAAAACTGAAATATTCTTTTAAAAAGTACTTCAATATAGCAAAATTAACAATAAAATTTTGAGATGCTCAGCTAAATAGCGGCAACAGGGAGGGATCAAAGTGAATTTCTCAAAAAATTGTTAAAAATACATATTCTTCATTGAAAATAATTTGGGAAAAAAAAGACTTAAATACTATTCAGGTAATAATCAAAACTTACTTTCATTAAGCAAAATGTTCTTGATTAAGTATCTAAAGGTCCTTTTCTGTTATCACATCCTTACATTTTCATTGGAATTAATTTTTCTGCTCTTTTCCAACTAACTGTTTCAATAAAACTTTTTGGCAGTTTCCATATTTAGTTCATTTTTTTTTTAAATTTCAATTAAGTCTAAAATATCCCCAAGTCATATCTGACAATTAGCCTGTAAACAAACATGTAATTTTTGTAAACAGAACAAACCTTCAAAAGCAACAGAGAAACTAAAGCATCATTTAAGTGTTGAGGAACTTTCATCTGCAGCAGTAAAAAAAACTTAGAGAAATATTGACCCTTTTCTGTAGTTATAAAAAAATATATATCCAAGGGCAATCATACACAATCACAATAAACTTGAAAGTTGTGTTCCATAGCTTTAATCACTTCCAATAAAACTTTTTAAACATAATATCAACCGTCCTTATTACACGAGAGGAATGACGTTGCCTATGCCTTTGTTCGGGATCCACTATTTTTTATAAATCAGCTTCCAACGGGGGCACCATCTTTTAGAAGTTTTGTGTTCTGGCTGCCTTTCCCGCCAGATAGAGAAAAAAAATTGAAATGCCTCCTATCCTGAAAATTTTTATTATAATAATTAAAACTTGAAAACCGCTTCATCTCTGTGTTTTAGCGTCTTCTTAATACACAATAATACGATAATTATCAAAATCTTTACTTAAAAAAGGCAAAGAAACGAGAAATAAATAGGTTATTTGGGAATCTGTTCAATGCGGGTGTAGTATTGAGTGGCTGATCATTTTTTATGTAGTCATAGGCCTCTTATAGATATTGTATTTAATAAAATAATATTTTTGAAAAAGTTATAAACATGAATTATTCGTTAGCATATAATGATTTTATTTGACCTTAATCGTTTGTTTCTCATTAAACCGAAATGGATACCATCATTAAACTGTAATTTTCTTATCTGTTTCCCTTCTGATTCAATGAAAATCGTTTCAGATTAACGAGATAGCTTAAAAATGCAACTATAAATACTGTTTTAAAGACAGTAGGTGTATTTTGAGTTAATGCAACAATCAATCATGGAAATCCTAAAACTGTTAGTTGTTGTTTTTCTAGCTCCAGCATGTGTAAGATTAATTTTAATTTATATTTAAAAAGAATAAATATATGAATTTTTATCGATGTAGAAAATTCAGTTTTTAAATAGTTTCGATACAAAATTAAGTTGCAAAATTTCAACTAGAGGGGGGCTCATAGACTATAGAATGAATTCGGATTTGGCGGTTATTTTAAAATAAGCTTGTAATTAATTATATTGTAATCATTCCTATGCATAGTATTTCTCATTCATATAAACTGTTGAATTATATTTAATAAAACGTTAAGCATTTTCTGCACAAACATTAAAATACATTGACTTCTAAGGTAAAAAAAAAATATCCTGAACAAACATACAGCTTTTTTTTTTCTCTGCATCAAACTAAATTTGAAGAACTTCGATAAACAAATTGGAAATATGGTAGCATCAATTGTTGAGGTAAATTTTAAAAATTACAGAAACATTTTTTTCATTACAATGATTCCATAGATTGTCTCGACATGTTTAAAATAAAATAGAAGCATTATAAAAATAAAGATTGTCGGAAGATATATCTATCAGATTTATATTATTTTAAAATAATATCTGATGAATCTTTTTTGGCATAATTTATAAGTTTTTCTAGAAATTAATGGATTCATTAAAAAAAATTATTTACTAACACTTTTGTTTAATATTTATAATACTTTAATCAAGATATAGAGTTGATAATGCTTAATTTTCACATTTAATCTTCAGTTCTCAATAATTTACTTTTATTGTATATTTGTAATGTCATTCAAATATATAATTTTCATTAATTGAATTGTTTTATTATTAAACGAATGTCATTAAATATCGTGTTTAAAAAATAAATATTCTGTTTTATAATTGTTTATTTTAGTTTGCAGAGGACAAATCTGATGCCAAACTGATTAGTAAAATCATTAAACATGTTGGAGAATGTGCAACAGACACAAATGTTGACTTTGGTAATTGATGAACACATACAATATATTTTTCAATAAATTAACTGGATTTAATAAGAACATAGTTTACTATTTAAAAAAAATTAAATAAGATGTTTTTCAAATTGTATTTTTTTTTAAGCAGAAATATTAATAGTTAATATATTATTTCACTCATGTATGATTATTTTTACTAAGCTCAAATAGTTTCTTAATCATAATCATTTCCATTTTATTTATTTATTTTATTTTTTTCAGATGTTTGTTTTGAAATGCTTGAGACAAATGCTAAGCATGATGATAAAAAATATGGTCCATGCAAGGTAAGTAGTGTTCCTTTTGTAATGTTCAATAAATTCAGTATTTTAAAAATTATAATAACCAGAAATAGGATCTCACATTAAGTAAATAAAAATAATTTTGAAATTATTTAATGACTAACATTTTAGAGCCAGAAAGTCCTAGTTACATGGTTTGAACATCTGGTCATAAAGGAAACAGCTGTTTCTTTTTTTGTTTTGTTTTTACAGCAACTTTTTCTTATTTATGTTCTATTTCCTGTTTGTTTTTTTTCTTCCTGAAGTTATGAATTACTTCTCAACTCAAATGTTGCTACAATAAAACATTTTTAGTTTTTACGTTTTAAGTTCTTTAGTTTTAAATAATTTGCAAGTGGAGTCTGGCTTACCTTAGATTATAGAAATTAAAAATGAAGAAGAATCACAATTTATTTAATCCAAACAGATACTGTGGATAATAAATAATAAATTCAGTATTTTAAAAATTATAATAACCAGAAATAGGATCTCACATTAAGTAAATAAAAATAATTTTGAAATTATTTAATGACTAACATTTTAGAGCCAGAAAGTCCTAGTTACATGGTTTGAACATCTGGTCATAAAGGAAACAGCTGTTTCTTTTTTTGTTTTGTTTTTACAGCAACTTTTTCTTATTTATGTTCTATTTCCTGTTTTTTTTTTTTTCTTCCTGAAGTTATGAATTACTTCTCAACTCAAATGTTGCTACAATAAAACATTTTTAGTTTTTACGTTTTAAGTTCTTTAGTTTTAAATAATTTGCAAGTGGAGTCTGGCTTACCTTAGATTATAGAAATTAAAAATGAAGAAGAATCACAATTTATTTAATCCAAACAGATACTGTGTCGTAGATGTTTATAATATTTATATATTTAAACAATTTAAAATTCCTGAATTACTTAATGTATATATACAAAATCATTTTCCTTTTTTTTAAATAATTAAGTTCCAAGAAAGATAGAAAAAATAATTGAAATAACTTAATTCTTCAAGGCTCCATAATTTTTTTATACAAAATCTATTATGCATTCTGTAATTCTATTCAAATTGGGTATGCTTAGACTAATAAGACCCTTGGGTTTGAGTAAAAAAAACTCATTTGTTAGAAATATACGACTGATAATATATTCTATATTGATTTTTAAAAATAATATATAAACACAAAATACCATGATAGTTTGATTTGTGATTTTTTTGTTGTGGTTTTTTTCATGGAAATTTTGTTAAATATTAAGTTAAAGACTATTTATGGGTCCATGTAACATTCACTAACTGCATATATTGTTATGACAGTTCAATGGCAAGGAACTGTGTATTCTTGTGTGATGTGAACATCTTGAAGTTACAATGATATTAATATATAGTTTTTAATCTCGCATAAATAATATTCTTGTAGCAAAAGATTAATAAAATAAACCTTGTGTTTCTGCATTAAGATTACTTAATTTTAATAAACTTTACTGTTCATTATCATTTTGCCTGATAATAATAACAATAATAATAATGTATGCACATATTATAATTACAAACTTTCCAATACCAGCATACTTTGTGTAATTTTTTTTCTCTTTTCTAGTGTTTGATATCATGTGTATCGAAGAAGATGAATGTGGTATGATAAATAACTTTTTTTTATTTGTCTAAGTAAATATTTTTACTTAATAATGATAGTTTTAAAATTAAATTTATAGATGTCAGATGATGGAAAATTCAAAGAAGATGAAAGCTTAAAAATCATAAATGACTTAAAAACACCTGGTTATAAAGAAGAAGCATTGAAAGTTTATGAAATATGTAAAAATCGTAAGTTTTATAAATGAAATTTATTACTTTCATAAAATTTTCATGCTAAATGCAATTTACTTTTAATGTATTGATTATAATGTCTAAATGAAAGCAGCTAAGTATACTTCTATTGTATTGTAAATGAAGAGACAAGTGTATATAATTCAAACATTATTTATTTTATTTGTTTACTTTTGTTTTAGCTGATGGAACCAATTGTGAGGCTGGTTTTAACAAGGTGAAATGTGTATTAACAAATTCAGAAAAAGTAAGTCATGTCCTCCACTGCATAGACCATATAATAAGTTAATCTATTATGGATATGTACAATTTTCAATTTACCAAAAAAGTACAGAACTTTATTTTGAAATTAGTTAAATTATTTTGTATCAATATTTATAAATTGTTAAAGGCTATTATATTATATTCCTTACTTAATGCATCATTGCAACTTTCCGAAAACTCTGAACTCTGAGAATTGGCATATTGGGACATTCTTAACTATCAACAAAAACATATATTAAATTTGTAGCTTAAGTTTTCCAGAAAATAATCAAGGCTTGCTAGACTAATTAAAAATAATTATAGTACTTACAACTCATTTTATAAAAAATTATACTGGTAACAAAAGCGTTCTTTAGAGCTTTAGAGAAATAGTGAACAAATTAACATGTTTGAAATATAACAAATTTAAATAAAGCCAAATAATAAAGTGAGAATTACGACTTTGGGTTTAAACATGGTGCAATAATAATATAAAATACCCTGGTTTACTAAGCCTTTACATCTAGCAATTTGGTTAGTAACTTTAAAAGTTTGGGTACTTATTTATAATATCAGCTCATCAGTTTGATTCTTAAACCAAATATATATATATATATATATATATATATATATATATATATATATATATATATATATATATATATATATTTTATTTATAGTTGGTTTATGTATATATATAACAGTGTTTTTGATGGTACCTGTCGCTAGCCCAGCATATTTTGGTTCATATATGTGTTACAGGTGTCAGTTTTACTGATGAAGTCCAACGAAAAAAGAATTACTTCATTTCCTTTTTTAATTTGTTTTCAGGCCCGAAATTTAACAATGCAGCTGGTGAAAACAATGCAAGGGAAAGCTTGAGCTAGTCATTTCACAATCCTAAAAAATTGTAAACAACCAATAAAAATATTTATGAAATAGTAAACATCTGTTTAAACTCAAAAATTGTATTTATTCCTAATTTCCTTCTAACTAAAACTTGAATGCAATTATTGAATGATTTTCACTCAATAATAGAATGCAATTAACATTATTGCAAGATTATAACACAAAACCTTTTGTCCCTAAGAACTGAAGAACATCGAATCACATTAATATAGACAAAAGATAGCAGGTACAACCCACCACCCCACTTCAACAGTCCTACCAAATAGGTACAGCATATCACTCTCAAATAAATCAATACATACCTGTTACGGTTACCAAAAATAATCTTATATTTTTTGTATTTATTTCTTTGGGTTATTTAAACACTTCTGTTTCTTAGGTAATGGACATAATGCTGTATTTAAAGCAACGTACAAATCCTGGGGCTTCAGAATTACTGACACCACAACAGTACATCTATAGAAGTTTTTCTTCCATAACGACTGCAAGACTGTATCATTTGATCCCACCAGTTAGCTTGGCTTTTTGTTTTGTTCTGAATTTTCAAACACTTTAATAATATAACCGTTTCTCCGGAACATTTAGCTGCCTAATAATTTGTTAATATAATTTTAAAAAATGTAAAGTCCTTTCAATCTATTAAATATTAGATTATTTATTTTGGAAACGTAATGGTTTATTTTAATTCAGCCATTTCATCTCCTTAAAAGTTAATGATGGAAGTTATTTAATTTTCTTTTTAAATTGAAGAAAACTATTTCAATCAAGATTTTATACGTGCACAGGTAAGTACATAGGCCAGAAACAATATATTACACCAAGATTTCAACAATAATTCCAAAACAAGGCCTCCTGAATATATTTCAAGTTGGCTCTGATATTGACTTCAAAATATGGAAAAGTTATTTAAAAAGTAGTGTATGAGGGAAGAACCGAATGCAGTTTTGAAAATTTGTAATAACAACCTAAATATAATTTAAAGCACCAGATATTTAGGCTTCCTGATTGGCAGGGTCGGAAATTTTAACTATTTATAATGACTAGAAACCATGGAATAATTAAAATATTGTTTAAAAATGAATCATTTTGTAATGAAATCTTAAAATATTTGTCTACTATTAATTTTAGCCAAATATTGGGACAATTTTGTAAGATATTCAACAATTATTAGAATATACAAATTCAACCTAAGTATAGTAAATTGTTGTGTGTATACTAAGAGATCTGAAAAAATATAATAACACTTTGATAATGTATAACATATTCTATGTTTCCATGGAAGCATACCAGTTTAATTTAAAATAAACGTGTGATTTAGGTTATGTTTTTTTCAAAATACTTTTGGGTTTAAGACAAATCAACTACACCATGTACAAATTTAAATACATCATTTTATATTGTATATTTTCTACATAAATTGCATTTTCATTTCAACCCTTTTACTAAAAAACCTATAATATCATAACAATTTGTATTGTACATTAAACAATAAAAATTTACAATCTTTTATAAAGAGTCTATAATTGAGAGAAATAGAGAGTAAAGACTCTTACAAACATTAAACTACAAAGTCATTTTCTATATGCATTTGTATGACAAATAAAAACCGATAAGGTTCAACAACTTTCAATATATTCAATATATGTTTGTGAGCTTATACAGAAACAATAATGTATACGCACATAAACATGCTTATATATCTATAAATATATATGTATATATAAATCTTTTACAATAAATTAATATGTAAAGGGCAAGTTTTAAATTATAACAGTATGTACACTTCAATCCCAATAATAATTAAAAATAATAAAAATAACAAATGACAAAACAATAATAAGCCAACTGCTTAACATTCTACGATGCCCACACATATAAATAAAGAGGTGCACAATAAAAGCATCACAGCTAAATTCATAAAAATGACGCTTGTAAAAAATCTTTACATATATTTCATGTTATTCATTTCTATATATCTGGCAGTCCTTGGCCTAATATTGATTTTTGTTTTATCTTTTAAATTATATATTCAGCTAAACATTTTCACAATTTCAATTATAATCGACAGATTAACAGTTCATATAATGAGTCAATCGTACCTATAAGGCACCCCATCGGCAATGATCCCTTTCTTGCCTCTGTCCAAGGAATGGTGAGCTCTTTAAACAACACCGCAACATTATATATTACATAATAGATACATTTACATTACAATAAATTCAATCTCTCTATTTAATTATGTACATATTAGTCATAATACGCAGTCCCATTTGCCGCACTTTATATAAACATTTACAAAGTTATTTAGACATATAAATATATATATATATATATTATATTATATATATAATACTATATAAAATGATGTGTTATACAGGATAAAAGTTTTGTAGTTGATGAAACATCAATTAAAACTTCTCATTACGACGAATAAGAAGCAGAAAATATAAAAAAAGTTAGAAATCTATAATGGACATAAGATGTGTTGCCATGCCCCATCAACACACGACATAGTCTTTGGTAGATTGGTATAGAGTGAGAATATCTCAGCTGTTTGTTACTTAACGAGTACCTTCACTCTCTGCAAAAATTCGTAGTAAGAATGACCGGATTCAGTTTTGTCTTCTATGAGCTTCTCGACGAATAAATGTCTCTGCTGGCTGTCATCCCTATATGCCAACAAATAAATTATAAACCAAATCATGAAATAGCTTCTACTAAAGATAAGAAAATAGTGACTAGGAAATTTGGCTGGGATTAAGTTTGTAAGACTTTTGAATGAAAAAAAAAATTTATATATATTAAGCTTAACATTCTGACTTAAATATTATCAGCAAATAATGCATAATAATTGAAACATGTAATATACGTCAAAAACATTATAAATGCAACTTTTTTTTTTGCTCTTATGGAGTACCTTTGCAACAAAATGAGGAAAAAATGTTCATAGCATCATTTTACCTATTTCTTTTTTTAATTATTGTTGGAAAAATCCCTCAAGATTATAAGACAATTTATATAAAAAGGCATGCAGTCTTAAAATGAATAAGACATAATAGAAATTATATTTAAAATAAAATATCAAATCAAATAAATTAATCATTAAAAATTTTAATAGAACAACCAATAATAAAAACTAACAATAAAAATGGTATCGCTTAATGCAGGATATGATTTATGAAGATGGTCTGGGATGCAGTCAGTTTTTTTTTTTTTTTTTTAAATAGGTTATTAACAGTTATGAAAGACCGAGGTTCCAAGCTCAAGTAAAATACAGTAGGTCCCATATTATTAGTTTTCATGGCACAATATAAGATATAAAACTAAATAGACTAAGTGGCAGCTATTCAATGAAATGCATAGTTAAAACATTACATATATCTGTATTTTTTATTTTAATACCCTAAATCAATAATAAATTTGATTATCCAGATTTTTGGGCATCCGGATCAATATCGGTCCCAATTAATCCGGATAATCGGAATTTCACTATGACTGTTCAAAACAGCAGTTAACTATACAAATTTGAAGGGCAAAAACAGGAAAGGACAAACTTTTTAAATTGAAAATGTTTGAAAAAATAAGGTGGACATTGAGATTGGATGACGTAGTGTAGAAAAGTTGCTCCTATTGCCAGGATAAATAAATACTGGGGAATGTGGACATACCTAGGCATCACAAAGATAAAGCATATAAAGGAATCGAACAGCTGTTTAAGTATTGTCTTCCAAAAAAAATTTCCATCCATGTATAGTTTAGCAACCAAATTTTACTTTGTTTCATTAAAAAAAATTAATAAATAAAAACTTTTAAAGTTAAGTAAGTTTCAGCACTTAGTTGGCTACTATGGATACCTCATGTGTGCAAAATACCACTTTCATAGGAGGAGCAAACAACTGTTTACAAAATAAAATAATAGGCATTTTGAATTATTATTTCTCTAATGAGAACACATTTTTCAACCTTTGGTGAATAAGTGGTCTTCTCACTTCATCAATGTGGCTATTTTTTGTAAAAATAATGGTTCCAAATATTTTTTCTGGAAATTGGCACTTACTAGGAATCACATCTTATGACTTACTTTGGAGATAAGTCGCAACACAATGAGAATGTGTAATTTTACCAAAATTTTATTGTTTTTTTTTTTATCTACAGGTTAAAGATTTTGGTGCATTTTGAAAATTTTATATTCCAAAAGTTGGTATAGAGTGAGGATATCTCAGCTGTTTGTTACTTACTGAATACCTTCACTCTTTGCAAAAATTCGTAGTAAGAATGATCGGATTCAGTTTTGTCTTCTATGAGCTTCACGACAAATAATAAATGTCTCTGCTAGCTGGTTAGAATAAAATGTCATCAAAACTGTTGAAAGAGGTAGTAAAAAGATCAACATAGCAAGGACATTTGGTATCCTGCTGAACTCGCTCTCAACTATCCTAAGAGCAAGTAACATATTGTAGAAACATCATTCAGCTGTACAATCAAACAAGTTTGTAAAGACTTGGTAATTTGAATTTTAAAAAATGTACAGTAGAAACTCGATAATTCGTCATGAGTGGGGGAGAGGGGGTGACGAAATAACGGAAATGGCGAATTACAGAATTTTGCTGGTAAAGTAACAAAAAAGCATTTTAAACTATATAATTTTAATTTGTTTTGCAATTTATTGAATGTAAAAACGAACAGATGAACATTATACACATTGGACTTGAGTGACAATGACAAAAAACACAAAGAAAGCTAAACACTTGCCGCATCCCATCAGTTGTGAATCTGATTCACATTGCTACTTGAAACCACTCAATGCACTTAGTTTACATTTCCTCTACTTCTTTGCATAAGAATCGTGATTGTCATTACCTTTTTCATCACTAGCTTCATTTTGAGCACTCAGCACTTGCTCTATAATTTCATTGTCATTTAAAATTTCATATCCTACATCCATACTATGCATGTTTAACCAGCTGCTTACCTCTCGCTTATCTTTTTTCATTTTATAACCTAGAGCAGAAGTTGCAGAGCCAGATGCTAAGGTTTTTGTAGAAAGAGCTTTCCAGGATTAACTGATTCCAGGAATTCGTCAACTGCACTCATACTTCTTTTCATCTCTTACTACAATCAATGGAGGGATCGACTCCGGGCTTATTCTTTTTTTTTCTATGAAGTGATTTGCAAAATGTATAAATATAGGCGTATTTTTTAGTGACAAACCAAATGATTATTTATGATGATTGAAAGATTAAATAAGTAGAAAGGGGAAAAAATGAATTACATACATATTTAATTTTATTACTTATAATTGCCAATTCAAAAATAAATACCTGATGAATTATTGAGTGACGAAATAACGAGTTTCCACTGTATATTATTTCACTATAAAAAATTACCCATTTTTGTATTTTATTCACTATGATTCAAGTTTCTTTTATAACCACTAGGCATTTATTATTATATACCATTTAAAAATTACCTGTTAACTTACTACTAAATATATTCTTCATAATAAATAAATTATAGTATACCTAATGATGAGTACAGTCGGAGCTACGGGCTTCTCATTCTGTAAGTAGCTAATGAAACCTCTCAGTTTTTTAGACTCCGGCGTATTCAATTCAGGTAGTTCAAACTATAAATAAATAAAAAAAAAATTCTTTGTAAAAAAAAAAAAAAAAAAAAAAATGGATTTACAAAAAAGAACAAAAAAACATCTCTAGCCTAGATGTAAAGTACACCTTGTCATAAAACTGAAATGGTCAATAAGTTATTTTTCAGTGTCTGTCTCCATCATTTTTATTAGTTGGATATAGCGCTTTATAGAGCAGAAAACGTACATCATTGACATGATAGTAGTTCTATTTGATTAAAGAATAGACATGGTGCCCATCCTTCTACCAGGTATGCAAGTTTAAAATGTCGTTTATTTCTTAAAATATATACACAGTAATTTAAAAAAAAGTATAATATATTTTATTCAAAGTACTGACCCTCGCTTTCTACACATTTTGTCCATCTCTCGGGCAATATATGGATACCATTCCAAAAGAATGCTTCATCTTTATTTGAAATCCATTCATCGAGCCATTTTCGTACGTTTTCGAAATTGTTGAAGTGTTGCTCCGCCAATGAGTGTCCCATCGATGAGAAGAGGTGATAATCAGAAGGCGCCAGGTCAGGTGAATACGGCGGGTGGGGTAGGAGTTCCCAACCAAGCGAAGAAATCGTTTCCTTAGTCAATCTGGCTGAATGTGCAGGAGCGTTATCATGCTGAAGAATGACTTTGGCGTGCCTGTGAGCCCATTCTGGGCGTTTTTTCGATCAATGCGTGACTCAAATTGATCATTTGTTGTCGGTAGCGCTCGGTATTGACTGTTTCGCCGGGTTTGAGAAGCTCGTAGTAGGCTACTCCCTTCTGATCCCACCACACACACAGCATTGTCTTCTTCCCAAAACGATCCGGTCTTGCACTCGATGTGGATGGTTGTCCTGGCGTTACCCATGATTTTTTTCGTTTGGGATTCTGAAAATAAATCCATTTTTCATCGCCAGTTACAACTCGATGCAAAAAACCCTTTCTTTCGTGGCGTAAAAGCAGCATTTCGCACACAGTTTTTCTTTTTTCCATCTGTCGTTCGTCCAATTCATGTGGAACCCATTTTCCAACCTTTTGAATCTTTCCCATAGCTCTCAGGCGATCGGAAATGGCTTGCCTAGTGACATTCAACTGTTCTGCCATCATTTGTTGGGTTTGGGTATTGTCTTCGTCTAATAAAGATTGCAATTCGAAGTCCTCAAACTTTTTTGGTCGATTTTCTCGTTTTTGATCAGTAACATCAAAATCACCACGTTTGAAACTTTGAAACCAACGTTCACATGTCCTGACGGTTGGAGCAACATCGCCATAAGTCTCAACAAGAATTCGATGACATTCAGATGCCTTTTTCTTTTGATTAAATAAGAAAATCATGACATGCCGCAAATGCTCTTTATTTGGCTTAAAATTAGACATTTTTAACACCAAAGAAAGGTATGATACGTCCACGTAAACGACTTAAAAACAACTGACTTTTGTAAACAAATGACTAACAAACAAAATAGCGTTTAGAGATAAGCAAATCCTTCAATAGGCTAAGAGCGCATTCTATTGGAATTAAAACGACATTTTAAACTTGCATACCTGGTACCTTCAGGATACAGATATTTATTTTAGGCTGATAATTAAGTTTAAAATATAATTACATTATATACCCATATATAATTTTATAATTATAATATATATTATAATATAAGGAAGTGTAAATTTTTGAATAAAATTCTTCAAGTTCAATGGCCACCAATATAGGCAAAAAAATTGCAAGCATAATACCAGGTTTTCTAGGTTACTTTTTAATAAAATTCGAGGCAAATTTTAAAATAAAAATTGTGGTATGTTTTCTCTTGAATGAATTTTGTTGATTTTACGTGTTAGTATATTTTTTGCGATAAATCCAGTATTAGTACTTTATTTAGTTTTAAAAAATTTTAAAACCTAAATGATTTGAATATTTTTTTAAGGAAAATATTTTCTTACTCAATGATTTAGTTATGAATAATTAAAAATTTCTTAAAATAAGAAAACATTTAAAATAAAATAGGTGCAGAAAATGATGTTTCTTCACATATGGTAGGGGCTACACTGTTGTACATTGTGGATCAATATTTTTTGTTAATTTCATTCAATTATTTATAGCTGATCATTTTAATTTTTGTTGATTTTTATCACTTTTTATACTACTGAACCTTGATGTTGATACACTTGATTAATAATTTTAATTCACTATTCTCATTATAAATTAAATTGAGTAAAAGTAAATAAATTCCATTTTTCAAATCATGAAATTTCCACTGAATTGTAAAATTTAAGTATAATCCACACTTTTTTTTTTCAGTGACGAAAGTTCGTGCATAACTCCCGATTATCAATTAGAATTACGAGTCGCAGGCCACCCTGAGGTTGTATAATTAAATGCTCACCTAAAAATTAAATCATTATGAAAGAGGATAGTTGAATGTAGAAGTCGTTGAAAGTTGCAGTCAGGATTTGGTGAAAAAGACACCTAGGTTAGAGGTTAGTAAACAAAACTTTATTGGTGTGCCAAATTTTGAGCATGCCATTAAGTCATTGTGTACACTGAAGAGACCTGCAAGGGAGGTCAAAATAATGGTACATCTACTATAAAGGTTTTTTGTTAATAGTAAAATTAAGTGCACTTTTCATTAAATCCTCCCAACTTTACTGCAGTTAAATAAAACATAATAATATAATTAAAAGATTTGAGACATTGTGTAATATTTGATTAAAACATTTTTTTCTATTCATCAAGACTTATAATTGCATAATTTAGTGGGGATTTTTCTGCAGAAAAATAATTTTGCATTGCAGAAATAACCAACACATTGTTAGTTATAAACATGTCATAAACTTACCATATTAGAATTTATAGCTGAAAATGAAGGTACCCCGAAGAAGGAAACAGCAATTGATGGATTAATGTTGTGGCCGACGTAGATAATTATTGTTGTTCCATCATCCATCAAGTAGACCCCCGTCGAGTCTATTCTTTCAGCTGAAAGGTGAAGTAATGGTGGTTGGACTACTTGGTCTTCTCCAATAGTAACAAGTGGCTACAGAAAAAAAAAATTGTGGGTTAAAATTTTCAATGCATTCAAAATAATTTAGCTTTCATCTAAAGCAATTGATTATCATTCTGCAAATATAAATAATTTTAAACACAGTAAAATAGCAGTCCCTTGAAATTCACAAGGATACGTATATGGCATATTCGAGAATGTTGAGCCTATTTTCTTGAGGAAGGATATGTATGTATTAAGATTGGCCAATAGAAATAAAAATATCCTATTCATTTTGGCAGTTGTATCTACTGAAATATTTGCTAGTTAATTCTTTCAAAACAACCAGTGTAGAAGTGTAGAATTATTTGGGATTTAATTGTTTTTATCAGTGATGTGATGGTAACTAACTTTTTCGATTCACAATACCGGTATTTTATTTATTTGATTTAATTCTACAAGACGTGCACAAGTCCCGATTTCCTCTAAAAACAAGCTTCCACCATCCAGTTCCTGAGCCTTGGAGAGATCCAAAGCATCACCAGCCACTCAGCCCGTCCAGCGCAGTCTGGGCCTACCACTTTATCTCATTAAGTACACTCTTGTCAATGGCTCCTTTAGACATAAAACCTGTACCACTTACAACCCATGAAGGGCCTCGGGTTCAGTACTTAGGTAGGCTGTACTGTTTCTCAGCCAACGGTTGTGAAAGGAGGTGATTTGGCTATAATTCATGCTTATCTGCCAGATTTTCCCCCCAATTAAGGGTACCCACTTTTAAAGAGGCTGGGTGTGTCCCAGGAGGGTCTCCTGAACTCGAATTAGATCCACGGCTGAAATGACAGAATATAAATTTTCTGCCCTCAGTCGGACTCGAACTCGGGCCCGGGAGCATGGTAGTCAAGCGCCTTACCCACTGAGCTACCGCTCTCCTTTAGTCCACCAGAGTCTTCCAAATTTAATTCAATAGCGTTAAGGATACCTAAAAATCAATTCTTGTTAATGATATAAAGAGATTTTATTTAAAGTCTGAGCCAAGTGGATTTAATTTAGAGTATATGAAAAATTGCTTTGATAACAAGGTTGAAAAAATATCTTCATACAGTTTTTATTTTTATCATGAATACAAGAATCGATGCCTACTAAATGAATGATAGAGTATCCCAAAACTATCAACAAAGTGAATGGTATTGATCAGTCCTAGGAATCGACTTTGAATTATCGATTCTTTTCTTAATCGACATTTGGAATTAACACATCCATAGTTCTTATTAATTTAGTAAAATAGTTAGTCTACTAAGCCAAATATAAACTTATATATAAAGTTAAATATAAATATAAATTTTATAAGTTTAATACAAATTTTTAAATTTTACAAATTAAATATAAAGTTTTACTGTAGAAGATTGGTTTTAAATTTCATTTATTTGTTTTATTTTTGAAAACTGCTTGTACAAAGAAATTTCCCTTCACACCAAATTACATGAATTTCCTTTTAAATACCTTACATTAATCAAACAGTTTATTATATAATTTTAGTTCGGTAATAAGAAAAGGAAAAAAAAAAAAAAAAAAAAAAAGGTAAGATACAATATGTTAAAAATAAATATCTAAACATTATTACCAATTCGTTGATATTGGCTATTGGATAGAGATCAGGGTAAATGGCCTGTATTAACTGAGAGAGAGGTAGAGACTTCATTTGGCACATAGCGAAGACTCGATCGTCCAGCCTTGTGCTCTGGCCGACACGGAAAGCAATCTGAAAATAAAAATAAAAAACAAATTGCTATTTAAAATTATAATAAATAATTTACTAAAGAAGAAATATCAATCTCTTCTTCAAAAGGCAACACATTGTAAAGTCTAAAACAGGGAAGGCCAACAGGCAGCATGCCCAGTTTTTGAAAACAGTTTCATTTGACATTTATATATGCGCTAATATTATTCAGTCTTTGAATAATATTTAGAATAAATAGTTCAGCAATTCAATAGTTTCAATATTTTAACTATACATTTAGAATTAGAATCAGAAAGATAAATAGAACCTTTTTTTTAATCTAATATAAGAGAAGGTTGCAGAAATATGAAATGGGTTATAGATAAGTAGTAAGATCCACAAATTTTCAGCCTAAATTCTCAAGCAGGCCGGGAACTGCCCAGACATGCACTGCTATGCCTGCTCTCTCCATATCGATTGCCTGCACTTCCTTAGTTCTGTCAGTCGGTATCTAACCTTGCTGGAAACTTTGCATTATCACCATGTCCAAGATCGAATGCTGAGCACTTATTGAATTTTTTTCTACAGAGGGACTTACTCATACATAAAGTAACCAGCACAAGGATAGTCTATAAAAGAATAGAGATGCACCTACACTTTAAGGTATAAATCACACAGTCAATGAAGAAGCTAATGGCCACCATTTTTTGGAATTGTAAAGGAATAATGCTGATTGATTTTAAATAAAGGAACACCACAATAAATGGTGAGCATTATGCAGCCCAACTTCACAGCTCGCAAGATTCCATCAAATAGAAAAGGTATGGAAATTAGAGCAGATGTGTTCAGCTTCTTCATAGCAGCTTCTTGCCGCCATAAAGAATAATTAATGATTATTTTTTAATTCTTTGTTCAAATTTCCTGTTTACTTTTATTTATTTTTTAATTAATATTTGTCTATCAATTTATAATACCTGTATGTATTAAGCAAAAAAAATATATAGAGAAAGATATCCAAATTCTTTAAACAAATCATTTGCACAAATATTAAAAGAAAAAGTAAATCAAACCGAAAAAAAAGAAATCGGCATCCAAACTGATATCCCATTCTTTTTTGGAGAAAATAAAAAACAAATAGTAAATACCGAACAACAAAAAAGTAAAACACCCATGAGAAATGATAAACAAACCTCGTCAACCGATATGTCTAACGTGTCTAGCATAAGCCCCCCCCAGCTCCCCCTCTCCTCCCCCCTCCCTCTCCTAGCACCAGTTCTCTATCAAACCTTCAGCTAAAAAGAGTTACTCGCTCAACGGCCGCCAGTGCTTCTGTGCCAGCCCTCCCCAGCTCCCTCCCTCATCTTCCCTCCCAGCCCCACTCCTTTCGGCTGGCGTATCTTCAGATCCATCTGAGGAGGGTCATTCGATAGGTTATGCAATACCTATTGAAATTGATCCTCCCGATAGTGACAACGGTTATACCGAAGTCACATATAAAAAAGGAAAAACAAAAGAAGGTAAAAACAAAACAGATAATATAAATAATTCTTCTAATCAATAGACTGATAATATTCATATATATTAGTTTTAACTATTTATTATTTCTTATTCTCAAATATCGCTTTTTATTATTCTATTGTTTTTCTGTTATTGTATTACAGGAAATTTATTTCTTATTTTCTATTCGATACAGATATTTACTAAAATATTATTTCCATTGCATAACTACAACATTTCTTATTCCCAAATTATTGTTTTTTTCATAACTAATAACATACCCGTATGTCCTTACTTCAATGGAATTGCAACGGATTAAAGACTCATTTTAACGATTTAAAAATTTTGATAAGAAATATAAACCCCTTTTGTATAGCTCTCCAGGAAACAAATCTTTTTAATAATGAAAATAGAACATTAAAAAATTTTAAAACTTATAGAAAAGATAGCCCTAATCCGAATCATGGCCACCATGGCGTCCTTCTTGCTGTTCAGGAATCAGTATATTCAGAACCGATTTCAATAAACACCCACCTCCAAGCTGTAGCTGCCAAAATACATTTAAATTTCACATTTTCCGTTTGTAACATATACCTACCACAGGATCGTACTATAGAAACCCAACACTTACTGGATATTTTTAACCAACTGCCACGTCCTGTGCTCTTTGTCGGAGATCTCAATGGTCATAGTCCGTTATGGGGATCCCGAGATTTAAACATGCGTGGAAAAATAATAGAAAATTTTATTGAATTTTCCGACTTACTCTTACTAAATACAACACAACCTACCTTCCTCAGTTCCAGTTACGGGACATTTTCTGCTCTCGACCTGTCTCTTTGCAGCCCTACACTCTACAATAATCTAGACTGGACTGTACTTCCCGATTTAAATAGCAGTGACCACTTCCCAATCCTGATAAAATTCCTCGCATTAAACCCAATATACCAAGTTAAACCCAGATATATTCTTGACAAAGCTGACTGGCCTCAATTTACTTCTTTAACTACTCCACCACTAAACTCTCCATGTGATCTGAGTATCGAAGAGGGATGCCTAGCAATAACTAGCACTATCCTCCAAGCAGCACAAGCAGCGATACCGATGTCGTCCGGTCACCCAAAAAGACCAGCCGTTCCTTGGTTTAATGACGCCTGCAAACAAGCCCTCAAAAAAACCGCCGTAAGGCCTACAAAAAATTCCTCAGACGCATGACATCTGATAATTTAATAGAGTACAAAAAACAAAAAGCCATTTGTCGTATTACCTTTAATCATCATAAAACTGAGTCTTGGAAAAAATTTGTAAATAGCATAAATACTTCTACTAGTACTAGCACCGTTTGGAACAATATCCGAAAAATTAACTCCAAAAACTCTTTACCCCGCCTCACAATTTTAGTCAATGACCAGCTGTCCGATGATCCATTAAAAGTTTCAAATACGTTTGCTGATCACTACTCGGAAACTTTCAATTCCAGAAATAATAATTTATCTAATAATGTGGACTTTAAAGAAATAGAACATGAAAATAGTACATTACATTCAACTTACTACAACACACCATTTACGATGTGGGAACTAAATTATACATTAAGCACTGTAAAAGGTTGCTCACCCGGTCCCGATAATATCCATTATGAAATGATAATCAGACTTTCTAACAATACTAAACAATGGTTACTGGACTATTATAATCACATTTGGCACTCCGGTATAATACCAAATACCTGGCGAGACTCCATAATTATTCCAATCCTCAAAACGGGAAAAGACAAGCTCATTCCATCCAGTTACCGTCCAATATTCTTGACAAGTTGCCTCTGCAAAGTAATGGAACGAATGGTAAATAAAAGATTGATGTGGATCCTGGAGAAGAATAATTTTATCCAACCGTTTCAATCAGGTTTCCGAAAAGGCCGATCAACAATTGATCAATTATTAATTTTGGATACGGAAGCACAATATGCATTTGTGAAGGGTCAACAAATGATTGCTGTCTTCTTCGACATGCTAAAGGCGTTCGATAATGTAAATCATGCTGTCATACTTCAAAAATTATCATCGATAGGAATCCGGGGACAAATGTATTCATTCATTAGACAATTTCTAAGAAATCGACATTTTAGGGTACGGATCGGATGCCAATATTCACGAGATCATAGACAGAACAAAGGAGTTCCTCAAGGGTGTGTGCTCAGCCCAACACTTTTTTCACTGGCTGTAATGATTTAGGGCTCAACCTACCTAGAGGGGTTAAGCCTCTTCTATTTGCCGACGACTTCTCAATATTTTACCGATCAGAAAGCATTCTGGATATTCGACTAAAATTGCAAGAGGCACTGAACCGAATCCATCACTGGTCGACTACTTTAGGTATCCAATTCTCAACAGAGAAAACAAAATGTATCCATTTCAGCCGAAAACGCAATACACCTTCCTCACCAGAACTGTTCTTAGGAAACTATCAGATAACCTATACTAATCATCACAGATTTTTGGGTCTTAATTTTGACAAAAGACTAAGTTGGGAATATCATATATCCTCCTTAAAAATAATTGCAATAAAAAAGCTAAATATTATTCGGGTTCTGAGCAATACAAAATGGGGTGCCGATAGAGTGAGCCTACTCAGAATATATCAAGCATTAATTTGTTCCAAAATGGACTACGGTTCCTTCGTTTACAGCTCTGCTTGCTCCCGTGTTCTTTCCAAACTCGATACCGTTCACCACGCCGGAATTCGAATCGCTACAGGGGCATTTCGAACAAGTCCAACTCTTAGTTTGTGTTCCGAATCAGGACTATCACCACTCTTATTTAGAAGACTAAAATTGGCAATAACTTATGTTTCTAAAATATACCCACAGACAGGACATCCGACTTACAAATACATTTTTAACTCTAAATTTTCTAACTCCTTCAGACAAAAACAAAATTCAACTCTCCCGTTATCAGAAAGAATCTCCTCAGCTATATCTTTCCTTAAAACGATAAAAATTACCCCATCTGTCAATGATACCCCACCCTGGACCCACCAGCGTCCTCAAACAATGCTTGATCTGACAAAATACTTAAAAAATAATACCGAAAGATCTAAATTCAAAGACCTCTTTTCCAGCATTATAAATAGCATGCCAGAATCATTTATAATCTACACAGACGGTTCAAAATCTGATCAATCAGCAGCTTCTTCTTTCGTTACAAAAGATTCCACTCACAAAATAAAGCTTCACAAATTATCCAACATTTACACCGCCGAACTTAACGCAATAGCAGCAGCTCTCCACTTTTGCATGACCCTTACTCACAATATTATAGTGATAGTCACTGATTCGCTGAGTTCTCTGAAGGGCCTAGACTGCATGTATCCGAAACATCCCAAAATCCCGGTTATACACTCCTACTTATCTACACTGGAAGGTTTAGGCAAAACAGTAAAGTTTATATGGATCCCCAGCCACGTGGGTATTGTGGGCAACGAGCTGGCCGATCTAGCTGCAAAGGAGGCTCTCGAACTACCGGGGCGAGGCAAGATCGCACTAACTCCATCTGATCTACGAAAAGCCCTAGAGAAAGAAATCGATGATGGATGGCAGTCTATGTGGGACGAAAGCCCTCCGAATAAACTGAAAATGATTAAAAAAAATGTAAAACCCTGGAATACATCCAGTCGCCAAAGCCGTAGAGAGGAAGTCGTACTGACGAGACTCAGGATAGGCCACACCAGATTAACACACTCCTATCTTTTCACAAGAGGGGCTCTGCCCAGGTGCAAATACTGTAGTGGTATACTAACGGTGAAACACATTTTTCAGGAATGTCCTTTTTTTACATCGCGCCTAAGTAGCTTAGGACTGAACACGGACCTTCCAACAATCTTGGGAGACAACAGTGAAAAAATAAAATTGGTGTTCAAGTTTCTGAAATTAAATGGCTTGTTAACGGAGGTTTGACACAGAAGATAAAAAGGCAATAAAATATAATTCGATATAAAAGATATCAATAAAAATAAGATAAGTAATGCAATACAGGTGTGGAGAATGAAATAAGAAAGAAAATATGGCGTTAATAACCGATGCTGTTGTACGCCATGAAAACCAAACAAACAAACAAACAAACCTGTATGTATACATTTTTAATAAAAATTTTCCATTTCTAGACATTTTATTTTTTTACCACTTATAACACTTTCCTGAGTATAGCACTCCTTTTTAAAATTCATAGAAGAGCATTATAACGAAGTTTTACTGTATTAAGTGTGTAGAGCTTGAAGAAGGATATATCAAATAAAATAAAACTACTTTATTTCTTTCACTGTTCCTCAAAGCCAGAAACATATTAATATTACAATGTATGAAAATAAAAAATAAAGAAAAATTACTTACATATTTGAGCAAAGCGAGTACATAGAGTGGAAGAAGGGAGAGACTAATGGGAGCGACTAGTGAGGTAGGTGATACGCCAGACTGGGTGATCCGGAACGCTGATAACATATCAGCAACTACGTTCACAAAAGCCTCCCTTGCATCACTCAGCGACGACTGATGACACCTATCAACAGCTGTATATCGGAAAATTAGATTAGAAAAATGCTTTTATTGAATATATTGAAAAAATAATTAAAATAAAAACATATACATATAAAATATTTGACAACCTATTCTATATAACCATAAAAAATACTAAACGCTAATTAAAGTAGGTTCATTTAATTATTTTTAAAATATAGATAACTTATATAGATAAAATAAAAATAACCAGTAACATGACATAGCATTTCTAAGTCTATTTGAACCTTTTTCAAGTCAACTATAACCTTTCACAAATCAAATAGTCCAGTCAATAAACACATTGTAGAGTGCATGGAATATGCAACAATTTTTGACTCAATAGCTTCATTAAGAATAGTTAGAAGGTAAACAAACTAAAAGTTTCCAACACTGGGGGGTGAGCTAACGGTGGGGGGAGGGGAGAAGTCCAATTTTTTTGTTTTTTCGATAATACGTTTTCTCGAAAACGGTTTCCAATTCAAACTCTAGAAAAATATGTTTCAAATAAACATAAAAGCTAATTAAATCTATATATATATATAAATGAATGTGTGTGTGTCTGTCTGTACTCGATAGATTCAAAAACCATACATCCAATCGCCGTGAAAATTTGGGAAGTTATTAGGTATATCCCCGGGAAGGTTTTTGTAAATTTTTATTTAAATCAGAGTTGGGGTTCAAGAAATATTCCAAAAATATGAAAATAATATTTATTTTTTATAAATACTACTTTAGTGCAGGTGTTTTTAAACAATTACCAATAAAACATATGTTCTAAATTAATCTATATCTCCTTAGTTTTTTATGAAGGTTTTAAGAAGAATAAAATTTCGTAAAACGATTTCAAATTCATTTTGATGTTTAAGGTTTATATGTAGGTATGTTCTTAAAATAACATTTAATTAGTAAACTGATAAGAATCAGTAAGTTCTATCAAGCATATGATTCAGTATCGTCTGATGTTCTGCGATAGGGAAGATGGGTAATGTATTAACATCCCTCAGCGTGACCCAAACACCAATACACCACTAAAGAAAGCTGTACCTGCAGTTGATTTTTACGCCTAAATGTTAGTTGAGCGAGGAGGTGAAGAACCTTATTTACTTTAATTTCGTAATCTCCTAAACCAATTTATGCTTGATATGTACGCAAAAATAGAAACAGAAAGACTAAACTTTATTCAAAAAATCGAAGAAGTTGAGAAGTTGAGACTATATTCACTTAAAGTATTCTATAAGAAAAGCTGATGGTTTGGTATCAGAGCTGGTTAAGATGGTAGTTCTACCTCGAAGCTTCACTGGAGGATCAAAATAATATAAAATTAACTTTTGCAAATTGTCAAATTTACTTATTGAAATTATTCTAATAATGGAATTCTTTAGGTTTATTTAAGTAATAATAATTATCAACTTTAAGCTTAGCTTTTATTGATAACTTAAATCAATCAAAAAGACAACTTAAGTCCTTAATTCTAATGATATTAAACCGTAGCGGAGCAGGGTACTTTCAGCTAGTTTCCTATAAAACTGATAATATTTAAATTTGTCGTAGTTCTAACCGTTTACGAGGTATTCGTTATTGAAAATCGGTGATTTTCGGAAAAAAACAACTGTCACCTCACTTCTTGTCAAACTTTTGTTTCTAGTACTTTCCACAATCGTTTCTCAGAAAAAATGTCAGGATCAAAATTGTAGAGTATTAAATTTACTTTAATTTTATATATACATTTCTGGTATTTGAAGCAAGTGTTTAACAAACAGTGAGGTAAAAATTTTGTTTATTTCTAAAATTATCAATTTTTAATAACGTATATCTCGAAAACTGTTGGAATTTCGACGAATATGTATTTAATTAATTTTATAGGAAATTTAATAAGCTTTAATTTTGATTTGTAGCATATTTTTCTTGAGTCCACTGTTTTCGATATATTATCGAAAAACAAAATTGGGACGTTCTCCCCTCCCCCCACCCGTAGCTCACCCCCCAGGGGCGGGGACATTTAATACGTTTACCTTCTAACTACTCCTAACAAAGCTGTGAAGTCTAAAATGATCGCTTATTTCAAGTAATCTACACCCCCCCTCATTTCAGCTCTCTTTAACTAGGTTTGCACTTCTCTGAGAAAACACGTTTGTTGGTACTCATTCGAAACTAATTGTTTGATCCAAAATTTCTATTTTTTTTTTTAATGCTCCTTTTAATTTACTATCAGTACCTATATATGAATTTTTGATAATATCATGTTGTACACTCAAATCAGCCCACTGAATTTGTTGATATCGTCATACTTTGCCAAATCATACATACTTAGCGTTTAGGTTTGGGTGTATTACGTGACATAATCAAAATTTCATATATAGGGCTTGATAGTGAATTTTATCAGATTTTAGTTTAACAAAATACACTTCAGATCTGACAAATAGTTTTGCAGTTATGGTGAAAACTATTTAAAAAAAAAATTGGATTTCAAAATAGTAAGCGGTTATTAACGTGCTGGTATGGGTATTTAATGGGACTTGATCAAAATTTCTTATATAGGGACTGATAGTAAATTTAAGGAGCATTCAAATAAAAAATAGAAATTTTGGATCGAACAATTAGTTTCGAATGAGTACCAACAAACGTGTTTTCTCAGAGAAGTGCAACCCTAGTTAAAGAGAGCTGAAATGAGGGGTGTAGAGTGCATGAAATATGCGATCATTTTTGAGCTTTGTTAGGAGTAGTTAGAAGGTAAACATATTAAAAGTCCCCGCTCCTGGGGGGTGAGCTACGGGTGGGGGGAGGGGAGAACATCCCAATTTTGTTTTTCGATAATATCTCGAAAACAGTGGACTCTAGAAAAATATGCTACAAATCAAAATTAAAGCTCATTAAATTTCCTATAAAATTAATTATATACATATTCGTCGAAATTCCAACAGTTTTCGAGATATACGTTATTAAAAATTGATAATTTTAGAAATAAACAAAATTTTTACCTCACTTTTTGTTAAACACTTGCTTCAAATACCAGAAATGTATATATAAAATTAAAATAAATTTAATACTCTACAATTTTGATCCTGACATTTTTTCTGAGAAACGATTGTGGAAAGTACTAGAAACAAAAGTTTGACAAAAAGTGAGGTGACAGTTGTTTTTTTCCAAAAATCACCGATTTTCAATAACGAATACCTCGTAAACGGTTAGAACTACGACAAATTTATGTATTATCAATTTTATAGGAAATCTAATTAGCTTTTATGTTTATTTGAAACATATTTTTCTAAAGTCAACTGTTTTCGAGATATCGAAAAAACAAAAAAAAAAAAATGGGACTTCTCCCCTCCCCCCACCCGTAGCTCACCCCCCAGGGGCGGGGACATTTAATACGTTTACCTTCTAACTACTCCTAACAAAGCTGTGAAGTCTAAAATGATCGCTTATTTCAAGTAATCTACACCCCTCATTTCAGCTCTCTTTAACTAGGTTTGCACTTCTCTGAGAAAACACGTTTGTTGGTACTCATTGAAACTAATTGTTTGATCCAAAATTTCTATTTTTTTTTTAATGCTCCTTTTAATTTACTATCAGTACCTATATATGAATTTTTGATAATATCATGTTGTACACTCAAATCAGCCCACTGAATTTGTTGATATCGTCATACTTTGCCAAATCATACATACTTAGCGTTTAGGTTTGGGTGTATTACGTGACATAATCAAAATTTCATATATAGGGCTTGATAGTGAATTTTATCAGATTTTAGTTTAACAAAATACACTTCAGATCTGACAAATAGTTTTGCAGTTATGGTGAAAACTATTTGAAAAAAAATTGGATTTCAAAATAGTAAGCGGTTTTTAACGTGCTGGTATGGGTATTTAATGGGACTTGATCAAAATTTCTTATATAGGGACTGATAGTAAATTTAAGGAGCATTCAAATAAAAAATAGAAATTTTGGATCGAACAATTAGTTTCGAATGAGTACCAACAAACGTGTTTTCTCAGAGAAGTGCAACCCTAGTTAAAGAGAGCTGAAATGAGGGGTGTAGAGTGCATGAAATATGCGATCATTTTTGAGCTTTGTTAGGAGTAGTTAGAAGGTAAACATATTAAAAGTCCCCGCTCCTGGGGGGTGAGCTACGGGTGGGGGGAGGGGAGAACATCATCCCAATTTTGTTTTTCGATAATATCTCGAAAACAGTGGACTCTAGAAAAATATGCTACAAATCAAAATTAAAGCTCATTAAATTTCCTATAAAATTAATTATATACATATTCGTCGAAATTCCAACAGTTTTCGAGATATACGTTATTAAAAATTGATAATTTTAGAAATAAACAAAATTTTTACCTCACTTTTTGTTAAACACTTGCTTCAAATACCAGAAATGTATATATAAAATTAAAATAAATTTAATACTCTACAATTTTGATCCTGACATTTTTTCTGAGAAACGATTGTGGAAAGTACTAGAAACAAAAGTTTGACAAAAAGTGAGGTGACAGTTGTTTTTTTCCAAAAATCACCGATTTTCAATAACGAATACCTCGTAAACGGTTAGAACTACGACAAATTTATGTATTATCAATTTTATAGGAAATCTAATTAGCTTTTATGTTTATTTGAAACATATTTTTCTAAAGTCAACTGTTTTCGAGATATCGAAAAAAAAAAAAAATGGGACTTCTCCCCTCCCCCCACCCGTAGCTCACCCCCCAGGGGCGGGGACATTTAATACGTTTACCTTCTAACTACTCCTAACAAAGCTGTGAAGTCTAAAATGATCGCTTATTTCAAGTAATCTACACCCCTCATTTCAGCTCTCTTTAACTAGGTTTGCACTTCTCTGAGAAAACACGTTTGTTGGTACTCATTGAAACTAATTGTTTGATCCAAAATTTCTATTTTTTTTTTAATGCTCCTTTTAATTTACTATCAGTACCTATATATGAATTTTTGATAATATCATGTTGTACACTCAAATCAGCCCACTGAATTTGTTGATATCGTCATACTTTGCCAAATCATACATACTTAGCGTTTAGGTTTGGGTGTATTACGTGACATAATCAAAATTTCATATATAGGGCTTGATAGTGAATTTTATCAGATTTTAGTTTAACAAAATACACTTCAGATCTGACAAATAGTTTTGCAGTTATGGTGAAAACTATTTGAAAAAAAATTGGATTTCAAAATAGTAAGCGGTTTTTAACGTGCTGGTATGGGTATTTAATGGGACTTGATCAAAATTTCTTATATAGGGACTGATAGTAAATTTAAGGAGCATTCAAATAAAAAATAGAAATTTTGGATCGAACAATTAGTTTCGAATGAGTACCAACAAACGTGTTTTCTCAGAGAAGTGCAACCCTAGTTAAAGAGAGCTGAAATGAGGGGTGTAGAGTGCATGAAATATGCGATCATTTTTGAGCTTTGTTAGGAGTAGTTAGAAGGTAAACATATTAAAAGTCCCCGCTCCTGGGGGGTGAGCTACGGGTGGGGGGAGGGGAGAACATCCCAATTTTGTTTTTCGATAATATCTCGAAAACAGTGGACTCTAGAAAAATATGCTACAAATCAAAATTAAAGCTCATTAAATTTCCTATAAAATTAATTATATACATATTCGTCGAAATTCCAACAGTTTTCGAGATATACGTTATTAAAAATTGATAATTTTAGAAATAAACAAAATTTTTACCTCACTTTTTGTTAAACACTTGCTTCAAATACCAGAAATGTATATATAAAATTAAAATAAATTTAATACTCTACAATTTTGATCCTGACATTTTTTCTGAGAAACGATTGTGGAAAGTACTAGAAACAAAAGTTTGACAAAAAGTGAGGTGACAGTTGTTTTTTTTTTTTTTCCAAAAATCACCGATTTTCAATAACGAATACCTCGTAAACGGTTAGAACTACGACAAATTTATGTATTATCAATTTTATAGGAAATCTAATTAGCTTTTATGTTTATTTGAAACATATTTTTCTAAAGTCAACTGTTTTCGAGATATCGAAAAAACAAAAAAATGGGACTTCTCCCCTCCCCCCACCCGTAGCTCACCCCCCAGGGGCGGGGACATTTAATACGTTTACCTTCTAACTACTCCTAACAAAGCTGTGAAGTCTAAAATGATCGCTTATTTCAAGTAATCTACACCCCTCATTTCAGCTCTCTTTAACTAGGTTTGCACTTCTCTGAGAAAACACGTTTGTTGGTACTCATTGAAACTAATTGTTTGATCCAAAATTTCTATTTTTTTTTTAATGCTCCTTTTAATTTACTATCAGTACCTATATATGAATTTTTGATAATATCATGTTGTACACTCAAATCAGCCCACTGAATTTGTTGATATCGTCATACTTTGCCAAATCATACATACTTAGCGTTTAGGTTTGGGTGTATTACGTGACATAATCAAAATTTCATATATAGGGCTTGATAGTGAATTTTATCAGATTTTAGTTTAACAAAATACACTTCAGATCTGACAAATAGTTTTGCAGTTATGGTGAAAACTATTTGAAAAAAAATTGGATTTCAAAATAGTAAGCGGTTTTTAACGTGCTGGTATGGGTATTTAATGGGACTTGATCAAAATTTCTTATATAGGGACTGATAGTAAATTTAAGGAGCATTCAAATAAAAAATAGAGAAATTTTGGATCGAACAATTAGTTTCGAATGAGTACCAACAAACGTGTTTTCTCAGAGAAGTGCAACCCTAGTTAAAGAGAGCTGAAATGAGGGGTGTAGAGTGCATGAAATATGCGATCATTTTTGAGCTTTGTTAGGAGTAGTTAGAAGGTAAACATATTAAAAGTCCCCGCTCCTGGGGGGTGAGCTACGGGTGGGGGGAGGGGAGAACATCCCAATTTTGTTTTTCGATAATATCTCGAAAACAGTGGACTCTAGAAAAATATGCTACAAATCAAAATTAAAGCTCATTAAATTTCCTATAAAATTAATTATATACATATTCGTCGAAATTCCAACAGTTTTCGAGATATACGTTATTAAAAATTGATAATTTTAGAAATAAACAAAATTTTTACCTCACTTTTTGTTAAACACTTGCTTCAAATACCAGAAATGTATATATAAAATTAAAATAAATTTAATACTCTACAATTTTGATCCTGACATTTTTTCTGAGAAACGATTGTGGAAAGTACTAGAAACAAAAGTTTGACAAAAAGTGAGGTGACAGTTTGTTTTTTTCCAAAAATCACCGATTTTCAATAACGAATACCTCGTAAACGGTTAGAACTACGACAAATTTATGTATTATCAATTTTATAGGAAATCTAATTAGCTTTTATGTTTATTTGAAACATATTTTTCTAAAGTCAACTGTTTTCGAGATATCGAAAAAAAAAAAATGGGACTTCTCCCCTCCCCCCACCCGTAGCTCACCCCCCAGGGGCGGGGACATTTAATACGTTTACCTTCTAACTACTCCTAACAAAGCTGTGAAGTCTAAAATGATCGCTTATTTCAAGTAATCTACACCCCTCATTTCAGCTCTCTTTAACTAGGTTTGCACTTCTCTGAGAAAACACGTTTGTTGGTACTCATTGAAACTAATTGTTTGATCCAAAATTTCTATTTTTTTTTTAATGCTCCTTTTAATTTACTATCAGTACCTATATATGAATTTTTGATAATATCATGTTGTACACTCAAATCAGCCCACTGAATTTGTTGATATCGTCATACTTTGCCAAATCATACATACTTAGCGTTTAGGTTTGGGTGTATTACGTGACATAATCAAAATTTCATATATAGGGCTTGATAGTGAATTTTATCAGATTTTAGTTTAGTTTTCAATAACGAATACCTCGTAAACGGTTAGAACTACGACAAATTTATGTATTATCAATTTTATAGGAAATCTAATTAGCTTTTATGTTTATTTGAAACATATTTTTCTAAAGTCAACTGTTTTCGAGATATCGAAAAAACAAAAAAATGGGACTTCTCCCCTCCTCCCCACCGTTAGTTCCCCCCCCCCCCCCAGCGGGGGGGGGACTTTTAGTATGTTTACCTTCCAACTATTCCTAACGAAGCTATGAAGTCAAAAATTATCGGATATTCCATGACCTCTACACCCCTCATTTCAGCACTCATTGACTGGACTAAAATGCAACCCAATTATGTGGATTTTTTTCCCTTATTTTTCCCACTGTTCACAGATAATCTTTAAAGTGTAAAACTATTAACTAAAACATAAAACTATGTTAATCATGTAGAGGACTTTAGACCCGCACATGTATACTAAATGATTTTGTAAATGTAATTGAAAATATGTCAATAAAGCCTTATTATTTTTAAATGCAACCCATTCCAAGTCGGTAGCAACCCTTTCCAATTCAAATGTAATCAACCCATTCACTAAATTAGTTGAAACCCTTTCCAAAGCAAATGCAACTCTTTCTAAATCAATTGTCACCCTTTTTATTTCAACTGTAACCGTTTCTACTATTTCTATTTCTTCTATTTCTACTATCAAAATGTAACATACTGAGGAATAGGCGAAGTTAAGACCTTAGAATTCAACCCTCAAGAACTTGAAACCCAACTATGTACAATAGAATCTATACGAATCATTACAAAACTGAAAGAAGAAATAAAAGAAATAAAAGATAAACAATTTGAAACAGATACAAATTTGATGAACTACACTCAAAAATGAAACGTTTGTTAAACTGATTGAATTGGCTATGACTACGGCACCCCAGAACCCATATTGCTGTCATTGAATTAAAAATACACAAATAAAAATATTATAATTTCTTATTATATAATAAATATTCTACCTAAAAGACTATCTCACTCCTTTGATTAATTCTTTCAGCTTAGGAAAGGAAAATTTCAGATTAAAAGACAAGTCTAGAACTTACAGGATAACCAATCATATAAAACAAAAACTATTTTTTAAATTTCTTAAACTATAAATCAGTTTCTTACCCATCTTAGCCAGAAGACCTACGATACATTGCTGGTCTGCTCCATGCAGAACGTCTGAAAGGTTAGAAGCTATTGGAAGGCACAAAGTGTGAACACGGATTCTTCTTTCTCCTAGAAAAATAATTTGTGATAGTTAACAAAAAATACATTTTAAAAATTAGATAAGAAGTAATATTTAAAAGCTAAGTTTATAATATGAAAATATTAAATTTAAGTAACAGATTTACAGCAAGTTGGTGGATCAGAAATCAAACTAAAGAATAAACTAACTACAGTAGACCGTCGATTATTCAAACTAATGTCAGAGGTGGTTTGGATAATCAAAAATTCGGATAATCCAAATTCATTTTTAAAAAAATTATTATGTGTAAACAGGATCTTCTAACAGTTCACTTTTTTAAAAGTTTTACGACCCAAACCCTGTAAAGGCCCGTCTCACAGAAAAGATTATGGGGTACCAGATGATTGATTTAGAATTATTTGCAATTCCCATTATTGTTGATTTAACAACCTTGAAATTGATAGCTAATGTCTGACACGATTCACTTTTTTTTTTTTAGCCACTTAATGATTTTCATTTTGTGTTTAAATGAAAATAGCTCTCTTTACCTTTTTGTTAGCATGGATGATGGCATGTAGTTTTCAAAACAAAAAGTGATTACAAAGGCGATGTATACCTCACAAAGAATGATTTAAGGCTAAATGTACCCCTTTCAGCCAAGCGTTGGAAACAGTAGAATTTATTTCCGGAATTTCTCCGGAACGGAATGTCCGATTTTCAATCTGTAAAATTCTTCGAGTATTTGGTAAACACAGAATTCACGCTACGAAGCGTTTTTTTCTATAAATTCAATAATTAAAAAAAATAGAACGTAAAAATAGGTGTTAAATATATATTTTTAAAAATATGAGGTTATAGCCAGTTGTAGAAACGTCTTCTGAAACGAATGACACATTCCAACTAATCATAGCATGCATATTACGATCGTAATGTGAAAAATACGAATTTTGTTTACAACCGGATGGAATTGCGTCACCGGCTGAAACGGTCTTTTCCTTACCGAAATGTCTCTCATATAGGTATTCCTAAATTTGTGAAGAGCCAAAGAAAAATTGTATGATTTTGGTTTCTTGTTATTATTATTTTTTATGAGTCGTTAGATTCATTCTATTAACAATTTCTCATTTTAAGTAAGAAAGTAAGTAAGAATAAGGCAATTAAAATAATTTTTTCGAATTGACAAAAGCTGAATTCAAGTTTTAATATATATTTTGATAAATTTATTAAATATTTTATCTGTCTATTTGTTACCAAATAAAAAAAAACGACATTTTGTTTATGCAATCCTTATTTTATTGCGGTATCTATTGGAAACATTGGCCCTTTTCACTGACTAATTATTAGGAACAAACAGACCTAGCTACAATAATTTGTAAGCTTTTATTTTCACTTGAAGTGTTTGACGGTCCAACAAGTTGAATGTCAACCATAGTAATTAAAATATATTAAAAAAACAAACAAAAAACTTTTACTATTATGTGTTGTACACAACTTTGAAGATCCAAAAATCTGAAAAATCATGAATTGATAATAGCTGCATAGTTAACTTATAGTTCTGATAAATATGTCTTTTTATAAAGTCAACAAAGGAGTTATTGTCTATTTATTTTCAAATAGAGAAAAAGTTTTGTTTGCTTACAGCAGGAAGTCTAACACTATCTGACCCTTTTCACCGGTAATGTATTTGGGACAAATAATATAAACATTCCAAATAAATTCCATATGTTACCTAGCCGATAGATACCTATGTAATTATATATAAATTTACATATATAAATACATATGTAAATTTATTACCTTGTACCTAATATAAATTTAGGTAGCATGTTGGTAAATGAAGTCAATCCGATAGTACAGAAACCAGGTAAAAGATATTCCGGAAAATCCAATAACAATTGAAAATATTTCCTATTCAGAACAAATTGTATTTCCGTTCAATTTTTATCGTTGTAAAGATAGAACATAACAAAGAAGAACAATCTATTGGAAGTAGAGATTTTTATATAAATAGTTCTAAATCCAAAAAGAATCTCCGCGTATCTGCAGACGCAGTAAACCTGAACTGAAAAGAAGAGCTGATAATGAAAAAGAGTACGTACCCATATAATATTTACTATGATGTAATTTGAAAACAGTGTTGTTTCGCTGAGTTGTTCAAATTCAACTTTGAAAATCAATAATTTTACATTAGTTGACTGTAAAAATCGTAAATAAAATTAAACAATTACTGATAAATAAAATCAGTATTATAACTGGCTCCTTGGAAATGTTTTAGAATTACTGTAATATAAGGTAATTTCATTGTTCCCAAGTGTCGTGGATATGTAATTTTTCCATAGCGTATACCATAATAATTAAAACATATTTTTAAAAACATAACCGGGAAAAGTAATTTTAAAGTGTAATTTCCTACTATTGGTTGGATATAGGTACCTACAAAAAACGGTTTATCCTTTTATATTTGTATGATTTGATTTATTTGGTTGTAAATACAAGTAGTGGAAATCAATTGAAGAAAGTGATTTTTTTCTGATTTCTCACGGCCACATCACATTGTGGGGTTCACTATGTTTTCTTAACAAAATATGAAAAATATATCAATAATTTGTATGAAATCGGGTGAAAAAGCTCATGAGTTGACATTATTACAGATGCCATAGTAATCATAAATTATTATAGAACTGCCAGTGAGAAATTCCACCAAAATTCCAGTCAAATAAGGAAAAAATGAAGCTAAATTTTTGCATATACCTTTGTTTTGGCATTCTAAATAAGGGGTGAAAAGTCACCTTTACCTTCCAAAGACTCCTAACGAAGCTGTGAAGTAAAAAATAGTCGCATATTTTATTTGTAGAGTGCATACTCTACACCCCTCATTTCAGCACTCTGACTGGGGTCGCACTTCTCCGTGAAATCAAGTTTTTCCAAAATTTTATTTTATAATTTTAATTTATTTATTTATTGATTTTATTTGAAAAAATGAAATTTCAGATCGGAACGGAACAGTTTTGGAGTTATAGCGAAAAATGTGCAAAAAAAACTTGGATTTCAAAACAGCAAGCTGGTTTTAGCGTGCTGGCATGGGTATTTTATGGGACTTGATCGAAATTTAATATACAGGTTCTTATAGTAAATTTAACCAGCTTGCAGATGGAAAAAATAATTTTGGGTCGAACTATTACGAGGGTGAATCAAATATAAACGGTAATTTTCAAAATTATATTTATTGAATAATATTAAACAGAAACTATACCTTCAACATTTTTCAATGTAGTCTCCTGCATTATCTACACACTTCTGCCACCGATTTGGAAGCTTGAATATTCCCTGTTCATAAAAAGACTGAGGGCGAGTTTTTAACCATTCGCGCATGTGCTTTTCGACGTCTTCATTGTTTTCAAATCGTTTTCCTCCAAGATTTTTTGAGGCGCATCGTCACATGTGATGAGACGTGGGTCCACCATTACACCCCCGAATCGAAAATGGCAAGTAAGGAGTGGCGAAGGAAGGATGAAGGCTGCCCAGTGAAAGCCAAAACTCGTCCCTCAGCCGGAAAAGTTCTTGCAACAATTTTTTTTGACTCAAGGGGAGTTCTACTCATTGATTTCTTCACGATCAACGAACAGTGAATGCGGCTTACTACTGCCAGGTGCTACAGTCAGCAAAAACCAGTTACCGGAACAAAAGACGAGGGTGTGCCCATTAGAGATGTCATCCTTCTCCATGACAACGCAAGGCCTCACACCGCATTGTTGACAAGGGATAAATTGGAAGAAATGGGCTGGGAAACTCTCGAACATCCTCCTTACAGTCCAGACCTGTCCCCTTGTGACTATTTTTTGTTTGCGCCTCTGAAAGAATCACTTGGAGGAAAACGATTTGAAAACAATGAAGACGTCGAAAAGCATGTGCGCGAATGGTTAAAAACTCACCCTCAGTCTTTTTATGAACAAGGAATATTCAAGCTTCCAAATCGGTGGCAGAAGTGTGTAGATAATGCAGGAGACTACATTGAAAAATGTTGAAGGTATAGTTTCTGTATAATATTATTCAATAAATATAATTTTGAAAATTACCGTTTATATTTGATTCACCCTCGTAGTTTCGGAGCTATAGCAAAAAGAATGCCGACAAACGTGTTTTCGCGGAGAAGTGCGACCCCAGTGAGAGTTGAAACGAGGGGTGTGTAGTGCATGAAATATGCGACTATTTTTGACTTCACAGCTTCGTTAGTAGTTGGAAGGTAAAAATACTAAAAGTCACCAACCCGAATGAGAACCCCCAGTTTACGCTGAGGGAAGTGGAGAAGATCTCCTGTTTCTGTCTCTGGAAAAATATGATACTAATCAAAATTAAAGCTAATTAAATTTTCTATAAAATTGTTTCTATAACATTTGTCTAACGCTCAATGGTTTTCGAGATGTACGTTATTAAAAATAGATAATAATCGAGAAAAACAAATTGTTACCTCACTTTTTGTCAAATATTTTTAATTAAGGGCCAAAATGTATATACAAAATCAAAGAAAATTTAATGCTTTACAACTTTGATTCTGACATTTTTCTGAGAAACGATTGATGAAAGCACTAGAAGCAAATGTTTGTCCGAACCGGTGCCCGCTACTGTTTTTCCACACTATATCTTGAAAACAGTTAATCCTAAAGAAAAAAAAAAAATGGAACCCAAAAAAAGCATAGAAAATATTATTATCTACAAGTTTTGTAACCTTCTCGATTGACGCCCGAGGCAAAGACATCGAGATATTTTAAAAAAAAAACTGATTTTGTGACCTTTGACCATGAATATAGTCTCACATCTGTACTTGGACTTGAAGTGGCTCTACCCATCCACCCGCAAATCATACTTCCTAGGTTCATTTCTTTATCAAGCCATTTATTACCATCGCCCATCCTACATTTATGATCTGTTAAAATTTAAGTCTTCCTTCTATTCCCGATTCACAACAAGATCTCGTTCCTCTGACCTATACTTGCCTTTCCATAGAACAACATTATACCAGCATTCCTTCCTAGCCCGATCCACTACCCTCTGGAACACTCTCCCACCTGAAATAAGACATGCCCCTTCCTTAAGCTCATTTAAAACACTCCTTTTCCAATATCTCCTCTTATCCCAGTCAGATGCCAGTCAATATGAACATTAATTACTATCAAATAGGGTTAAATCGAATAAATTTGATATCGGTGAATTGACTCATAAATTGTCTTTCATATAATAACAATCTTTTATTAGTTCCATATTGGTAAATAATCATTCTATCTATTTTTTTATAAAAATTCTTTTTTATTTTTTAACTTTAAATGTTTTTCCTAAACATAGAAATTTTATCTATCGACAATTCATATGTGTATGGTTATGTGTATAGGTATATAGGTGAATGAGTGCAGTGTATTTAAGTATATATCGTAATCTCTGTAAATATTTTCTTCATCTAATGGACATATAGACATAGTTCATTCTCTGTATATATCTTTTCTCATTTTCTCAGGGTTATTTATTATTATTTTTTTTTTTTTTTTTTATTATTTCATTTATCCTTCTTATGTTATCTTATTTACTAAAGCTATTTATACAATTATTTACTTAACTGTATTTGCATGTCTCTTGTTCCTCATTTATAAATACCTTTGTATGAAATTATATATGCCAGACAATTGTACTACTTTATGATACAATTTTGTTATTCTTAGGGGACAATACGTCCCAGAATAAAGATTATTTTTTCATTCATTCATTCATTCATTCATTCATTCATTCATTCAATATCATATGCTAACATGCTGAGGTTGGTGACTTTTCACCACTTATTTAGAATCCCAAAACGAAAGTATATGCAAAAATTTAGCTTCATTGCTTCCTTTTCGAGATTTGCTGTCTACAACTCCTTATTTGACTGGGCTAGTAGTACTCTCAAGGTATAAACATTCTTATTGCCCAATGTTTTATTATTATTCCGAGATATCATTTGTTATTTGAAGTATATTTTATTTATTAATAAATAATTTTCATGGATCGAATGAAACAAATCGGTAAGAGTGAATTTACACTTATTTATACATTTACAGAGACCGATAAAAAGTTTTTCTTTTAATTCTTTGCCGAAGTAGTTAGTTCAGGACTCTTATATTCCAGATAATTTCTACTTACATTATGAAGTTCTAATGAATAATTAAGGTAATTTTAGGTTTTTAGTAATAAAAAATGTTCATATAAATATTATGGTCTCCTAATATGTATGTTGTTTTTACTTTGAAATTCTTAGTAGACATGCAAGAAGCTTGATTATCAAATTTTATAAATATCAGCTGTTACATTCTGTATTACAAATGTGTTTTCATGCTGAAGGGTTCAATGAAACAGTTCTTAGGAATTGATAAGTTATTAACAGTTATATATTTCTTAGTTAACTGTTATCAATAAAATTAAAATTTTACTTCTTTAAATAAACAGTTATAGTTTACTCATTATTTCTCGATTTATTTACCTTTTGTGGAAAACTAAACACATGTTTTGGTCCTAATGATTACTTTACACTTTAAATCCCATTGTTCGAATATAATAATCAGTGAAATCAATTCCTCTTGAACAATGCCAAAATATTTGTTTAGGGTATTTTTAATTACACAAAGTATTCATATGTTAACTCGTTAATTGTTCCAAACATCATTTTTTGTCGGTTTATTATTTCTAATATCTCCTGGGTTTAAAAATGTCTATCAATTTCATAGATATTCTAACTATGCTTTAAAAGAGTTTGTATTAGTTTTTTATTTGTTTTTATTAACTACCGAAGAACATATATAGTTATTTTGAAATTTGCACTCAGGTTCTTTTTTTAAAATATTATTTATATTCTTAAAAGTATACCAAATTTTGTTGGCCTCTATTCTGTCGGTTTTTCCACTATTGGGGAGACGTTAGATCGGTAGCTGACTGGGAGCTGGGTCCTCACAGCCCTTCCCCCACTACTACAACAGCATGTAGCTTACTAATCTAATCACCCGCTTCCTTACAAATCGTATTTTTCAAATTACGATCAACCTATGAAACCGAAAATGAATCTGTTTGCATAAATGTGTTCAATTGACTTATGACTAAGCGGCTATAACCAGCTTTTTTTAAAAAAATCAATAGTTCACCAGATAATTTTTTTTAATTCCAAAATAATTGACAAAAACAAATTCGGAAAACGTAGTGTGAATTTAATGGGGTTTTTATTACCAAATCCGTTTACATATCTAATATTGATGATTCTGTTCACAAAAGAGAGCGAAAATAAATTCGCCCCAAAAGTGCTGCCATCTCTTGAAAAAAAATCTTACTAAAAATCGGGATGTTTAGCCTTAAGAATTAAGGTAAAATCTATTACAAACCAAATGAATAGGAAGATGTTGATAGGAACAAATGAAATTGTCTAATTAAGTATACAGCTCTCAGTTAACAAAATTATAGGTATGTATAGAAGTTCATTTTTTGCAGCTTCTGTGAAATTAATTGAGCTTCCCTTTTAGACATTCATGGAAAAAATAATTTTGTTTTTTATTTAATTTTATTTTTAAATAAAAATAATTTTAACAATACAAATAAGTAATTAGATGATCAATTTATCTAAAATTACATTCCAAAAAAATAAGGTTCCATTAATTGAATGCTCCACTGTAAATGGATAACAATTGACCTGAACTGAAGGAAGCTTGCCACAATACAGGGTGTCTCGGAATTTAAATGGCAAAACTTCAGGAACTTATAGGGGACCTAAAAACTAAGACAAAAAGTCCTTTAGAGATTTGCTCGTTTTTGCTTAGTTTTAGAGAAAATCGCAAAAAAAAAGAAACAAAACAAGTTTTCATTTTTATACTTATTTATTTAAATTTATATTTATGTTATGTTCTTTTTAATGTAAATAATGCTCAAAATGTTGTCCTCTTACATCAATGCAAGCATTACATCTAGCACTCACTTGATAAATTGCAGCTAAACATTGTTCTGATGATATTTGGTGCACTGCATCTATGATTCGGTCTCTTAATTGCTCTCTTGAGTTGATTGACACCGAATAAACTTTCTGCTTCAAGGTTCTCCATACTAAGAAATCCATGGGTGTCATATCAGGTGATCTGGGTGGCTAAGGTACTACTCCTCCATGTCCAAACCATCGTTGTGGATAATTTATATCCAGCCAAACTCGAGCAACTCTGCTATAATGAGCTGGACATCCATCGAGTTGGAACCACATTTCGATCCGCTGCTGTAAGGGAATGTCATCTAAATAATTAGAAAAGTCGTTCTCCAAAAAATGTGTAAATGTGATACGATACCATTCAATCTTCCAGGTAAAAAATATGGTCCCACCAGTAATCTGTTCCAAATTCCAAGCCAAACGTTAATAGCAAATTCATGCTGAAACCTATTCTCTCTAATAGCTCTGCGATTTTCAAGAGCCCATACATGATAATTTCTTTGATTACCAATTCCTCCTCTTGTAAATGTAGCTTCATCGGTCCATATAATTTTTAATGGAAATAAATTATCATCGCGAATTTTGTCAAGAAACCAGTTACTAAAATTCAATCTCTTGACATAATCTTAAGGTAATAAATTCTGACCTTTTTGAAGATGGTATGGGTAGCGATTATAACCTTTCAAAGTTCGCCATATGGCTTGCCGCGATATTGCTAATGCAGCAGATGCTCTTCGGATGCTAGTCTCAGGATTGTTATAGAAGTGGCATTGGACACAATTTCTTCTCCGATAATTTGCTCTTATTGCTGCCTGGAATTGGTCGCCTTCATTACGTATTAAGAATGACCCAGTCTCTCATAGTCTATTAAAAGTTAACGAAAAGACTCGTCGATTAGGCACTCTTCTATTTGGAAATCAGCGCGCATACTCCCACACCGCTTCTAAAGCATTACCGTTACAGAAACCATACACAAAAATCATATCAACGTATTCAACATTAGAATATGTATGCGGCATTGTGGCTGATGCTATTCACACAAAAATATCTGAGTAACTGACTGAAGACAGATTTAGGAATTATAATCCTAGAAGGAAGCCAAAATTTAAACAAATATAAGAATGTAAAGGATAACATTATGTGTTTACATATCTCACTGCCTAGCCTGATGAACTTTGAAAGGTGATAATCTCGACCTGTAACATTTTTGTTTTGTTTCTTTTTTTTGCGATTTTCTCTAAAACTAAGCAAAAATGAGCAAATCTCTAAAGGACTTTTTGTCTTAGTTTTTTGGTCCCCTATAAGTTCCTGAAGTTTTGCCATTTAAATTCGGGACACCCTGTATAATAACATTTCAAAGTTAAATGGATTATTATAATTATCTGAAAACTCAGGATGTCTCCTCTATTCTCTGCGGTGGTGTGGCAAGCTATTGAAGAAATATTGCACTTAAATCCTTCTTGGCCTTATCTGCCCAACATAATCGTGGTCACATCTCTTTTTTCCATCCACATGTCCAAAGATAATTCTTTTTTAGTAGATTCTTCTTGAATCCTAGTTAAATGCCTGGTCCATCTCAGCCTACAAATTCTTATATGCTATACTGTGTCACACCCCTGCATTAGTTAAGCATTTTCCTAATTCATGAAACTGATACTACATTTAAACATCTAGTTCATACACATAACTCATTTTGTAAAATTTTGGAAACACTTTCTTGGCATCGAAATCGGACAAAAAAGATTTGTATTTTTGCAGCGATAAAAAACAAAATCAATTCTGTAATCTTCTGTTGAACAGACCAGCCAACTTGAAAGTATTGTGATAGCATTTTTGCAAGTATTGTGTGACATTTTTGTTTATTTGATTATATTATAAACTGTAATTATTTTTATGAAAATTTAATAATAATAAATTAAAAAATTAAGAGGAAAGATTTCTGAGAAAAAAAAAATTATAGAAAACTAAATGTTATAACATCAAAATATCATACCTTTACTCGAAGTATACAGAAGTGCTGCTTGGAAACATACGGTCTGTATATCAGTCAGGTTCTCGTCAATAGACACCTGCATTCCGAAACCAGCATCTGGGTTTACATTGGGTAGAGAGAGGAGGTCCGTTGAACGAACAAAGAAGTTTCCATGGAATGTATGAATAGATAACCCCCTAAGGAGAAATGATATTACAGCATATTATAAAAAAAAAACCAAAAAAAAAAAAACATGGTAATTAGTTTATTTTATTTTGTAAATACGCATATTTGTTAGTTAAGCCTGATAATGTAATAAATTATAATAAAATTATACAATTTATTAAGTTATCATTTGAAAATTACAACACAGAGCCTCTCAGTCTCTCCAAAAGCAGTTAGTAGAAGTTGAACTAACTTCAAAATTCTATCACAAGAGCCATCAGAATTCATAAGCACAAAATTACGTTCATGAAGAGCAAAGCTAGCACAACAGATAAATCTAGAAAATGTTGGTAACCTTTATGACAACCCGTCCTGCCTGCTCTGGAGTAGAGAGTACATAAGCATATTCCTTACCAATAAACAATAAAAAAAAATTTATGAATTGAAATAATCATTTTGTAATTTTTTTCTTAAAATAATTTGATACTAATTTTCTAGTAGAATTCTAACCCTGCTCCTGCCTGAGATACCTAATCACTTATGGAATCAAGTAAGGATCTTTCATATTTTCCCATACGTTAGAAGGGGACCGAATTTTTATGAAATTTACATCAATACTTCTTGTTGTACGAAACTGCTAAGAACTAGCCTAAATAAAGTCAAGAAGATAATATATGTTTCTAACATCTAATCACTTCAAAATATTAGATAAACAAAAAATATCGAACATTTAATAAACTTATGCATTACTGATCCCATCGCTCTGGTTTTTACTACTATTAATTTATTACAAATAATCACAATCACATAATGGTATAGTTAATTTTAAAGCAATTAATTTAAAATAAGAAGTCACATTACCAATGAAATTGATGTTATAAAAGATTTATAAAAAGAATAAATTGATACACATTTCAATTCTAATAATTTGAGTTAACTGGAAATGCTAAGGGAAAGATAAATTGTATTTCAAACTTAAAGTGAAAATAGTGCATCAATACCATAGTGTTGTGTAGGTCCAGCAAGTTTTATGAACTTGACTTGTCAATAAGCTTATATTTCATTTACTGTTAACTTTATGTATTTATTTACTTTATCATCTTCATTTCTGTATTTATTTTTTATATATTTCCTAATATTGTATCTTATCATAATATTTTCGCCCTGATGATGGCCATCAATATTGTGGCTAAAATATCAGTATTATAAAGTCTATATCTGAGAGGTAAACTGATGTAGCTGCATTGTCGAGTTGTATATTATTAAGTGAAATCGATAGGGCTAATGAACGGCATCATACCCAATGTGAATTTACTGTATCTGTCATGGCATGATAGAAGTAAACTCATATAAATTAAGTTACAAATGTAGATATACCCCTCTATGTTTGTAAAATGTCAATTATGACACTTAACCCCTGAGGTACAGAAATAATCATTCAACATTTCTTATTTCTCCTTTTTACTGATCCCTCAAACATCTACAAGACATATTCTTTAACAATCAAAAAATCTACCTCTTCTATAAAAAGATTCAAGCAAGATAAAAACAACTTGGAGTTTATAAAAGTGGTTCACAAGTAAAAAGTGACTGTTGAAGAAGATTCAACTCAAATATAAACATAATAAATAGGAACAAACAGAAATATAAATATTTAGTCCTGTATGTTTATTTTTGAACAAGAAATAATATACAGATAAAATAAAATAAAGCCACAAACCTGGTGCAGCGCAACCTCATGACAGATTCAAAACCAATCTTACGACACAGATACCTCTGTAGACTACGCTGGAATGATTCAACATGATGAGGGTTCTTCACAGAGAACAGAGGGAAATGATGGATACACCCACCGGAAAACCTCGAAACACCACCTATAAATATTAAATAATATAAAATTGATTAGAAACTTAGTTGAATCACTTTCTATATTTCTTCTGTATTTTTTGATGTAGTAAATAAATATCTTTGACTTGGCACAAAGAATACGTTAATCCTACATTATCCGCACACCACACAGCAGTAGAAAAGGAAATGACTATGATGATAATGATTCAGAAAATTTTCTAGTTAGATAAATTATTTTAATACATCATAATAATATGATACAAAAAAGAATACTTACTCAGAGAAGCAAGGTCAACAAATTGACTGTTAAGTACGAAAAGATCGACAGCAATCTGTTGGCCTGAGCAATCGAGGGCCAATTTCTTGTAGAAGTCAGTGACTGGGTTGAGATGTGACTGGTTCAACCCTTCCCCGCTCCTCTGGTTCGGGTCCTCTCGAGATGGCAGTTTTCCTGGTCCGCTGTTCGCCAAGCAGCTCGTTACCAAAGTCACTCTTCCACCAGTTGCGGCCTGTAGGAAATAGCCGATTAGAAAATTCTTTACATCTGAACTATAATAATACAAATGAAAATATTTCAAAAATTCACAATAAATTACAGAATGATAACAGATAAATTACACAATGATTAAGTGTTCGGCATTTGCTGATGATTTGGCGCTGTTAATAGAAACTATGGAGGAAGCCAAAGAACAAATCACCGAATTACAAGAGCAGGCAGGGAAGAAAGGACTTAATATTTCTTTTGAAAAAACAAAGATTCTGGACGTTCCTATGAGAGTTGCAGTAGGAACTCAAAAAATCTATTAATTATATTAAGTAAGTAAGATCAAAATACATCACTCAAATAACAATTTTTCTCTGAAATTTTTAAGAATGGAATGAAAGGCAAACAGTAATAAAACAAAACAACAATAAATACATTATTTCCATTAGATTTGAATAAGTATTAAAATGAAGACATTATTTTTAGTCATAAATTAATGAACAAATATTTTGTAATGAAAAAATATATAAAAATTCTTGAATAAGTAACTTAGAAAATATTACTTTAATTTTGGTCTACAATCTTTAGGCAGCATTATTATTTAATTGCACGGTAATCACATTAACTTCTTCCAGTTTTTAGTTTTCAGAAGAACGAAGTAGTTTTTCATGATAAATAAATGAATTTCAACATATCAAAATCATTACCTAAACTCAAAAGATGGTGGGAGGGAGGGATGGAGGGGGGATAAATTCATCACTAAGAATTATTTTAAACTAAAACATACTGATTTGCAAGGGTTAAAAGTCATTCAAATGAAATTATAAACATATAATTATGAACTATTGAAATAAACAAATGTTGCTATACCCTCATCATGCTATACTTACTTCTAATAAAACATTAATTAATTAATTGACAAACACTTATTGAAACTCACCAATAATTTGTAAGCTGCTTGTAAAGCAGGACCGACGGCAGTGCCTGTGTCATAGGAATCTCTATACTTATTAGGCAGTTCCCGCAGAAGGTCCCGTACTAGCCCCAGGCACTCACTCAGGTTCACCAGCAGGTTTTCAGGGCATGGTACGAACATATCTGATTTAAAAGAAAAAAAAGAAACATTAATACAATAATTCAGTTAATTGATAAACAATAAAAGTTAGTTTTTCCAACATGGAACAGCAAGAGGGTGTACCATGCCAGAGACAAAAAGACTTGGAAGAAGGGAAGGGTATCAAAAGAAAAATATCAATATTCTATCGATAATTTTTTTTTTAATAATCCCTGAAATGACATCTACCAAAAAAATATATTTTATTTGTTCCCAAGTTAGCTATTACATTTTAATAATCCCGTATACATTTTAAAATTACAGAAGGATCGAATTGGTGTAACATAGCTAAAAAAAATAAATAAATAAATAAATAATAATAATTAAAATATGCGGATGAATCAATGTATTAAAATAAATTCAACTATATGATAAATTATGAAGTCGGGGTCACCTGTGGTGTAGTGGTTAGCATAGCAACCTACTAAACCCAAGATCGCGGGTTCGCAGCCCGGCAGATGACCTTAGGATTTTTTAAAGGGAGTAAAAAATCCTTAGCTATGCCGTCCTTCAGAAGGGACGTAAAACGGGGGTCCCGAGCCTGTGCGATGTCAGGTACTCGTTAAAGATCCCTATCCTAATTATACCTGGATAGGCAAAATTTAGGACTCCCACCGTAGCATCGTCCGATTAGCCATAGCAGCATAAAGTGACGTTAAACGAAATAAACAAATTATGAAGTTGCCGTGTTTCACGATTCTGAAGAAGAAATATTTATAAACACAGGTCCTGAATGGCAAAATATTAAAAGATTAGCAGAAATACTTAACCTGTTCGCTGCGGGACGGTGTAAAGGTGAATACAGACTACTCTGACGTGACGTGGGACCACGTCATAATGCATGGGATATGAAATCTAACACAGGGTGGTTACGTTCATATTGACCTGACGTGACGTGGGATCACGTGGGATGAGGCAATCTGACGCCACACGCCATCTGACGCGTGGGAAGAATATCAAAAGTTTTAGATTTTTGTCAGATGTGGGAAGGCGTCAGAAGAGTCAGGTGGCTTTCCCTGTGGAATAGTGTGATGTTTCGCCCTTATAAATTTGTTTGTACGTAGGTATGTAGCTTGAATATCAGATAATCGGTAATCCCTGCACCCCCAAATTAAGAAATATATTTAGTGATCCTTCACCCTTATAAACTTGTTTGTATGTAGGTATGTAAATTGAGGATCAACTTTTACGAATATCGTTTGAATTTTAACCCACCCCCCCTCGCCCACTTCCATTAAAAAAAAAAAAAAAAATCAATAAAGTGATGTTTCACGCTTATAAAATTATTGGTATGTAGGTATGCAACTTGAGTACCAAATTTTTAGAAAATCAGTTGAAATCTGAACCCCCTCCCATCGCCCCCTTCAAAAAATAAAATAAATCAATACAGTGGTGTTTCACACTTATAAAATTATTGGTATATAGGTATGTAACTTGAATATCAAATTTTTCGAAAATCAATTGAATTCCGATCCACTTAAACCGCTCTTCATCTTCTATTAATTGAGGCATTAAATTTTGAAACTCCCCGAATTCGTCTCGCCCCACGTTGATCCTATGATAAACCCATTCTCTAGACGAGTAAATGGATGCAATACACAAAGCAGCCATTTCTTCTTCTTCTTCCAGCATGTCAAAAACACAGAATAAAGTCATGGTTGGAGGTTCAATACAAACTGTCGGGAAATGCAATGGGCACGAAGTAGTTGCTATACGTCAGGCCAATGTGAACACCGCTTTATATCTGACGTGGTCCCACGATGCCTGATAAGACGTGGGAACACGTAACGTCAGGGTAGTCTGTGCTTAGCTTAAGGCTTGGTCTTGACCAGGTGCTACCACCGGATTATTGCGCGTATAACCACCCAGTGCTGAGTTCTTTTTGCCAACTTACCAACAAAATATTATTTCTTCTAGTTAAAAAAAAAAATAAAATTCCCATCCTCGTTTTTTCATCCAAACTTTGTACCGGCATTGCTAGAGTTAAAATTTTTTTTTTTTTTTTTAATTTTTCTAATTTTTAAATTTTTATTTATTTATTTAATAATTTTGTTGTGAAATGATAATCCTTAAAACAAGGTAACAAACATAAAGGAATATCGCATATTTCTCAACAATACATCGTTAATTTTCTTTTTTTATGTTTTTTTCAACAGTTTCTTCTTCACCATCTGAATCTTCAAAATCTGAACACTCATCACTACTTTTTTCATCTAAATCACTGTTCTATTACAGATCTAATAATTCAGAACTAGAATAAAAAAGTTTCCTAAACATCGTGTTTGAGAGATCAAACTAGACTGAAGCAGTTGAGCAGGTTAAAAGGGTCACAAAAATCAGGTATAAAAGGCCTAAAACTAACTGTCAAAAGGCAGCCTAAAATTGAAAAGGAGGTGCTGACACTCTCTGTTGGCCTTCCTAAGAGTCTCATAGTTAATTTGGAAGTCACTAGATGCTGTTTCTGCAGCGCACAAATATGTGCGAGTAGCAGCCGTTCAGAAACACAGATCTGTGTTAGTAGCACTGGAGGGGCGCCCTACTCAGCGCACAGATCTGTGTTGGTGGCACTACGGGCATGCCGGGCCAGCACACAGATCTGTATTAGTAGCAGCGAACAGGTTAAAAGCATGAAAGATAGTGGAAAACGATGAGTGATACAAGCATTTGCAGTGTTTTTACTTAAATTCAGGACTGGTAATTCAAACAAAATAATTTAAATATAAAATTTGAATTAAAAGATTCTCAACAGTTTCTGATTACATTTAATCAAGATGTACTTAACCAAGTAATGTTGGAAAAAATGTGAAACGTAGAGATCTTATTAATAAAGAAACATGTTATGTTGCTAAACATCTGGAATGGAATTACGGAAATTACCATCAATGTCCACTACGACCATCTGATGTGGCTGAGCCTGGGTATCAGCAAGGCTATAATAGTGGACAGCAGAGTCGTAGGTGATAAAAGCCACAGCTGTCCTCGAATCGCCTGGCAACGCCTCCAGCTGGGAAAGGAGGCAGTCACAGAAGATACGCAAGTAACCACTCTCGACCGCTAGTCTTGACACGTCTAATACAAACACGTAAGCAGCCGGTTGCGGCGGCCTCACCTGTAACAATTGAATCATTATCAAATATAACAAAAAATAAAGCAAAACAGCAAATTATCAAAATGTAAATAAACATTTCTTCTCCTTCTTGCGCAGAGTGGGCCTTGTCTTCCCAGATAATCCTACTACACAGATTCCTACCCCTTGCTTTCTCCCTCCATCCAGTCACTCCTAGCACTCTCAGGTCCTCCTCCACGTCCTGCAGCCATCACCTGCATGGCCGACCAGCTCTTCCTCTACCAATAATGGTTCCACTCAGCAGCCTGCAAGGCACCTTATCATTCGGCATCCTTATTATGTGACACAGCCACTCTATTCATCTAGACTTAACAAATTGTAGCACATCACTATCTTTATAAATTGCATATATTTCATTGTTTGTGCGATATCCCCATTTATTGTTGTCATTGTCATAGACAGGGCCATAGATCCTTCTTAATATTTTTCTTTTGAAGATCTTAATTTTATTGGCCATCATAGTGGTGAAGATCCATGCCTTGGCTCCGTATGACAATATTGGTCTTACAAGTGTTTTATAAAATCTGGTTTTTGTAGTTTATGATAGGTAGGAGGACTTAAAAAAAGGAATATTGGCGAAGTAAGCCATATTCGCAGCCATCACTCTTTTATTTACTTCATTAATCATTTTATTTTCATGATTGAGTTCAGAACCCAGGTAAGTGAACTCTTTGACATGATCGAGGACTAAGTCTCGAACAGTGAACGCTTCATTATTAATTACAATAAACATTAAATACATAGTAATGATATTTAAATTTAAAGTTGAGGAACAAAGAATACTGGAAATAAGGTCAAATCAGGTAGCAACCTTCCTGACCTTTTGTTCCCTGAGGAAGGGTCAACACTTGGAGCAGGTAGAAAAATAGAGAACGGGCATACTAGTTCAGTTAGTTTTGTTGAGTAGGAGTTATGGGAGCTCCTGGAAGCAGCATGGGGAGTCCAAGAAGAGATGAAGCGGCCAATGGAAGAATTAAGATATGATCCAAGAAGGACAGGGATGATTAGTGAAATGTGATAGTGTTCATTCACCCCAGTAATGGAAAATATATTAATGCTAAAGTAAGCAAAATTAAATTTAAATAATATGTTAATATAATAAATATAATTATGTATATAACAATTATGAAATCATTTCCCAGTCATATTTAAAAATCAATATTGACAAAACCCAGCGAGTTGGATTAATTATTAATTTATTTAATTAAATATTTTTTAAACAAAAAAAATCATATCTTCAATAACAATATAATTAAGGTTGATAACATACAGATCTGAGGATTTTGGTTATTACACGACAGTAATAAAATACTACTTATAAAATATACTATAACATAATATAGATAAAGCATCTGAAATTATTTAATTTCATAATCTGTATAATTCGCTTTTTAATATTTATTTAATCCAGTAGAATTTCTTATATCCTAACCCACAAAAAAAATTTGTACACTTCAAAAATTTAAATATTTGCACCCTAATAAAATAATTTTGGCTTTCAATTCTCTTTTAATTAATATACTAAACCATTCCAATGACAATGGGCAACAAATATGATTGAAAAAACAATAATTTATTTGAAAATATTTTTTTTTTTAACAACAAACAAATTATTGATCACGATAAATATGTTTCAGTACGGGGTTGACCTAAGTACAATGTAGAGTTCGTTTAGAATTGGTTTGGAAACAACTAGCTATGATATTCATTATTTAAAGAGGTAAAAGAGATTTTGTTATTAGTAAGAGTATCCCACAATAGAAAACAATCAAAATCAGTCAGTAGCATACCTATTACTCGCATATCTGTTACCTATTCAATATCCGCTGTAATCAATAAGTTTACATATTCAACTACCTTTTTAATTATAATTAAATATATATATATATACATATATAATAATAAATATATGTATGGTTATTTTTTAAAAAATCTTTTCAATTTTTTGTTTCTATAAAATACAATTTTTCCATAAAACGTTTTTTATTATCCTCAACCATTTTATTCACAAAATACTGGTAGTTGAATGAAGATCAATTTTTTTTTTTTTTTTTTTTTTTTTTTTTTTTTTTTTTTTTTTTTTTTTTTTTTTTTTTTTTTGTTTGATTACAGTTAATAAAACTTTAATTAAAAACATTAATGAATTATCAACTAGGTAATAAATAATTGGCAAATTATTATTTAAGATGTTAGATGTTTAGATGCAAATTAGATTTAAGTAAAAATACTGGTTTAGGTAAATGAGTATCTGGTAACAGGTAGAGATGACAAGTAATAAAGAGAAATTCTAGTCTACGGTAGTATGCAGTACGAAGGTAATAGGTATGAATGTTGTTACTAGTACTGAAGTAAGTATGCAAGTATCTCGACCCTGTTACTTCTGAATTTCGGTAACAGGAACACCGTTCAGTCAGCCCATACCTGTATTTCTGAACCACCACTACTAAAAACAAAACATATTTTACCATATATTCCGATGGAGCTATGAATTCTATAGTAGCAGATTTTATTTCTGGTCGTCTAGTAGGGTCTCCATAAGTCTTTGTTAATGGGTCATATTGAAATTCTTCTGGCACTATAATAATAAAGAACAATATTAATATACTTAAAAAATATAACACTAGATAAGAGAAACTAAAATTCTAAAGTCTATATAAAAATAGTTTTAATATTGATTACGACAATAAATAAAATATATTCCTGGCTGTCGCGAAGAAGTGGATAAGTCAACATTGCGCACTTTTTAAGAATGGCATTTTTTATCATTTTCATAAATCTTGTAATTATTCTAAAAATAGGATTTAAGCCAAAATAAGATAATTTAAGGCCTTATGAAAAAGCACAACTTAACCAATTTATAAAAACGCAGATATTAAAAATCCTGCTCTGAAGGTTAATAGTTAACTCATTTTCATGGTAATTTGACTTATTCACTTCTTTATGACAACCGCCAATATAATTATAATTATTTCCTATGGTAGTTTTGGAAAACAATTTAATAAAATAAAATTTATTTCATGATTTTTCTTTTTTTACCCTCTTTTTACCCTATGTAGAGAAAGCAAAATAATTAGTCGACAAATTTTTATATATTTTTTTATTTCTGAGAATCTAATTTATTTACAGGTCTACATGACCCACATAATAAGAAAAAGTGATTCGTAATTCTGAAAAATGATGTTTATTTTTAAACTTATATTAATGTTCTTCACTGTCCTAAAACAGCTGTTTCTCTTCTAAAAAGTACAATAATTATTATTTTCAACAATTCGTTTTTATACATAAATTTGTACTTACAATCATTCACCCTAAAGCAGAGATTGCATTTCCAATGCTTCGAGTCGACAAAGAATACAAAAGGATTTATATAAGTCCTACACGCTCTACATCGTACTATTACTGTGCACTGGATCACCGACAATTGCTAAATGAATAAAAACATTATTAAATAAAATTAGGTATTTATTATAGTGATATAAATGATAAGATTTCTTCTTCTAATTATAACAAATGACAAAAGATTCTAAAAACTTTACTTACATTTAGGTCCTTGAATGGGTGGATCAAGACGCCAAGGGGAAGCCTAGATTTATCAAGAAGAGATTTGGTCTCGGGTATTTTAGTTAGCGTACATCTAAATATCCTGAAAAAACAAAAATATAAAAGGGATTATTAGCAGTAATTTAAATGTAGAAATGAATTCCGTACATTAGTGGTAAACATAATTTAACATCATTCAATTTAAGATAAATATATAAGAGTAAATATAAACCGAATTGCAGAAAAATAACCACTTATGCAGATTAATAAGATTTTTCCTTTTTCAAATAAACATTTTCAAAAATTGATCCAATCATTCTAAAAAGTATTATTAGTAGTTTGAAACTTAAAAATTAATAATGAAGCCATATATGTATATTAGGGTGAATGAAAAATTAAATTTCAAGAATATTTAGTCACTTTAATTTAATTATTAAATTTAGTTTTATTTTACATGTTTAATTGATTTTTATTTATTTATTTTATTTTTTTATTGATAGAAAAACATTATTCATTCAAGGAAATACACTAATATAAAAACACAATGATCATAATTTAAAAAACATTACTAAACCTGACTAAAAATTAATCATTCCAGCTCTTATCAGTATAACCTCCCTCAAACTTACACATTGTTCTGTTATCAGTTTGGTCAAAATTCTTAATTTTAGAGAAAGATTTTCGCTTGTGTTTTATAATAAAGATCACAACTGCTAAAAAAAAAAAAAAAAAAAATATTAGGCAATAGATCTAGAGCTCTTTTCCAATTCAAAAAGAGGTACAACCACTAACGGGGTCGTTAGATGATTTGTTTATCACTTGAATTCAGACTCATATACATAATATTTTAGTTATTATAAAACAATTGCTACAATATATATTGTTATTTATAAAATTTCTGATGTTCTAAGCAATGAAAAACTAGAATAAAGAATACTGCAATAAATTGCTCACGAGGGCTAAGATTGGTTCTATAGAATAGCTTCAGACATAACAGGAGAGTCAAGAATTGTTTACAAGCAAGGGTAACGATATCGAACCACAACTAAGACCCTGCTACCACTCAATATACCTTTCTCTTGACTGTGATATTTGTTTGATACTTTGTTTTTGTTGCTACTTTTCAAGGGGGAAGGTTATTCTCCTTTATTACCACACAATCACTAAATCCACATTGAAACTAATATTATTAATTTATCTTACACCTTATAATATTAAAGAAGTGGAAATGAGAAAATATCGAAGTAGAAAACTCTAAATCCTTGTTAAAAGTAATGTTAACTTCTCATACCCTTTCTCACATTAAGGAAGTCGAAAAAAGAAAATATCAAAATTAAAAACCCCTACATCTATTGAAACAGATATTGTAAAGGTATGTAACAACTTCTTACATTTGAGGAGAGAAAATAAGAAAATATCAAAATTAAAAACCCCAACATCTATTGAAACAGATATTGTAAAGGTATGTAACAACTTCTTACATTTGAGGAGAGAAAATAAGAAAATATCAATATAGTAGAACCTCACTAATCCGAACCCTAATGGACCAAGCGGTAGGGCGGAATGGTCAAAAGGTCAAATTAACCGGAGATTTTAATGAAACATGTTTTCATAGTTAAAATCGTATTATACCAATATTAAAAGGTATATATTACTATTTAAAAATAAAACAAAAGAAAGAAATAGAAACATATATTATTATTGGTGTCTAAATTGCGTATGTAACATTTTGATGTTTTAGCCAGTAAATTATACATACAAGCATTGGCCACAGCACAGTAACACTATAGTTTGTTAGATTTGTTTCTAACTAACACACCTTTAAAATTGTTTACAATTAAGTATGGTCTAAATGTTGTTTTCAAGGACATGTATAGCATCAGAATAAAAAAAAATCATAATTTTCAACACTTTATGAGAAAATCACAAAAATTTTAAAGCTTGCATCATAGACCCTGTTTAAACTACAGAGCTTGTTTTCTGCTCAAAATAAAGAAAATTTAGTTTAATTTAATTTTGAATAAAAAAAAGGTAATCTTTAGAACCAACCATGCAGCAGATATTTAGGTAAAATGTAGAAAAGGTCAAACGTTTTGATGCTACTAATTAGATGATGACAACACCTCAATATCCAAAACTTGGATTTTAGCATACAAGCACAAAACTAACAGTGTGTAAATAAATCAAAACTATCTGGTCGTTTGGAAAAAAAAAAATGTGAAATTTTAATGAACTAATAGGGATTCCACAAAAATATTGCCCACTTCACAGGGCTTCGCTAGATTAGTGAGGTTCTACTGTATAACACAATGAGTAATAAAATATAAGTGAAAGTTAATAGGTCAGGTTATAGTAAAAAGCTGAAGTGAAATAGCCCTAACGATGTGCCCGATTGGCTAAGTTATAATTAACAATTTTAAGTGGACAATAAAAAATAACAAAGATATTCATGGCACCACATTTTAATGTAAAGAATATATGATTATAAGTCTTTTATGACTTTATCTAAAGCACCAGTTGAAACGATTTACTTCCAAGGTACAGAATTATAAATTAAGAGGACATACTTACTCAGGGCTAACTTTAGTCGAATCATAGTACTCCTGAGAAAGACGAACTGGAGGAGCTTCGACCCGAGTAGGGGGCAAAACATCACGACTCTTCATCAAGTCCACTGTATCCCTTCCCTAGAAGCAAAGAGGATCCTTTATTTTAAGAAATACATATCCTGATGTCATATATTGAGGTAACAAATAAAAATAATCTTCAAAATATATATGTTTATAATAAAGTGTTCTCATCCCTCTGTAGCAAGTCTTACAGTTAGGTTACAAGTACAGAATACTCTAGCTAATCTAGACAAATAAAAGCCAAGAGAGTTGGGATGATAGAAAAAATCTATCTTAAAATATTATTAGACTGAAAAAAAAATTATAAAGAAATAATTAATTGAACCTGATTGATATTTACTACAAAATCATATCAGTTATGTTTGATTCGAAAGATAAGGACCATAAAAAAATAAAATAATATACTTGGTAAGAAATGGACACTGATATCAATGTATTCAGAGAACATATCACATCTTCCATAGAATACTGTAGCATCTCGAAAATCTCAACATATGGGAAATGGCGTTAAAAGTTTTTAATGCTTTTTACAGTTTGCCTTTTTTAATTATTGTTTTTTTCTAATCGTAGATTGTTGTTATGTTTTTTTCAGATCCAGATGCAGACGAAGCATATTTACTGTGTACAGAGAGACAGCGTGTGATTTGTCATAGTCTTTCCCAAACGGCTTCCGTTAATTCCTCACTTTCAAAATGTAGTTTCCGCCTCTCCGCGGCCAACTGAACAATCAAACTTACTACAGTTTATGCCATATAAAGAAAGCATAATTTTGAATGATTTGGAGTAAATAAGAATTAAATTTTTTGGATATGTTACAGTATTCCACAGAAGGTGCAATATATTTGCAAGCTTATAAAAAACACACACAAAAAAAAAAATAAATAAATAATAATAAAGCAAAAATAAAAATCAACTTTATTCAATGAAAATCCACTTATTAATAATAATAAATAATATTTTCCTTCATAAAATAAAAACTACTGTGTTTGTTGGAACAATTTCTGATCCATTACTCAAGAGGGATCAATCTTTTATCTTATATTCAGATTGAAAACTAATTTTAACAAACAGCTCCTAAACTGCAAATGAATTGAAACATACTGAGGTATATGCAATAATTTACAGTAATTCAAGTACATTATTGTATTTATTACTGAATAATCACAATTGTAACAAACCATCAATAAAACTGAGTCAGTATTAAGCTCTGATCACATGACTAATGTCAGGTTTTTATTTTCTTACAAAGATTAGTAGGCAGAGAAACTGTTAAGCCATCTTATTAAAACAAAATACAGTTGTTAAAAATAAACATACCCATAATTTATTAAAACCGAGTTGAGAAACGCTAAGCTGTGACATCTGATTAGCAAGTTCATCTCCGCTCGGGTAATAACCACCCATTGTTTGACTGTAAGGAGGTAAACCAGCATTGTTCTGGAAAAATAAAATTAATGGACAAACTGATAAATGAAAATATCATTGGTCATTAGGCTATAAGGTTATAAATTTATTATTGATTTACTTGAGGATGGGAATAAGATGGATATTGTTGATATGGTGGTGGAGGGTAGCCTTTAGGTTTAGGCGCTGGGGGTCTTGGTGCCACTCGTGGTGGCTGTTGCTGCTGCATCTGCGGTTGCTGCATCTGTGGCTGCTGCATCTGCGGTGGTTGCTGTTGTGGTTGCATGGGCTGATAATACCCTCCACCATCGGGTAATTTAGGCCTCGAAACTTGCGAAGTAGCAGGTTCCTAAGAATTATAAATAAAGAAAATATTAACGCATCCATGGAGACAAATGTTAATTATGATAACATTATTTGATACTTTTATTTTCATAGATGATAACGCCTTACTGATAAAGGTTAAAACTAAATAAATTCTTTGTAAAATTGTTACTTTACAGCACCTGACACCTGAAACCTCTCTAATTACAATCATGTTTTTATCGTTGATATCCTAAATTTTTAATAAGAGAGGAGATAAAATTATCAGCGACTAAGCTCGATCATCAATACAGAGATAATAACAATTAAAGACTTAAAAAAAGTAATCCCCAATCACAAATGAAATTTTCTTTAAAATGAAAGAATGGAAAACTTATATATAGAAACATTAGTTTCATTAAACATTATTCTATTCAATTTTTATGCATAAACATATTTATACATCATAATTTAATATTAGAAATTGAAATACATTGTTGACTGGATTCATGATAAGCTGTGCTTACTTACCCACAGTTAATTGAAACTTCATTAATTTTATCAATACATAAAGAAAATTGCAAAAAAAAAAAATGTAATGAAATGATTAATATAAAATTCTATTAATTGTAAAAAAAAATTGAAAAAAAATTAAAGACGCCTTTTTAATTACCTCCAATATTTATTAAAAACTACAAGCTTTCAATTGTTTTCTAACAAAGAGTTTTTCAGTAACAAATAGACAAAGGATGCATAGATAATAGAATAAAAAACCAACATACCAAAAATGGCAATTCACTAATCATCATTATTCGTAGCTTTAATTTTTCTAGCCTACACTATACTAACATAACCTCTTAATAATGTTATCACTTGTTACTAATAATATTTAGGATTGTTATTGTCAAAAGTATAGCATAAATTGTTGCTAAATATTCAACCCAAGCCGTAAAAGACTTAATAGGTTGAGAACATGACTACTATAACCTTCCTAAAGGTTCAAAATTGGCCCGAAACAAACTAACAAAAAAAAGTATTTCCATGTAAATTCATATAAAAATCACAAACACTATATTTTCTTCAAATTACAGAGTAACTATTTAAAATGACATTCAGTAGAGAATTAAATAATTTTAAACTATCACTTACAGTGGCATAAGGAATGATTCCCAAGACGTTTGTTCTTGGAGGCCCTGAAGAAATAGGTTCATCAAGTGATCTAGACTGAGTCAAAGGCAAATTCATCTGCGGTCTTCCACTCATCACTGAAGGTGGTTGTGGTTGAGGTTGAGGTTGAGGTTGATGCTGATAATAACCCTGCTGGAAAGTAGACCTGGGGACATCACCTGGTGATTGGGGGTAGTTTTGGTTATCTTGAGGCACTGAATTCATGTATGGATTTGATGTTGGAGACATCAAGGGTTTTTGAACTTGATACCCTTGGGTTTGAGCATGGTACTGTTGTTCGGGCTTCATTGTCTGGTTAGGCAATACATTTTCTTGCCTGTAGGGATTATTCATCGTTTGAGTATATCCCTGATAATAATCAGATATTGCTAAATTAGATGTAGGCATAGTTTCATGATTTTTAATGACGTTACTCTCTGATGTTTTAGGCTGCATAACGCTATCTAACTTTTGTGTGCTATATTGATTAACATACTGTTTCTGATCATTCGATATTTGATTTAAATGTGATGAACTATAGACAGGTTTAGAAACCGAAGACCCTAAACTAGTTATTATTTGTGATGATGTTGTTGAAGGTCGGAGCTGCGGTTGCCCCAGTCTTTGAGATTGATTAATGTCGTTATTAGTGTCACTGATGTACGGGGGAACTGTTGCCCTGTTAGTAGGTGTAGTTGAGTCTGAATATATTTGCCCATAAACAGAATTGGCATTTGTATACGTATCGTGTGTTTTATAATTCATATAGTTACCAGATGAATTAATTGATTTTTCAGAATTTATATGATTAAGGTTAGGATGAAGGCGGGAGGGGGATGTATCACGAGAAGATTGTGATGATAAACTAGCTGCAAAAAAGTAAGAAAAGCTATTAATAACATATCCAATAGAATTAACACACACTCAAAGCTTGAAAACAAAAAAAAAAAACCTTACCTGGATAGCTTGTGGATGAAGGTGTTGGTGTACCATTTCCAGAGTCAGAATAAGTGCAAGATTGGCCGTTCATTATTCAAACTACAATCACAAATCAAAAAATCTTTATTTAAAACTGATCTAGAGAAAACTAGCATAGAAATCTTTGTACATAAAAGAAAGTTTTGTCTAAACATGATACATCAAATATTTGATTATACCGATAAGAAACTAAATTAAAAAGCTTTTTAATTCTCTGGTGAAAGTAAAAACTACTTATTCTCCAAAAATATGCTTCTTAAGTCTTAATAATCATGTTTAAAAATGGAATTGCAAGAGAACAGATAGCTATGTTTTCTAACCTACTAAGGTACTTACATTACAAAAGGTAGTTGAGGGCTCCTTAGTTAATTTGAAAACATGAATCAGCTTAAAAACTTTTAAATGATTAATTAAATTACAAATAGAAGTCTGATATATGGACGGTTACACTTATATGTCACTCCCCTTTCCCAAGTTACTACGATGCGCTCCGTGTAAGCATTAACGGTACCATTTAAAAGATAATATATAAAACTCAACTGTTCCTTAAATTAAAACTACTTGTTTAAATTAGTTTAAGCTTCGAGACGCATGAAATAGCACCGTTTTTCCCCTTAAGATAAATCTTTGGTTATAGCACACATGAAACCCAACAGCGAAACAGTAACATTTTTACTTCGCCCGAGTTGTAAATACTTACGAGATTGTTGTATCTTTAATTTTAACTAAGCTTAACGAAAGTTTTTATCAATATAACAAGACTGCGAAGGCAAACTAGCCTAAATGAAAAACAGTCTGGCGGAAGCTGTCAAGAAAGTGAGGTTACGTGGCTTACGGGAAGGGATTCAACTATTCTAGAATTTCTACCTGGCGCTCAATTCAAATTATCAATAGCTGAATGTCATTCCCGGATACTTGAAATAAAAAACCTTTTTCCTTTAAAATAATGATTCTACAAGCACAAAGAATCTTAAGTATGATAATCTTAATATCCTTATAAACTGTTGATATTCTCAATGTAAATATAATCTAGTCCAAATTTTATTAAATAGAACGTTCAGACGTCACAACACGCATACAATTCACGTAGTAATTGTTAGAGTAATTCAAGAATGATGTCTCCACTTGAGTGCTCCATCTCAATCCTCCATTATCACACATTTAAATCACTCAACTTTTCTTAATAAATTCTCTAAAAATGTGAATATTTTTTTCTAATCAATGAAATACATAATACGGCAAAAAATAATACTATAAAATTTAACACAAACTCATTTTTAGAATTTTTTTTTTTCCCTTTTCTTAAAAAGAAGTTTATAAATTTATTAAGTTAGCTGTGTCATTTAATATATTATTTATTAAAGGTTCTTAAGATAAGAATTAAAAGTTAAAAAATAAAATAAACTGTTATTTATTATTTATATGATTTAAAAAATAATTCATTTTAATATAATTTATAAAATATATTTTCTAATAAAACAAATATATATGATGTTTTTGGAAATTTAAAGTCCTTGTGTACTCCAGGTATAGCAGGAAGGGCGGGTAATCGTACAGGTAACCAACCTCTTTTAGTCTCAGAGTGGTCCAATTTTATTTTTCGGGTCAACACATGCCGGCCTCGAACCAGGAGGCTTTTCTCTTGAATGCTACGGAACGTTCTGCACTACTGAGAATTTAATTTTATTTCTTTTATTAAACTGCTGATAATCCGCTAATCTGGTAAATACAAAAATAAAATTCATATAATGTGTGGCATGAGGTAGATACAATATAAGTATGAACATAAAAAGACATACAACAGTTTTTAAATTTAAAATATTATTACTTTTCCGAAAATCCTATTTTGTAAAAAATAACCCCAAATTATTTAGTAGAAAGTCCCGTAAAACACACACGAAAAATATTTAGAAACCCGTACTGTTGTGAAAATCTCGTATTTTTTGGCACATTTATCTCAATAACTCCGGAACTATTTCTCCGATTCCAAATCTATTTTATCTGAAAGCTGTTTAAATGTTCTATGAGATCATATATATGAAATTTCGATTGAATTCCGGAAATACTTGTAGCAGCCCATTGAACTTGTCAAAAACTTCACATTTTGCCAAAACATACACATTTAGCGTTTTGGCGTGGGTGTTTCACGGAATTTAATCAGAAGTAAGTATATTAGGTTTAATACTAAATTTAACCAGCTTTTATATGAAAAAAATAAATTTCGAATCAAACAAATAGTTTTGGAGTTATAGCGATAAATGTTTCGAAACAAAAGTGAATCACGAAATAGTACGGTGTACTCAGCGTGCTATCATGGATATTTCACAAGATTCATTCAAAATAATATAAAGATTCTTATAGTAAATTTAACCACTTTTCAGATGGAAAAAATAGATTTTGAATCGGAGAAATAGTTCCGGAGTTATTTTGATAAATGTTCCGAAAAATACGAGTTTTTCACAACAGTACAGATTTCTCAATATTCTGCCATGGGTGTTTTACGGGACTATTTCAAAATTTAATATTTGTGTTATATTAAATTTAACCAGATTTCATATGAAAAAAAAAAGAATTTTTTTATTGGACAAATAGTTTCGGAGTTATAGCCAAATGAGTACCGACAAACGTGTTATTCCGGAGAACTGCGACTTAACTCAAGTAAAAAATCTATTTTTCCATCTTCCATAGCTCTAAAATTATGATATGGGGAAAAGAGGAATAAAATGACATTTTTTTCAAATTTGCTTTGCTTTTTTATGTATATAAAAAAGACCCACACATCACATCTATATACAGAGTTAAAATGGCTTTATCCTTCATCCCGCATAAATTACTTCCTAGCCTCCTTCCTCTATCAAACCATCCATTCTCGGAATCCCTCCTACATCTATAACATCTTCCAGTTCAGATCCTCGGTCTCCTCCCGCACTACAAGATCTCGCTCCTCAGACCTGTATACTTCTTCCCATAAGAGTACATCATTTGACCACTCCTTCGTTTCCCGTGCTACTTCCTTATGGAATTCACTACCCTGTAATATCCGTAATGCTCCATCTCTGTCCAAGAGCATTCAGTAGATGTAAATAGGTTTTTATTTTTTCTCCTACAATTATTGGATTTTTGTAATTTTTATTTCTATTTTTGTTCTTTATTTGTAAAATTGTAAATAGTTAACCAGATTGTTAATTTATTTTATTTCATCTTATGAAAGCTAGACTCATTGAATTTATTTATGTACATTATATTATTCTTAGGGGACATCGTCTCAGAATAAAGTTTATTTTCTATTCTATTCTATATATGTGCTAAAAGTAACGTTTTCCGAGTTCCGATATCAGACAGCCATCAACATACGACTTTCACCCCCTCTCTCCCCTAAACCCGAAGATATTTTTAGGAAGACTTTTTATCACATTTAGAGCTAAGGGAAGTGAACAATATCCAGCAGTCAGATCTTTTGATTTTTGGAGTTGAATCTTCGATGCTAAATTTTGTACTATATCATTGATACAAGTAAACTATAAACTATTAAAGCAAAAAAAAATGCACTTCATGATCATGAACAGCAGTATATGTGTTTGTGCACCTCAGCACGGCCCTGCTAGGACCGGCGAACCGGTATCCACTACTCTTTCAACGCTCACTATGAAGCCATCGTTTTAATGTTATGCGATATGAGGTACATGATTTTAAAGCTAATTATATTATCTATAAGTTTTGTTTAACACTTTTCTTCCCAAAACGTAATGATAAAAATCTATAATTTGTTGAAGTTACTTTTTGTTTTTTGTAGTGGCAGTTTTCTGTATATGATTAAGTATTACTGCGAAACTAAGCTATCTCCATAAGAAGTGTATATAACATAATTTATTTGTAATATTATTAGGAGTAAAATAAAAGCAAGAATACTCCGATTGCATAATTAGGTTTCGAGTTGTTGGCATATAACCAGAGTTCCTCACTCGTAATGTTGCTGAAGGAATGGGGAGGGGGGAAAGCAAGAGGGGTGGGGGTCGGGACTTTGTGTTTTTTTAGAGTATGCTTTATGCACTAACATCCTGCAAAAATTCAGCTTTCCCCTAATTAGTTGCGACACGAAACCTTTATTGACTAGGCTGTTTCGTGGCTTGTCTATGTATTGTAAAATGGAATCATAGGCATCTATTTCGATATCAGGAACACAATGATTTGTGACATATATACCAAAGAACGTTATTGATTTTAGGAAGGGTTTTAGATTGTAACGATCGGATACGAAAGGGATTCGGTGGTTTAGTAAAGCCCCAAGTTCACTTCTATATATTTGGATAGGTTACAGAGACTGAATGAGTTTTTTGTGGTAATTATGGTAAAATTGGACAAATCTAAAAATAAATAAATAAAATGTAAATAGTTGAAAGAAAAGTATTTGAATTTTAATTATTATTATAATTTTTAATATTCTAAACTCACTATACTTCTTTCTTAATATACAGCACAGATTCCCACTAAATCTGTTCGGTTTCATAACTTCCGTATAAATATAATTACTTTTAATAAATGATGTATATGCTTTTTCATCTATTATATATTTGTCAAATACCACTCACTCATTTAACACGAAATCTCAGAAACCACCAAACGGATTGGAATGAAATTCGATATGTAGCTTCCTCTAGGGCCCTAGGTGCTCGCTAAGAGAGGAATTTTAAAAAATCTGCCTGGATCGCGGCTAATTCGCGAAAAATGCGATTACTGAAATCTCTAAACTTCTCCAATAGCGCTCTCATGTGGTTTCATTCATTCCTTTCCCACCGTTCTCAATCAGTTACCATTCCCAACCAAGGTTCATCCTCTTTCCTCACTTTGCGATCAGGCGTAGCTCAAGGATCCAACATTTCTCCTCTCTTGTTTAATTCCTATATAAATGATCTTCCTAACTCCATTCATAATTGTTCCTACCACCTTTACGCCGATGATTCTCAAATTTATCTTTCCTTTCCTCCAGCCGAGTTATCAACTGCATTTTCCAAAATTCAGCAAGACCTGGATGAAATCTGTGCCTGGGCATTCCTGAATAAATTGACTTTAAATGCAGCTAAAACTCAAGCAATCGCAATAGGATCCCATTCCCTCCTTCGATCGAATACCAACTTCCCTACTTTATTCCTAAATGGTCACCCTATATCTTTCCTCTCCTCTGTTAAAAACCTAGGTTTGACAATCGATCAAACCCTTTCCTGGAAACCCCACATTGCTCAAATCTCCCGACGATCGATTGGCATCCTAAAATTATTCCACCGTTCCCGACACCTACTTCCTCCATCCACACTATCCTCCCTCATATTCCCCCAATTTGACTATGGATGTGTGATTTATGGTGGACTCTCGATGGTTCTTGAAGATAGACTAAAGCGTATCATGAACTGTTTCATAAGATTTGTTTTTGGAACCTCGAGACGCTCTCATGTGTCCCATCTTTACACTGAGTTAAATTGGCTTTCGCCTTCCTTCCGTAGAGATTACTTCCTTGGTTCATTCCTCTTCCAAGTTATTAACACACATAACCCTCCGTCTATTCACAGTATCCTACATTTCAAGTCCTCAATCCAATCTTTGCATACAAGGTCCCGTCTCTCCGATCTCTACACCCCATCCTACAGAACTACTGCTTTCCAACGTTCCTTTTTTGCCCGCTCCGCTATTCTTTGGAATTCTCTTCCTCCTTCTATTCGTAATGCATCCTCCCTGGGAACTTTTAAAACACTCCTCTTCCACCACCTTTCCTCCCTCCAGTCGGATGCTATCTAATTATATAGATGCTTTAATAAATTTCTGTTTAAACAATCTTCATATGATAATGTTTTGTCTATCATTAAAATAATTTTCATTTTTACTCTTTTTTCATCATTTTATTTTCTTCATCCTTTACTAGACTCAACATCAAAAATATATTGTTTAATCAATTTCTTATATAATATTTTTTCTTTTACTGATTGTAATTATAGTTTATGTATGTATGTAGCGTGTAGGTGTTTATATATGCGTATAGATTTTTGTTTCATTTTATTACTTATTTTATTGTAAAATTGTATTTACTTTTAATTATTTTATTTTATTATCTAATTTATCATCTCTAGGCCAGATATAACTTAAGTTCTGTCATGTAACTATTATTCTTAAGGGACTTTGTCCCAGAATAAAATTTGTTTTTCTATTCTATTCTATTCTATTCTACAATTTTTATTGGGTGAATAATAATAATAGATTAATAGTCATATGGTATTTGGAGATGAGCTAAGTTAAAAAATAGGTTAGATGTTTAAACCGCACACTTTTACCACAAATTAAGTTCCTTTTAGTTGTAAACAAACAAAAATACGATCGATGTCGAAACCTTATAATATTGGTACTTTCTGTGAACTGTGATGGTGGCTGCAGAGGTGGACCCTTACAAGTTTGAGCTGTTTCGTGACGAAAAGCTATTAAAAACTTATGTTAAAGAGGAGGTTAAAAGAGTTATGTTCTCTGGTGATGACATGTAAGGCCATTTCGATGTAGGGACAAAAAAACTGATAAAAATCAGTGAGTTTCATCAAGTGTATGATTCTCTTCAGTATCGTCTCATGTTTTATCATGGAGAACATGGGTACAGTATTAACATCCCTCAGCGTGACTCAAACACTAATACACCACTTAAGAAAACCGTGTCTGAAGCTGATTTTTACGCCTAAATGTTATGAGGTGAAGAACCTTATTTACTTTAACTTCGTAATCTCCTCAACCAATTTATGCTTGATATGTAAACAAAAATAGAAACAGAAAGACTAAACTTTATTCGAAAAAATCAAAACAGGTGAGAAGTTGAGACTATATTCACTTAAAGTATGCCATAAGAAAAGCTGATGGTCTGGTATCAGAGCTGGGTAAGATGGTAGTGCTGCCTCGAAGCTTCACTGGAGGACTATCAAAATAAGATAAAATTAACTTTTGCAAATTTACTTATTGAAATTATTCTAAAAATGGAATTCTTTAGGTTTATTTAAGTAATAATTATTATCAACGTTAACCTTAACTTTTACTAATTTAAGTTTTCCTTCATCCTAATGATATTAAACCGTAGCGGAGCAGGGTCCTTTCAGCTAGTATGTTATATTCTTTAATTAAGGCATTCAAGCTGCGTAAATATATATGTAGTTAAAGATAAAGAGCAAAAAATGTATATGTAACTGTTAGGTATAAAAAAAAAAAAAATGAATTGTTTAATTTGTCTTGTAAAGGCAAAGAATAATAAATCTAATCCGATAATTTCTGCCATTTTTAAAATTTACGGACCGACCAAAATTACCCACATTCGATAAGTACAAATTTTCCAATCTAAATTCTAAAGAATGATAACAGACTACCCACCTTACATACTAAACTAAACCCTACACACATATTTATTTATTCCGACAGTTACGAGCCCCCATTCATAAAATTTACAGTCATTTTCATGACAAATTATGTGGACACTCTAGCAAACAAGTACAGAAAATGGAAACATTACCAGATACAACTCAACGAAGCCTGAAAAGGAATGGGATGAAGGATTTCCTTGTCATATCCCTCTTAATTATTCCAGTCGATAAACATATTGTAGAGTATATGAAATTTGCGATTATTTTCGACCTCAGAAGTAGTTAGGAGATAAAATTAAAATTACCCTAAAATTACACGTCCCTGGGGAGTTCAGGTTACGGTGGGGGCAGGAGAGACGGTCCCATTTTTAGGTTTTTCGATTATATCTCGAAAATGATGGACTCTAGAAAAAAATGAAAAAAATAAAAATTAAAGCTAATTAAATTTAGTATAAAATTGTTTATAAAGCTTAAAGCTGGTTAAATTTATTATTAGATAACATATATTTAATTTTACTTTCCATGAAATATTCATTCCACTTCGCTGAATTCCGCGTACCGTTGTGAAATTCTTTTTTTTTCGGAACATTTCTCTTTATAACTCTAAAAATATTTGTTCAATTAGGAATTTCTTTTTTCCATCTCATAGATGGTTAAATTTGCTATTTATTGCGTACTGGCAAGGGTATTACGCGGAACTTTATCAAAATTTGATATATAGGATCTAATAGCAAATTTAACCAGTTATGAGATGGAAAAAAGAAATTCGGAATCGAACAAATATTCTTAGAGTTATAACGAGAAATATTCCGAAAAAATAAGAATTTCACAACGGTACGCGGAATTCAGCGAGGTGGAATGGATATTTCACGGAACTTAATTAAAATTAAATATATGATATCTGATAATAAATTTAACCAGCTTTAAGATGAAAAAAAGAAGTTCGAGATTAGACAAATAGTTTCGGAGTTATAGCCAAAAGGGTACCGACAAAAGTGTTTTTGAGGAAAAGTACGACTTACCGCATCAACTATAATAAGCATATTAGGCTTAGCGACAATAATTTTATTTTTAGCAATAAGCATTTAATTAATAATAATGAACTGTTCATTTTTAACAATAAATATTGGAATTTTAACAATAAATATTGGAATTTTAACAATAAATATATAAATTTTAACAATAAAAACGTTTTTTTTTACATTCTCCATATCCCCCCACTAAATCTTGTTAAGCTTTGATCACAGAAAAAAAAATGTATAGAACCTTTTTTGTAAACAATTTTATGTAAATTAATTTAGTACATAAACATATTTTCGCTAGAGGCAAGAGTTTTCGAGTTATTAACGAAAAAAATGAAAAAAAAACCGACCTTTAGAGCGCCCCCCCACCCTTAGCTCCACCCCCCCCCTGTACTTTTAGTATGTTGTTAAGGACACATCCCTCTACAACTGTGCCAAAATTGGCTCCTACATGAATTATGTCCCCTATTTGGCCTTTTTTGGTCTTCGTTGCTTGGACTAATTACTGTGATACATATCATAGCTATAATATACTGTTATTTTATAAAGTAAAAGGAATATGGAATAATATAAACCGATGGAATAATATAAAGTAATACATAATACATGGAATAATGAAGATCTGGAAGATGTAGTAGGTCATTTGTCAACATTTTTACACCGGCTAAAAAATAAAAAATATTTAACCACTTCCTAGGAAACATAATTGTATGTTTTATTATTGTATAAACCAACAACTGTTTTTTTAAAATTCTAATGTCCTTGTACGAATACTAACATATTTAATTTTTTTTAAATATATTTTGCCCAACTTGCATTATCAGATTCATGAAAACAAAAAATTACAGCCCAGTACCAAGTAGTACAATCTTCAGGCGTGATGCTACTAATTTAGTCCTGTCAATGAATGCATGAAATATGCGATTATTTTCGACCTCAGGGCTTCGTTAGGAGTAGCTAAGAGATAAACATACTAAACGTAGCCGACCAAGGGGGTGAGCTATCGGTGGGGGGGGAGAGAAAGACCCACTCTTGGGTTTTTCGATTATATCTCGGAGACGGTGGACTCTAAGAATATATGTTAGCGATCAAAATTAAAGCTAATTAAATTTCCTATAATATTGTTTCCATTCATATTTGTCGAACTTTCAATGGTTTTCGAAATATAAGTTATTAAAAGTCGATAATTTTCGAGAAAAAAAATAACGTTTACCTCACTTTTTGTCAAATATTTGCTTCAAGTAAGTGCCAGAAACGTATACATAATGAAATTAAATTAAATTAAATGCTCTACAACTTCGATTCTGACATTTTTTTCTAAAAAACGATAGTGGAAGGCTTTAGAAGCAAAAGTTTGACAAAAAGTGAGGTTAACATTATTTTTTTCTCAAAAGTTATCGAGTTTTAATATCTCGAAAACCATCGAAAATTCGAAAAATATGAATGGAAACAATATTATAGGAAATTTAATTAGCTTTAATTTTGATCGCTAACATATATTCTTAGAGTCCACCGTCTCCGAGATATAATCGAAAAACCCAAGAGTGGGTCTTTCTCTCCCCCCCCCACCGATAGCTCACCCCCTTGGTCGGCTACGTTTAGTATGTTTATCTCTTAGCTACTCCTAACGAAGCCCTGAGGTCGAAAATAATCGCATATTTCATGCATTCATTGACAGGACTAAATTAGTAGCATCACGCCTGAAGATTGTACTACTTGGTACTGGGCTGTAATTTTTTGTTTTCATGAATCTGATAATGCAAGTTGGGCAAAATATATTTAAAAAAATTAAATATGTTAGTATTCGTACAAGGACATTAGAATTTTAAAAAAACAGTTGTTGGTTTATACAATAATAAAACATACAATTATGTTTTTCTAGGAAGTGGTTAAATATTTTTTATTTTTTAGCCGGTGTAAAAATGTTGACAAATGACCTACTACATCTTCCAGATCTTCATTATTAAATGTATTATGTATTACTTTATATTATTCCATCGGTTTATATTATTCCATATTCCTTTTACTTTATAAAATAACAGTATATTATAGCTATGATATGTATCACAGTAATTAGTCCAAGCAACGAAGACCAAAAAAGGCCAAATAGGGGACATAATTCATGTAGAAGCCAATTTTGGCACAGTTGTAGGGGGATGTGTCCTTAACAACATACTAAAAGTACAGGGGGGGGGGGGAGCTAAGGGTGGGGGGGGGGCGCTCTAAAGGTCGGTTTTTTTCAGTTTTTCGTTAATAACTCGAAAACTCTTGCCTCTAGCGAAAATATGTTTATGTACTAAATTAATTTACATAAAATTGTTTACAAAAAAGGTTCTATACATTTTTTTTTCTGTGATCAAAGCTTAAGAAGATTTAGTGGGGGGATATGGACAATGTAAAAAAAAACGTTTTTATTGTTAAAATTTATATATTTATTGTTAAAATTCCAATATTTATTGTTAAAAATGAACAGTTCATTATTATTAATTAAATACTTATTGCTAAAAATAAAATTATTGTCGCTAAGCCTAATATGCTTATTATAGTTCATGCGGTAAGTCGTACTTTTCCTCAAAAACACTTTTGTCGATACCCTTTTGGCTATAACTCCGAAACTATTTGTCTAATCTCGAATTTCTTTTTTTCATCTTAAAGCTGGTTAAATTTATTATCAGATATCATATATTTAATTTTAATTAAGTTCCGTGAAATATCCATTCCACCTCGCTGAATTCCGCGTACCGTTGTGAAATTCTTATTTTTTCGGAATATTTCTCGTTATAACTCTAAGAATATTTGTTCGATTCCGAATTTCTTTTTTCCATCTCATAGCTGGTTAAATTTGCTATTAGATCCTATATATCAAATTTTGATAAAGTTCCGCGTAATACCCTTGCCAGTACGCAATAAATAGCAAATTTAACCATCTATGAGATGGAAAAAAGAAATTCGTAATTGAACAAATATTTTTAGAGTTATAACGAGAAATGTTCCGAAAAAAAAAGAATTCCACAACGGTACGCGGAATCCAGCGAAGTGGAATGAATATTTACATGGAAAGTAAAATTAAATATATGTTATCTGATAATAAATTTAAACAGCTTTAAGAGGAAAAAAAGAAATTCGAGATTAGACAAATAGTTTCGGAGTTATACTCAAAAGAGTACCGACAAACGTGTTTTTGAGGAAAAGTGCGACTTACCGCAAGTACTATAATAAGCATATTTGGCTTAAGGACAATAATTTTAATTTTAGCAATAAGCATTCATTTAATAATAATAAACTATTCATTTGTAACAATAAACATTGGAATTTTAACAATAAATACATAAATTTTAACAATAAAAACGTTTTTTTTTACATTGTCCATATCCCCCCCCCCACTATATGCATTGATCCCAGAAAAAAAATGTATAGAACCTTTTTGTAAACATTTTTATGTAAATTAATTTAGTACATAAACATATTTTCGCTAGAGGCAAGAGTTTTCGAGTTATTAACGAAAACTGAAAAAACCGACCTTTAGAGCGCCCCTCCACCCTGAGCTCCCCACACCTCCCCCTACAACTGTGCCAAAATTGGCTTCTACATGATTTAACTCCTCTAAAAATCCTTCGTTGCCTGGACTAAATAGGTAATAGTACACTATTGCTTCAAAACGTAGAACATCCGTCATATTTTATTTATTTTTCAACCTAAATAAATGGTTTTTTTAAAGACCTAAAACTAGCCTAGTTTTATTAATGAAATCATAAATATATATATATATATATATATATATATATATATATATATATATATGTATATATAAGTTAAGGTGTATAGAGGGATAATATACATCTTAATTCCTAGCTTAATCCCAAACAAACCCAGAATGTATATAAAGAGGATTGCTGAACAATAAAGTCAGTCTTTATTCTGAAGTTGTGTGCGTTATTTAGCTCCCTAATTTTCCTTTTTTTTGGACTTTTCTTCTGGATGAACTTAACTGGTGCCGAAACCCGGGACGATTTGAGCAGATTCTTCGGGTGAGTTTTTTTTTATTTTTTCCCGCAGGAAATCTTTCGTAAACTTATTTATCATCTCGTTTTGATATTTTCCTGTTCTTTTGTGTTCATTGGACTAAAATTTTGAACAGTAGGAAATGGAAGGTAAGAACATTTTAAAACCTGCTACATTCGAAATTCAGCCAGAGTTGCAAGCGCTACCACCTGAGACCTTAGCGGCAGCACACGCGAACATGGCAGCGGCGCAGGCGAATGCCCTGGAGTTGTTGAAACTCAAAACAGCTATGTCACAGGACTTAAGGAGGGCGATTTCAGACATAGAAAAGTATGGAGGAGAAATTGGGGAGCTTAATCATTTCCTCAAGGGAGGAGATAGGGTAATGGCTCGAATAGAAGCCAAGATAGCGGAAAACCTGTTGGACCCGATAGACGCGTGTTCACTTAGAGCAGCTTTAGTATGTAGAGTCAAGCGGGGCATACTAAACCTGATCCAGGCAGATGAAGATACTCCATGGTCGGTGGTGAAGGACCGACTGAAGAAAGCTTTCGGAGGCGGCCGGTGGACACCGGAAGAAGACATTTTCCGAATGTTCAGGGAAATGAGAAGACCTCATCAATCTAGTGGCCAATATGCAGGAGCATTATTGGCCCACTATAACAAGATCACCGAGAAGATGAGGGAGACGACGGAAGCAGCAGCAAAGTGGAAGCTCGGATGGCCTTCTTATCAACGATTCTTAAGGTCCAGCTGGCAAAGGAGACGGGAAGGAAGGAAGGGTTACCGAGAGATAAAACCTTTGTCGAATGTGCTAGAGAACTAGTAGACTGTAGTGCGAGAGAAGAAGAGGTGCGGAAGGACGAGGGATGGAATAGAGTAACCTACAGGCGCAGCGAGGAGTACAGAAACAAACAGCCTCGAACGGAACCATGGAGGAGACGAGATGCAGAGGTCGGAGTGCGAGAGCGGACGTCACCTCGGGAGAAGAGGTATGGCGCGGAGAAGAGAAATTGGAGGAGGGAAGAGAGGAAGTGCCACGGCTGTGGGAAGGTGGGTCACTTGGTAGCACAGTGCCCCCGCACGAGATGCTTTGAATGTGTCACCGAAGGGCACATCGCTCGACAGTGCCCGTACATGAGTAGGCGCAGAGGAGCGAATCAGGGAGAACCTATGGAGGTAAATGCACAGCGTGTATGGAGAAGAAGCAAACGACCATCTGAATCGACGAGGTCTTCGGAGACATCAGAGACAGAAGAAGAAGGTGAGCCGGGAGAAGGCGCACGGGCGGAGGGAAGGAGTAGGAGTAGCCATAGGAGCGAGGAACGACGAGCGGCAGCGGAAAGGAGATCGCGAGACGAAGAATGAGGAGGGTGTAAGGGGAGGGGCAACCGAGGGGTAATAAATAGTGTTGAGTGTGGAAGTGAATGGTTGCCTATAATTAAGATCGCGGGAGGGGTGAGGTGTCTGGTTGACACCGGCAGTACTAATACGATAATGAGCCGGGGTACAATAGAAGCACTATGTAAAGGAGAGAGGATACCCCAGGTGAGAGAGTGTGGGTGTAGGTTGATTACTCTTAGCGGTCCCTGCAAGGTGGAGGGTGAGGCGGAAATAAGGATAGACGGATGGGGGAGAAAGGGAGATAAAATGAAAGTCCATGTTGTAGAAAACATGCCGCGAGAGTATGGAGGGATTATAGGGTGCGACCTATTGGGGAGATTCGGGACTCGGATAAAAAGTAGCGGTGAGCAATGGGTAGTCCGAATTGGTAAAAAGGAGTTTAGGTGTGAGAGGAATCAAAAGGGAAGATGTGCAATTGTAGGAGCGGTTAACCGAGAGAGGGATTGGCGACAAGCATTGAAGCAGGAGTACTCGGACGTTTTTTTTTTCAGGGAGGGAGAGATATTGAGCGTAACAGGGGAAACGGTCCACGAGATCCCGCTTAAACAAGAACGGGTTACGTACGTTAAAGAAAGACGGTATCCCCAGGCGTTGCGGCAGCACATTAGGAAAGAGTTAGAGAGTTTAAAGGGGCAGGGGATTATCGTGGATAGCACGTCGCCGTACAATAGCCCGTTATGGGCCGTTAAGAAAAGGAGTGAGGAGGGAACGTCGCGGGAGAAATACCGGGTCGTGGTGGATTTTCGTAAATTGAATGAAAACACATTGGACGAAAAGTACCCCATACCACGGTTCGAAGATATTCTAGACAGGTTGGGAGGCGCGACGGTGTTCAGTACACTGGACCTGAAGGCAGGGTATCATCAGATCCGTATGCACCCGAACGACCAACACAAGACGGCGTTTACGTTCGAAAGGGGGCATTATGAATTTACAAGAATGCCGTTCGGGTTGAAGAACGCCCCTATCACGTTCCAACGACTGATGGACGAGTTCTTACGAGGGTTGGATGAAGCTTCATGCCAGGTATACATGGACGACCTACTGATATTTAGCAAGGACGAAACAGGACACATACACGACTTGAGACGGGTATTCGGACGACTAAGACAGTTTGGGTTAAAGTTGTCAGGAGAGAAGTCGATCCTGGGACAAGATCGAATCAACTTCCTAGGGCACACCATTTCGAAAGAGGGGTTGAGACCTGACATACGGAAGGTAGAAGCGATAAATAGGATGGCTATACCCACGGACGTGAAGGGCATTCGCAGGCTATTAGGGACGCTTAATTATTACCGCAGGTTCGTCCCGGAAATGGCGAAATATTTGGTGCCGCTGAATGATTTGCTAAAGAAAGGGCGAAGGATTGTGATTACCCCGGAAATTGAGCAAAATATTCGAACATGTATGGGGAAACTTCAGCAGGAACCGGTACTCGCGTTCCCCGACTTCACCCGAACGTTCACGATAACCACGGATGCCAGCGAGTACGCATTGGGGGCCGTATTGTCCCAGGAAGGAGAAAAGGGGGACCAACCCGTGGCATATGCCAGCAGACGGCTCACGGAAACGGAAGCTCGATACAGTGCTCTAGAAAGAGAGTTGCTGGGGGTAATATGGGCGATAGAGCACTTCAGGCCGTATGTGTTCGGACGGAGGTTTAGGGTACTCACAGATCATCGTCCCCTAATGTGGGTGGGAAAGCTTAAGGAATCATCGGCGCGCATAACCCGCTGGAAAGAATTTCTTAGTCAATATAACGTAGAAGTGGTATACAAGCCCGGGAGGAAAAACGTCGTGGCCGACTGGTTATCGCGAGCCCTTCAGGTTAACGCGATAGAGCGAGAAGCAGGGGAGTATTCGGGCGGTTTACAACGATTCATACGGGAGTGGACGCCAGAGGGGGAAGGGGAACGCGAGTCGGAAGAAGTGGAAGTCGAAAGCGAGGTGTTGAGGGGGGAGAGCTCGGAGGGCGAGAGGACGGTAGAGATGGAAGAAAGGGAAGAAATAGTAAACGACAAGGACAGACAAATAATATGGAAGACGAAGACAACGGGACTGACTAGGGCGGAATACGCGACGTACGGGAAATATCATATTACCACCATATGGTCGCAACCAGGAGTGGGAGAGGAGGTCATCAGTAAGGTGTTGAAGGAGGAGTCTCGACCGGGAAAAATTTTTTATTTATACGTCGGGAATGCGGTTGTGTGGGAAAAAATTAAGAGGTTGTGGCGGGCCGAAAAGGTAGGGTTGGACCGGACGTTTATTAGATGCAAATTGCAGGTGGAAACGGTGAGGGAGGTGGACCGGCAGAAGGAAGTCACAATAGCGTACCACCAGGGAAAAACAAATCATAGAGGGGTGCAGGAAACTTAAAAAGCGTTAAAGAGGAAGTATTTCTGGATGCACATGAGGAAGACGATGGAGGAGGTAATAGGAGCGTGCAAGATCTGCAATACCACGAAATATGACAGACACCCCCCAACCGGGAAGCAGGAGGAGACAATGACACCAACCGTACCACTAACTGACTTACAGGTGGACACGTTTATCTGGAAAGGACTTAAGTGGCTTACAATTATAGACATTTTCAGCAAGATAGCCATGGCATACCCGATTGACGACAGGTCAGCCGAGTCAGTACTTATGGCTCTCCGTATTTGGTTTCAATTCTACGGGGTACCGGAGAGAATATGTCAGATGGGGGGCGGGAATTTAATAACAGCCGTCTCAGGTCGGAGATGCGAGGATTAGGGGTAGAATGGCATTTAAATACGCCGGGACATCCTAAAGGTCGAAGAGCGGTCGAAAGATTGCATAGTACCCTGGGTGATCACCTTCGCGTCTTCTACGCGGAAAAGGGGTTGAAAGCGGATACGGCAATGCCTAAGGCGATAATAGCATACAACCACTCAATTCACTCGGCAACGGGGTATTCACCATTCGAAATGTTATTTGGACTCCGGGAGCGCAAGAGGGATAGCCGCGGTGCAATAGTGGATGAGGAGTTTGCAGCGACGTTGGTGGCAAATAGGGTGGCGCTCGGGGAAAGATGGAAACAGACGCGGAAGAAGCTCGCGGCTGAAAAAAGCAGGAGGGTAAACTGCGAAAATCTCAAGAGTCGGGATGGTATGGAGAAAATAGAAATAGGTTCTGTTGTGTATCGCAGGGTGTCTTCGAATCGGACTAAAGAGGAAATGCGATATGACGGACCCTTCAAGGTTGTTGCGATTAGGGAACATAATGTCGTTACCATCCAGAGTATTCAAGATCCCCGGAAGAGAAGGACGGTTCATTTGGAACAACTGAAGATCCCGTTAAGTTAGCGTTTTTCTCGTTTTTTTTTTTTCTCTCGTTTTTTCTCGTTTTTCTCGTTTTTTTTTCTTTTTTTTCGTTTTTCACGTTTTCTCGTTCATTTCGTAGTTCGGTCGTTTCTCGCTGATTTTCTCGTGTTCCATTTTCCGAGGTTGTTGGTATCATTCATTGAGTTCGGTTGTATATTCTTGGGTACCCATTTTCGTTAGAAGGGTTTCGAGGGGGAGGATATATATATATCCTCTTTTCTATGCAAGAGAACTTGTGTAAATAGTAGATAATGTAAAAAAGGAAACTTAGGGGAAGTGTAACAGTTTTTTTTGTTTGTATTTTAGTTTTGTACTGGAGGAGGTATGTAAGGATCTGTCAAAGTATGGTGAAAGTTTTAAGTTAAGAAGAGTTTTTTTTTTTTGTTTTGTGTATTTATTGTAACATTGATTGTTTTTTTTTTTTTCTTTCTTTCTTGTATTTAGTTGTAGCATTGATTTTTGTATATAATTGGTTGTTTGGCCTGTGTAGGAGTTTACGAGGATTGGTCGTAAACTGGTGGGGGGGAGTTAAGGTGTATAGAGGGATAATATACATCTTAATTCCTAGCTTAATCCCAAACAAACCACAGAATGTATATAAAGAGGATTGCTGAACAATAAAGTCAGTCTTTATTCTGAAGTTGTGTGCGTTATTTAGCTCCCTAATTTTCCTTTTTTTTGGACTTTTCTTCTGGATGAACTTAACTTATATATATATATATATATATATATATATATATATATATATATATATATATGTAATTTTTCTTGATTTTACTCAATATTGTTAAATATATTATTTTATTTTTGAAGAGAAAAGATTTGACCCAGTCGGGATTCGAACCCGAGTTTCCACCTCTCTAGCGTGGCGCCTTATCCAACTAGGCCACCGGGGTCGTATCCGAACCAGGCAAATCCTTTCTCTTCAGTGATCCATAAAATCAAGAAACTCAAGAAAAATTACATATATTTAAAACGGTGACGGATTGTCAAGAGATCCAAATTTAAATGTAATGTTCAATATGAACATTCATCCCCGGTATTACATCGCGATTTGCGAGTGCCCGGGGGTTATGGATCACTGAAGAGAAAGGATTTGCCTGGTTCGGATACGACCCCGGTGGCCTAGTTGGATAAGGCGCCACGCTAGAGAGGTGGAAACTCGGGTTCGAATCCCGACTGGGTCAAATCTTTTCTCTTCAAAAATAAAATAATATATATATATATATATATATATATATATACATTTAATCTTTCGGGCGCAATCGTTTTAGGAAATGTTTTACTCGGCAATAAAATGAAATCGTCACAGTATAATTTATTGTTACATTGTTACTGTGTTTACGCAAAAAAAGTATTTACTTGTTTAACGCAAAGTAAAGATTTTTGTACTTTACATACCCGACAATAGTTTTATTGTCTAAACGGACCCTGACTATGGGTATGTACACCTGTAAACCCAACATTCTAAAGTGAAAGAATTCAAAACGGCGTTAAACCCAACAATTATGACTTCAGTTGTATGTATTGAAATGTGTCGGCATCGAACCTTCAGGTTGGCTAAAACTTTTTTTTATTTATTTACTGTTGGGTTGTCCACAAAATAATACAGGCTGTCTTGATTTTCTTTAAATTACTCTTCTGTGTAATAAATTGTTTATATTTATTTGATTGTTTTTTTATATGGATGCCAATACTTATTATTCCTCTCCTAAACATTCTTTTATTTATTCTTTTTTTTTACCTCTATTAGCATTCCTATATTTTGAAATTATTCAGTCTTCACTCACAAGTTTACGATTGGTTTCAGTATAATTTTGTAGTACCAGCTGAAACTTGATCGAAGCAGGTCCCACAAAGCCAGAAACATTAACTAAGTGCGTGGCGACGATAGCGTGTAAGTAGCGTTCACCAACGGTTTTAAAAAAAAATCGAAATGTTACTCTTTCTTCTCTTTCTACATCTTTAATTAATTTTGACAAATTCTTACACATATTTTAACTGTATCAGTGCCAAAAAAAAATTGTTTTGCATTTTATCAATTGATTTTATTAGTTTATTTCTTTATGTTTACTTTTTGATATCATGTTTTTTTTTTAAATTTAAATGTAGCGGTTACGGACAAATTAAAGAAAATTCTCATAATTCATCATGAATCATGAGAATAATCATATTAATGATCAGAATAATTATTTATGAAGCCCATGCAGAAACATTATCTCTTAGAAATGATGGCCAATAAATGATTAATGGAAGGTGAGTTATATATTTTCCTTTTTATTTTTTCCTCAACATCAACTTTGCACTATTCTTGAAAATTTTGAAATAAAATTCATTAAACTTTATCATATATTTTGCGGCAATGACTGATACCCAAAAAAAATTCATTATTGATGTTTAAACAACCAACAAGAACTAACACAAGTTGCAATTTGTAATTACCAACATTTTGGTAATGCCTCTTGTAAATTCTCAGCTGATTCAAAGTCTAGCCGTCTTACTAAAACAATTTAATTATCTAAGAAACCACTACTAGAATTAGATTCGTAGCCAGTACACTTACATTATCCACTTTTGTTCTCAATTATGTTCCAAGTTTTCTTCTTTAGTTTTTTGTCTATTCTAAAACTTTAATAATAAAATGATTTAGAGAATATTTACTTTTAAATAATAATCAAATTTTAAATAGATTTTATTCGTCGTGGATGAATAAATAAATTTAAAATACATACTATACGTAATAGTTGAACGTCTCAAACTAAACGGACATATCTCACGGATATTATGAAATCTAAAAACTAAAAATAAATTTTATATTTGATCTTTTCCTCAAAAGATATTTAAAAAATATAGTAACATTATTACTAATTTTTTTCACCTTGGATTCTTCACATTTACAGAGTTAGAGCTGTTTCGTCTTGAAAGAAGAGAACTTTATTTTATCTAAGACCACCATTCTATGCTCAAATATATATTTTTATATACAACAAATTTTATAAAGGATTTTAACTGAAACATTCTGGCCTTAGTGTAGTACCACTCATAAAGCATCACAATAAATCAGTAAGTTTATCAAACAAATTTTTATATTTTCGTAATGAATTTTCGTTTTGTAGGTAATACTTCAGTATCAGTTGAGCTATGTGTATTGTTAGCCATAGTAACCAACTGTAATCTAGCCAGGAGTGGTTGCCATGGTAACGTGCGGTTTGTTTATTATTGTGTAGAATGGCGGAATTTAGATATATGTATTCAGAGTTTTAAAGTAATCAGTAGCGTTTTACACTTACGAATAGCCTACTTCATTGATAGCTTAAAGTATAAATAGTTAATAAATTTATATATTAAATGCAATAATCTCCCATGTATTCTGAAACTATATGACAGCCATGTTTTAGAGTTTAACTCTAATTTTACGACTAATGGTTCATTGTTTAACAAGTTATTCTAATAATTCTTCCACACAGTTACTTAGTGAATTTTATACAGTTGTAAATATTTATAAAGAATTAAAAAAAAAAAAATCTAATTTAAAGAAGCCTGTAGATTTCAGATTTGGAATCCCGAAACAAGTAAATTTATTGTATATTTTAAATATTTTTGGAGTGAATATAGTAGAGGTTGCTGAATACGCGAAAAAAGGTTATATTTTTAGTTATCTATAGATTTGCTTTTTTTCGGTTATTTTGTGAAAATAGTCATTTAAAATAAATACATTTACTGGCGTGGTGTGGTCTGAAAGCGTTGCCTGATGGAGTTTGATGAAGAAGAGGCTGAAGCCAATTCTTCGAAGCTCTCAGCAGGGAAATCACACCCAAGAAAAGAGGATGATTTTGTTCAACCTAAGAAAGTATGCCGGCAGCCGAATTCTCAGATTAATTTTCAGGTGAGTACCTCCAATTCGTTTGAAGTACTTAGCAATAATAATATAAGTGAAAATTCAACGAAAAAAAAACCACCTATAGTGGTTTCTGGTGTCACCAGTACAATAAAAGCAGCAAAGGAACTGAAAGCAGCTGGCTTTCAATTCTTTGAAGTGCAGAAGATGCGAGACGGGATACGCATCTTACCCAAAAACAATGAAGAACATGGGCGTATAACCTCCTATCTTCGAAACAATCAGAGTCCATTTCACACTTACGCCGTGTCCGGCGGCCCGAAAAACCAAAAATTTGTGATTTATGATTTGGACATAGATCACGATGTAGAAGATATCAGAGAAGAATTAGGACAACGACTACAGGGGATTCTAGATGTTCGCCGTCTCCGTAAAAGTGATAAAGATGGAGGCAAGCATGATCTTCCTCTTATTTTAGTCACAACGGCTCCAGGAGTCAAAATAGAAGATATTCTAAAACTTAGACAAATTAATATGGTACGTTTTAATGTGAAGCCTTACAGGGGAAGAAAAGAAATAGTGCAATGCTATAGATGTCAGCAGTTCGGGCACACAAAAAACCACTGTGGTAGAGCAGTCGTCTGTGTGAGGTGTGCAGGACCCCACGCTGTTAATGAGTGTCCCCGAAAGGATACACCGGTTAAATGCGCCAACTGCGGTGAGACGCATGTGGCGTCATTTACTGGTTGCTCAGCGAGAAAGGTGCTACTGGAAAGAATAGAGCAACTGAAGAAGAGGATACAACTGAGATCCAAGCCTACAGCCGCGCCGGCTCACGTCCAACTTGAATCTGATCGAGAAGCACCATCGACTGTCAAGCCCCGGCACCCACCAAAACCGACGCAACGGACCGACAAACATTACGACATAAATGACACTTATGCAAAACGGACAGAGACAGCTAGTCCACCTCCTTGGGTGGAGACTTTGTTAACGTCTATAACAAACCAGACCCAACAAATGACTTCAACTTTGACGACGTCCATAAACGAACTGACTCAACAAATTACTTCATTCATTAACATGTTTTCAGGTATCTTAGCAACGAAATGAATACGCAACTCTCCTTGCTAAATTTTAACACTGACGGACTAATTCCCAAAATTACTGAAATCTATGCGTTGATAGCACAGACCCAACCCACCGTAGTGATCCTCACTGACACGCGAACAAACTTTCGGCACTTACGGCTGCCAGGATACGAGCTGACTGGAGATGAGTCAAGCGGAGCAGTAGGAGGTGTTTTGATTGCCGTAAGGTACGGAACCAGGTGGAGAGAAATTCCTACTCCAGTGTCTATTACAGATCCTAGGATTCATCATAAAAAACAATCCAAGTTCTTCTTGAAAAGCCTACTGTGATCACTGGAATTTATAGAAGACCTAGGTCTTCTGTAAGGGAATTCTCTCAGCTTTTAAATGAATGCGCTAAGCGAGCGAACCATTGGATCGTTGGTGATCTAAACGCTCGTCATCCATTATGGAACAATTCTTCATCAAATGAAGCTGGAAGAAAAATTTTAAAAAGTCCTTACACCGTCGTTTACCCCAATAGTCATACCTTTAGACATAAGGCGAACGCGGCGTTTAGGTCTACTGTAGACTTATTGCTTTCTAGGCAGCCCCATCGATTCTCTGACTGCATTGCGTTGGATTTTATCACTTCAGATCACAGGCCTGTGCTGTATCAGATAGATGGCATGATGCCTATTCCAGCTCCGACGAAATTTAAATACCAAGAGGCGGATTGGGATCTATATAAATCTCAAGTCTACCATGAATTATCGACTGTCCCTACCCTCCGCACGAAGAGAGAAATCGATGATTATATAAAGTTCTTCACGGCCACCATACAGCAAGCCGCTGAAACGGCCATACCGAAGTTTTGCCCTCTTCCACCTGCTTTGCGAACACCGCCAGACCACATTTTGACACTGATTGCTTTACGCAATAAGTGGAAGAATAAGTGGTACAGGACCAGGGATCAAGAGGTCAAATCAGTCGTCAATTCTCTCACTACCCAAATCCGCAACCTCATGAAACAATGGAGGACCACTCTTTGGCACGAGAAATTGAGGGCCACACACGGTGACCAAAGAAAATTTTGGAGACTGTTGAAAACGTCTACAAGAAAGAGAACTTCTATGATGCTCCACGATGGTGACAAATTGCTTACAGCAGAGGAACAAGCATCGAAGTTCGTGGACCATTACGATATGGCCATAAAAAGGCGTACTGGGACTCCACTAGAAGCACCTGAAATAGAAGAGCCTGGAAACAACTATATGTTCGTATCCCCGAAACAGTTGAAGGCCATCCTTCGTCGTTCGAGGGGAAATAAAGCCCCTGGTCATGATGGGATACAAACAATAGTGTTAAAACAATTGCCCAGGAGAGGTATAGTCCACCTTACCAATCTTTATAATTCATGCCTCAGGCTACGGTACTTTCCAAAGGCATGGAAACAGGCCACTCTCTTCCCGCTTTTGAAACCCGCGAAGACTGGCGCTCAGGCAGCTGATTACAGACCAGTAAGCTTACTTCCGCACTTAGGCAAAATTTTCGAAAAAATTATTCTAAATTATTTAAAAACTTTCTGTTCAGAAATCTCAATTATTCCACCCGAGCAGACCGGATTCCAGGCCGGCCTCAGCCCGGAACACCATCTGGCGAAACTACAGGCGGAAGTAAGCCAACACATGCTAAAAATGAAGTGACTGCAATGATATCAATTGACTGCACGGAGGCGTTCGACTCAGTGTCACATGGGTTCCTATGTAAGATACTGCAGGACCACGAATTCCCGGAGCAGCTTTCAACTTTATTGTGGTCATTTCTTGATCATCGTAAAATCAGGGTGCGAGTCGGCCAGGCATTATCCAAAGAAGTCGCTCTCACATGCGGCGTCCCTCAAGGGTCTGTGCTTTCTCCAGTATTGTTCTCAATATACACGGCTGAAACTGTTGGTGCTAGGTACAGAAAAGCGACTGTGGCGGCCTACGCCGATGACATTGCTATATATAGTAGTTCATTAAACGCCACGAAGGCTCTACGGCAGGCGGAGGAGGTTTGTAATGAAATCACGAAAAAATTGGAAGGATTAAATATTGCAGTTAACCCCAAGAAGACTGACTGCATTATCTTCTCCTTCCAGAAAAATAAGCGTCCTCTTCCTAAAACCTATAAGGTAGCAGGAATCGCTAAGAGGCCAGCGGGCAGTATTGTGTATCTGGGAGTCACTCTAGACAGGCACCTTACACTTTCAAGCCACTGCAACCGAAAACTTAAGTCGGTGAGAACTAAATCATACAGGCTAAATCACCTGCTAAGTACACCAAACCTCTCGCTCCGCCTCAAACTAATGATTTATAAATGTTTGCTGAGACCGGCTCTCCTTTATGGAGCTCCGATGTTGGCAAACATATCACAATCGACATCAAACAGACTCCAACAGTTTCAGAACGGGGTATTGAGACGAATCGTTCGACATACAATGTTACAAAGGACTAAAACTGACATAATACACAAAACACTAGACTTACCAAAGGTGACAGAATACATTACAAGGAGGCATATCAAATTCTTTGATAGCCTCAAATACTCGACTAACCCACTATTCAACACATTAACGCCAACTGAAAAGCCACAGAGGTGGCAAAATTACGTCAAAACACTTAGACTTGACTAATATGACTCAACAGACCCTCTTTCTCAAACATCTAGTGAGCCCCATCACTAGATCAACATCTATTGTACTTAAATATTCATAATTTTTGTACTTTAAACAAAACTCCCTTAAAATGCACCAAGTGCAGAAAAAGGGATAGATTTAAATGTTTGTTATTGTATTTTAAATCAATAAAAATAAAAGGGGATTAGAAGAAAAAAAAAAAAAAAAAAAAAAAAAAAAAAAAAAAAAAAAAAAAAAAAAAGTAGAGACGGGATTTTTAAATCAACAAATCGACATTATATAGATTACAGTATAGTACTTCTGTTGATGTCTGTGGTTATAGGTAACAATTTTTTAAGTCAGAAAATGGCCAAAATAAGTTACCATGCTCATCTGCAAAATATATATTATTTCATTATTTATGACATTCTCTGTGTTTTTAGTTAATCAGAATGTGCCCAAATGTTTGAATTAAATCACGAATATCTTAGATCATGAAGTTGACTGTAGTAGACATGTTAAAAATCAATGAGTTGTTTAGTTTTATGCTCACTATTACCACTTTAAATTCTAAAATTTTATTTTTATCTTTAAGATTAGGTAAAGAGGTAGTAATGTATATATATATATATATATATATATATATATATATATATATATATATATATATATATATATTAAAAAAAAAAAAGATTTCTGAGGTGTTTTAAGAAGAATAAAATAAGTGAAAAATAACTTGGTGCCATAGTTCAAAAGTATCTTTAAAGATACGCATGAAGGTTAATGCAAAGATTGAGTCACCAAACAGAAGACCTTCCGGCTACGATTACGATTATACGAAACATTTTTTGATGAATCTAAATTGGTGAACTTAGGATTTAGGTTATTTGTTAATGTTCGGTCCTTAAGTTTTGTTTCATGTCCAAAATTCTGATTCCGGCTTCGGACAGTCCAGAAGGCTTTTTAATTTTTAAATTTACAAACTTTTAAAATTAGGAAATAGGTATGTAAAATAAAAGAATATTGGGCACTTTCATATATTGTTATATTGTTAATAAACATACTTGTTGCACATTGTCACGTGATTGAAGACTGATGAATTTAAACGGTTGACCAGTTTTACGGCGGAACCAGTTAGAGCCATAATAATAAATGAAGCAGTTTCAATTATGTTTAATTGCGAGTCGATATGGATTGTGGCCTAGTATTTTACTGTCCCTAACATATGGAGAATAAAACAATTCGTAATGTATTTTGTTTTAGAAGTTATGAGCATTAATGTTGAAAAAAAATAAGTTTTTTTTTCTTTTCTTAATTTGGAACACAAAGAAAGGAGTAAGTAAATATTTTACCATAAATAATTATGTGATTATTTTTAGTTCAGACAGCTGTTTTGTTGCATTTTTTTCTCTCGATTTTTTTCCATCCTACTGTTGTTGCTGTTGAGTAAAAATAAATCTCAACCATCTAGAACAACCGGTATCAAATACAAACATTAAAATATGTTTTTATCAAAAGGTATGTTATTATTACATATAAAAAAAATATATTAATTAAAAAAATAGACAAAAGAATTTTCGAGGAGGGAAAAGAATATGGAAATGAAAATTATTTTGAAGAATGGCGTCATAAATGGAATGCTAAGATAAATCCCAGCAAATAACCTTTACCCTGTGTCAAAAAACCTCCCTCATCCTGTCCTCCTGTATCCTTTAATGGAGTACCGTTTATTAATGTGGAACAAATACGATACCTTGGATTTTATCTGGACAAGAGATTTACCTAGAACCCTCATACAAGATTAAAAAGAGAAGAAATACACGTCGACTTCGACAGCTACAACGCTTGCTTGACAAAGTTCAAATCCCTCGATTCACTACAAAATAGCTCACCTATACGACGATTATCAGACCTACTTGGACTTACGATATAGAGTTATGGGAATCCACCAAACTATCGAATTCTTCCCGCATCAAATCCCTCTAATCCAAAATCCTAGATGTTCCATACTTTGTCACAAATGAACTGATCCACAATGACCTTTATATCCAATATGTTGCTGAACCAGATATCTTTTCTTTCATAATAAACTTACTCCTCATCCAAATCCACTTCTTCCACAACTTGCTTCCCCCCATTCCAACCCTGACAATCCCCCGAGGCGTCTCAAAAGAAAATGCCCTCGGGATCTTCTTCTTTTGCAGATATTTCATTAGAGTACTACCGATGGGTAGTTCTTCTACAAGTTTTTGAATCATGTGATTATTTCACATTGTATACAGCATATTTACTAGAAGTATTTTTCAATACATTTGTAAATTTCTGTCAATATAAGAATAAAAAATAATTATTCGGAACGGGGCACAACAGAAATATTAAAGATGTCTCGGGTGATTGATGTGCAAGTGATTGCACAGTTCAACGATGGTTTAAAAGATTTGGGAGGCAGATATCAGCCTTAAAGATAAAGAAGGCCGTGTAATAAATCCGTCCCTTACTGAAGATATTCTGAGAGCTTTTGTCGAAGAAATTCTTTGAATAACTGTTTCAAAGCTTGTAGAGTATCAGCAAATTCCGTTACTGACCACCTCACAAAAATCAGAAAAGTAAAAAAGTTCGATACTTGGGTAATTTGCATATTAAATTACCACCAACTCCTCACTTATGACCTCACGGATTTTGTTTGTATAGGAAAATTGTCAACTTATTGGCAGGAGCAAATTAATAGTAATGGAGAGTATTTTGATTAATGATAATGTTTTAAATCATTTATTTTATTTTTAATATTTTAAAACTATAAACATGCTTTAATTCTCGGACAATCCTATAGATTCATTTCATATTTACCAGGTGTTTTGAATAATCAAATGTTACGAAATCACTAAATACGACACCTCCTATAAAATTTAGTCAACAAGATTACCTGATATTTTCATTATTTATCAAGAAGAAAAAAACCTTAGAAAAGGAAACGGTCAGAGTGTGTTTTAGAACGTTTACAGCAGAAAACTGTTAGAAAATGATAGACAAGACGCCATTAAACACTTAAGATTTACAAAAGATTCAATGCCATTTGAATTTACTCTCGAGACTAGAGCAAACAGTATAAAAGCTGTTCAACGAAACAATATCGTCTACAAAGGAACAAACATAAATTTCAGCGTTTAAAAGATAAATTTGAGGGAGTTTTATCTTTTTAAAAACAAATAAAAATTGTATTTACTTTTTCACCTGAAATGTTTAAGCAACCAATTTATTAGTCTTATACATTATGACTTAATGATATTATTAGGAAAAAACAAAACAGACCCTTTCAAAAAAAGAGGAGTAGGAAATAAACTGTAATGACATAGAAGCTAAATACTCCGAAGGAATGGACGATCAATAAATCAAAGATTATAGGAATATACGCAATAATAAGAGGCAGAATTCCAACTTTGTAATACATTAAAATTAAAATAGCCCTAAATTTAAACAAAACTCGAGAGTCAAACTAATAAAAAACACAAAAAATAGTCACAAATAGAAATAATTCGATCACTTAGAAACAATCCATATATATATACACACCTATACATACACTAGTCTCTCCAGGCAGCAAAGAATATTTGAAAAAAAAAAAACTTTTTTTTTTTTAATTTTACTGGAAAACTTTATTATGATTCTTAATTATTATATATGTTTCATTCAAGGAGATTAATATCTAGTTATTATATTAAAAGGCATAACTCCTCATTTGCTTTATTCATTTACTACATGTTTCGGAGCTTGTCATGTTGCTCCATCTTCAGGTTCTTACACTGTGATATTCTCACTGGTCATCCTATCTACACACAGTGTAGATAGGATGACCAGTGAGAATATCACAGTGTAAGAACCTGAAGATGGAGCAACATGACAAGCTCCGAAACATGTAGTAAATGAATAAAGCAAATGAGGAGTTATGCCTTTTAATATAATATTCTTAATTATATATACTTATATATATATAATTAATCATATTATCATTTTTAAAATAGGAATTAAATAGATATCTTATAAGACGATAATAATATTTTATAACTTTAAATACATAAATAATTGCAGTTCAAATTTCTAGTTTACGTATTTATTAGTTTTAAAATATCTGGACATTAGTTACATTTAGAGCCAGCAGAAATTTGAGCGTTTTAATTAAAACGTTGAGAGCTACGGTATGCAAATTGCTATTATGAAATTTACCGTAAAAAAAGGCCGTCACGTTTAATTCCTTCCTGGCACGAGGAATTTATTGAAGAGTATATCTATTTCTATCATTCATTATTATTTTTAATGTTGCATTAAAATTTATGCAGCAGCACGATCATTCTACAACTTCTAACGTCATGCTCAGAAGGCATTGGTGAGACATATTGAAAAAAAAAACAAAAAAAAAAACACGAGCAAATATTTTGAATTAAAAATTGTGAACTCTATTTCAAATGTATAAAATTTGTATATCTTTATTAATAAATGTATAATTACTTATTATATCCTTATATATTAACTTATTATTTAAATATTACTTTAATTATTATGTTAATATTACTTTAATTATTACTTATTATTTATATATTATATCCTTATGTATAACTTATTATTATTCATATTTTACTTCATAATACATCCAAAAAAAAATTATAAAAATCTAAAATAGAATAATGAATAGAATAAATCTAAACTGAATAAATTAAACTAATATGTAAATGAAAATTGTAATTTTATAAGATATAAAGCCAAAATTTATTTTGTTTTTTTTCCGTTTTTTTTTACTTTTTATTTGAATAATTACAAGCTGCCCCACTCAAGGGCAATGAGTAATATTGATGAAAGTTATGTTTTTAACATGCATATTAAGTGTCATGGTACTATATATGATTAAATTTAAAAAAATAAAATAAAAAAATCCGTTGGATTTTTTCTTTTTCCAGTTCACTATCGCCCTCACAATCCAAAAATCAGAGAGCCTTCTGTATACGAAATAATTTTATTAAAATATTTATAATGTTTTTGATTTTTAACAAGATTTATTATTGTGTATGTATTATACGAGGAAGTTCGAGTTCGGCTGTAGGCAGAAATTTAATTTTCTGTTATTTCAGCCTTGGCTTGACTTCGGAGTCAGCAGACCAACCCTCCTAGGTCACACCAAACATCTATATACCCTGAAATGAAATGAAAAATAAACATTATTCTGGGACTTATTGTAATTAGTTATATTATTATTCTTAGGGGAAAGATTAATGATAATGTACAGTCATTGGAATAATTGTCTGGCTGTATAACTTACAATTCAATGAATCAGTAATTACGGCACATTTTGTCGACGGGAGAAAAAAATAAAATCATATATGAAAAGATAAGACCAACCTAAATATTTACTTAACTTTTGATTAGGAGGTGGATAGAAGAAAGACTTATTAGGTCAAGAATATAGCAATTATTTTTTGTTTTCTGGAATTAAAATAGTCTGTGGACGAACATGAATCAAACATTTATTACTGAAATTATTGAAATTAATAATGAAAGATGTGGCAATAAAGGTATTTTATTTTGTTAACAAATAAGTATCATAAGCTGAATTAAAATAAATATAGAAACAAAAAAATTAAAGAAAAATAATTTAATTTTTTTTTCTGTTGCTTGTCAATAATGAAACAAAATGGAACATAAAAAAAGGGAATAAATATAGTGAATAATGAATGCATTAAAAACATGTTGATGTGTTTAAGAGGTGGATAGAAGAATGAGTTTTTAGGTCAAGAAAATAGGAAGTTTTTTTTTTTTTTTGGGTTTTTAGGAATTGAAATAGGAAATTACCCAGAACGTATTGCCGTCGGAAATTAGGAAAAAGCCACCCAAGCTAAGAATAACGGCAAGTTACATGTGAACGAAGATGAATCTTTGTACATTTAATTGGGGGGGGGGGGATACTTGGCGGTTGAGCGGATTTTTTGATCTTTATCAAAGTTTTATTAAACTCTTTTCCCGTCATGTTTTTTTTTAAATTTTATTATATTATTGTATTTAATTTTTTTTTTATTTATTTCAAAAATGAATATACAATAATAAATTGCCTTAAACAGTATTTGGATATTTAAATTATTTTTCTTTCAGTATTTTATTTGTCTTCTATTAACAGAATTAGTGACAAGACGATGTGTTACCCTACTCAACCTCCACTGGTATCGACAATGCACGGCTTGAAAGCGGCGCCAAGACCTCCTGGAGCCTAGCTAGGTGACAGCTGTGCGTTGAGCGTTATCCGATGATAAGACTCTTACAATTATTAATTACAACTCTTATCTATCGCCGTTATCTCGGAGCTGAGTTCAAGGTTAGGGAAGGACAAATCTCAACCATATATATATTTTTTTAAAATAATATCTTTGGTTACTACAGTCACGCATACCAAAACCTGGACCCGCATAACAAACACAATGTCTTTCCCGCTATACAGATACATCGGTAAAATCTTCCATAAACTTAACGGCTTCAGATCAGGGCTTCCATAGAGAGATCTGACTATTTTTCTTTTTTAAAAACGTAACAATTATTTCATTTTTCAAAAATGACAACAATTTTGGAATTTACAGAAGAACAGCATGAAGAAAGCCTATTTGACGTTTAATTAAGTTAAAGCCTAAGATCTCAAAATAGTATCCTTGAGTGTCCTACCAACAAGATTTAACGGAAAGAAATAGATTCCTTTTAAAGTTAATAACAATTAAATAAATGTTCAAAAGGACGAAAACTAATTTGTCTGAAAGAGGATGCCAAGAATATCCTTCGGACCGTCAAAAATTGTCAGATTCAGACGTTCGCAGGATGGTCCGCCATTATTGTCCTCATGAAAATAATTTCAAAGGACAAACAACATAAAATAAGTTATAAAATGAATATAAATTACATAATTATTATGACTGCTAGAGAACTTATTAGATCACTAAGTTCATTAACTTGACTATTTTCAGGCCTACTTAAGCATAAAGGAGTTGAGCTTTAGGGCTTCACTAAACCATGCAATTTATCTCGTATCCAATCCTTACTTCAAAATCTTTCAAAAAATCTTAAATATTCCTTACTATAACACAAATAAATTTCTCCATAATGGCCTTAATGTTCCATATGTTATTAATTTAGCCAAAACCTATTCATTCATAGTAAACTATATTTTTAATCCTAAAAAAAATATATATATATATATTTAAATTTTAATATTAATGAATAAAGTAATTCAAGTCATATTATTTGAAGTGATATTGAGAACTTATTTAAGTTAGTATTTGTAATAGGAATAAAGCATAACATATTTGTTATGTAACTTGTTTGTGAAACAGAATCTATTGGATGTCTTTACAAATGTTAATACATTTCATTACTAAAACATACAATTTTATTATTATACTAAAAAATGAAATTGTAATGGTATTTTATTTTGTAAATAAATAATTATTGTATGTTATATAATTACTATATTGTTCATAAACACCATTAGGTGAATTAAAATAAACATGGAACAAAAAAAAAAAAAAAAAAAAAAAAAAAAAGTAAGGCAAAATAATTGATTTTTTTTTTTTTATTTCTACTACTTGCAAACTTTAACGAAGAAAAAAAAATGGAGTATAGGGAATAAATACAGCAATTAATGCATTGAAAAAATGTTAATGTTGTTTATTTGCCAGTATAATGCATTTAAGATAAACAAACCTTGAATACATGAATAATTAAGAAATATAAAATTTTAATATAAATAACATGTTTTCTCGACTACTTGTGAAATTCAATAATTATTTCTCTATTTATTTTTAATCTATTTGTATTTTAATTTACTTATATGACTTCTGACTACTTTAACGTTTACTAGACAAACTCTCTGAGTTTCAAATTATGTAATCACAAATGAGTCATTCACATGAATATAGTCTGGCCTGTCTAGACGTAGCGACATGTTTGGTTGAATAAATCCAATCCAATAAAAAAGTGTTAAATTTTTTTTTAGATTTTTGCCAGAAGCATTCCATAAATACCATCCCAACGTTGTAAAAATGTCAAAAATTAATAAAATGCTGGATATCAAAGACAGCTGTTATGTAGAGTAATGTCAAACAAAGTTAAGTGACCAGAAGTATGGATCGATTCTTAAGTAGGATTATATTGAAGTTGAAAAACCTTTATGGTGAAACGTCCGGAGAATATTTCGTAATTATATCTTATAATTTTTTTCTTAGCACAAGTCAGAAGCTTCCATAAGAGACCAACATCAGAACACCCAGCAGATCTACTACCTAAGACTCCAACTGGGCAAGCATCATACCTTGAATCTACATACAAGATCTAAAAGACAAGAAACTGCTCGTCGTTTTCGACTGCTCCCAAATATTTACTAGACAAACGTTCAAACCTTCCAGTTAATTACAAAAGACTCATTTACATTTCAATAATTAGACCTATTCGACATGATTCAACTTTGTTGCTCCACTAAACCTTCCGATTCTTATCCGCATCCCATTGTTAAATTAAAAAATTATTTGTTAAATCCTCAATGTTCCGTATTTTGTCACTTATCCATAATGGTCTATGAAAAAAATTTCATTTTTTTATAACTGAAGATGAATGGGTAACATTCGAAACCAGTGTTCTAATAAACTAAACTACCACCAAATTTTAAATCATTTTAAATTTTAATTTTAAAATATAGGCTGAGTTTCGGGGCTCCACTAAACCATCTAATTCATCTCGTAACCAATCCTTGCTATCCAAAATCTTTGAAAAATCCTTAATTCTCCATACTTTGTTACAAATAAACTTATAGCTAAGGAGATGAATTTGTCAGGGGTGCAGTCAAGGTTGAATAAACACAGCCAGTTTTTAAATGAAAAAGTTATATTTTGGCGTGCCAACGTTTCGACCTGCCTTGCAGGTCTTCATCAGGGCTAAAATAACAAAAATTGGATGTGACCAAGATTATACTAACATTAAAAAAAAAATAAATAAAAAAAAATTTAAAAATGAAAAAGAAACAAGAAAAAATCTGCAGTTAATTAGATAATTGAATACAAAATAGTAATAAAGTCTAGTCGTCACGAAAAGAAGTTGGCTTTGGGACCTTCTCATATAGAACTTTAATCGAAGTACCAACCAGTGGGTAGTTACTTCACAAGTTATTAAGTTATTATGTACATTATTGTCACATTTACTTGATGTATGTCTTTTATGTACAGTTGTAAATTTCAATAAATGGATAAATTAAAAAAATATATATACAAGTTTATTGAAGAGTAATTTCTTTCCAGTTTTTTTTACATATTAAAAACCCTGGTGAGAAATATCGATTATTTTAATTGATCACAGATAGAGCTTTGAACACCCGGTGTATTTGCAATAGCTCTTGAATTTTTTTTTAAATTTTATTTCCAATTAGTTGAAGTGGATGAACCAAGATACTATCATAATCTTTCGAACCTAAATTATAATCTCTGCTCTATGAATCTTAATTTTATTTTATTATAAGTAATAGGTCCCCATTAATTCAACAATTTAAATTTATCAACTACATACTACCAATCTATTAAATAGAAATAGACTTGAGAAATAATGCCATTATCGTAAACTAGCCGACGCATAGCGGGGTATTTGCTTTCAAATGCTGGCCAAACGTCCATTGTGTAAAATTTATCTCAGACGAAAAGGAATTAATGTCAGAGATAGTTGAATTGTCTGTCAACAATGTATTAGTCTAATTCCTTTGCCTGGATCATCTTTGAACCAGGTGTAACACTACAAAGTCAACACTCTCTATTTGTGCGCTCACTTTTTAACTTTTATCAGGATATTTATCTGTGTAAAAAGTAATTTTTCTAGAGTTTGGAATTTTTTTAGTTTGATTATGGGTCAATCTGAAGCAGGTAAGTGGGTAAATATTTATCATTCTTTAGCATTAATTAGATCGTTTGTAATTTAGTTATACTACAAAGAAAAATATAAAATCTTTTGGTTTTTTTTAGTTAGGATTGATGAATTAAATGCCACTTCTATTGAGATTCAATCCTAATTGTATTGATCCTTATATATCATCATGCGTACCTCAAGTGTTTTTTTTTAGTGTCAAATTTAAAAGAATACGAATGTTTTTGTTATACTTCCAAGCATTTCCAACCGCTTTTTTTTATATCAACATAATGAGGAATGATTCAGCTTTAAGAATATATAATCGGTAATCGCGGATTAGCGCGAATGTGCGTGTACATGCCAGTTAATGTCTTTTTTTTTTCTTTTTTTTTTTGCTTGATTGTTTTTAAGATAATTTTTAATATTTTTTTTTTTTTCCTTTTAGGACCTTTGGAAGTCAAAATAATGGCAAGAAAAAATGTATTTGACACCATGCGTCAAAAAAATGACCTTAATTCTAAATTAAAATTAGAATATGCCCAGAATAATTTGTTAAAATTTAAAGATTACTCAAAAAACCAAATAAATGCAATCAAGCTTAATTTTTCTCATTTTCAGCCACAGTTTTAACAAAAGTGGATGGCATCGCACAAAAAAGAAGATATTTTTGTCAATATTAATGAAGTATTCAAGATTAAAAAATGAAGACTTCAAGTTGAATTATAATTACTAATGGTAAAAATAGGTCAAAGGCGACCATTAAATAGATTTGAAGAATGCAGAACTTTGTTTATGACTCTGATGCAAACATATTTCTAACTTCACTCGTGCCCACTGCAGTTAACTTGTGGATTATGTGAAAAGCGAGTTGTTTGACAGAATCTAACACCATCCTCGCCGCGCTTTTGCTGTCCCATCAGAATTAGGTTTGTCAAGGATAACGCAGGCATATCGAATAAAGAAATACGATATATTCAAAATTCATCAAACCAATTAGAAGAATCAACAATTGTATTGGGACAAAGATTGTATAATGTGAAGCATACATTGTTACTGAAAATAGTTTACGCTAAAGTGAGTAATGCCGCAACTCAAACTCAACGTCTTGTCTACAAATGAAACGAAATGTTATATATGTGGTGCAACATTAAATGAGTTGTCGCAGACTACAAAGAAAAACCAAACAAATCCTTCCTATAAGAAACTATAGACGTGCTTCTACCACCTGAGCAGAAATATAACTTTCCAAACATTCAGGAGCGAAATGTTTCTTCAAGTGATGGAGATGGGTCATCTGATGAAGGAATTGACATCACTTTCAGAATAATTTCAAGGAAGTGGTGTGCGTGTAATTGATAAACATTAATAGTTAATTAATAGTTAATAGTTAATAGTTAATAGTTAATATTTAAAACAGCAAAAATTATATTATTTTCTTAAAACCTATTTCTATTTTCATATATAACCTATTTTCAACATATCTGATCAAATGAAATGAATTAAACATCAGAAATATTTTTGGCCAAGAAAATCAGTCAAATACCCCACCAGAAGAATATCTGGAATGACAATTACCACCTTTGTTTAATGACGTCTGGCAATGTTACGTCAGAATATCTGACGCTCAAATACTAAATCAAGGATTTAGATACATAATCACATTTCGACGGACTATTATTTTAATATAATATTTTCTTAGGATTAAAAAAAATGCTATGGAACGAGTTCTCATAAGAGTAACAATATAGTGTAGAAATCATTTTTTTTTTATAAATATATACACTGATATATAAAACTTTGTAACAAAATATACCAAGCCAATGAACTAAATTAAAAACCTAATGACATTACAAAAACTTGTAAAGAAACCTTGCCCATTGGCACCGCTCTAATTAAAGTTCTATATTATTGGATTGTCTAGAAATGGATGCAGGTTTATAAAAAAAACAAAAAAAAAACTATTAATAAATTATTGGAAAATATTTTTATTAATAAAAAAAAAATATATAGTTTAAAAAAACTAGAAAAACACACTTTTATGGCAAATCTAACTAAAAAGCTAAGTGTGGTGAACGATTTGCAGCAGTCGGACCTTTTAATTTTTTGAGTTCAAGGTTCGAAGCTAATTTCCTTGTATTACTCGTGATTTTTTTGCAATTTTAATACAGTTTATCCAAAATCAACCAAAAATTTTTGTTTTTTTGACATACCTTAGAGTAGGAAAGGGCAAATTTTTACTTTAAAAATCCCATCTTGCACAAAATGAAATGATCTACAACTTATAGTATATGACATTTTTTTATTGGATTAGCCATTTCTGTGTTACGGACTCTAAAACGTGGCCAAAACTTTTTCTGAAAGTTGGCAAAATTCGTCGATGTTTGACAATCGATAGTGGCTAAACGCCTAAATCAAATTCAGCTTAAGGGGTGTCTTTAGGAGCACAATTTAATAAAATTTAATTTTGTAAATATACAATTTTTTGATCAAAAACATTTTTCTATGTTTCTTTTTTCACAAGTCTGAAAAAGGTCCCCCCCCAACCGTTTTCCACTTATCAAATTTAATTTAATTTCTGATATTTTGTTCTTAGGACCCATCTGGACCATATAAAAACATAAACCCTATTACTTCACATTTTGCGAGGCAGACCCTCACTTTAGGAGTAATTTAACTAGACTAAGTAAGAACATTAGAAGACAAAGTTGTGGTGTTATTGTATTGTCATTGTTCCTTGAAACGTGCGCAAATTTTCAAGTTAATCAGATTAATGAAAGTTAGTGAAAATTACGATAAAGTATTCCGTTCCGTTACGTACAGGTGAAGCTAATAAAAGCGTATTAAAAAAATACGATTCAATCTTCGCAATACGTTTCTACCAACTTGTTGGCTCCTCTGAATAGAATTTTTAACCATTCCCGATTTCTATCGACAACTGATCAACAATTATTTCATCGCTTATGAATTGGTCCACGTTTTTATAAAATGGTAATTGGTAGGCTAGAGGTCTGAAGAGATGGACAGTTGTATTTATTTGTTTATTTGTTTGTTTTTTTTGGCCGATTTATGCTTGGGTTCTTTCAGTTGCCTTAAAGTGGTCAGTATTGTTCGAGCTTTTAACTGTTATTTCCTCTGCAAATTTTTGAACAGTTCTGGGATTTATATCCACCAAAGCTCTTAAAATATCGTTATCCAGAGAAGTCCAGCCACAAACCTCCTTGCTTTCAAGGCTGCTTCCCCTCTCCACATTGTTTAAACAATTGATAAACGCCTGCACAACTCACGCTATCGTCACCACGCACTTTATTGATGCTTCTGGCTCTTTGGACCCTGTTACGACCCAGTTTTAACCAGAAAATCGAATAATTATAAGAAAATCTTTACAAATGATTTTCGTATAATTATACTTATAGAATAATAAAGAAGAAGAATAAATATTGACATCTATAAATAAAAATAATATTTTGTAAAATATCTTTTAAATATAAATATTTTATTACACTGAGGGGCAATTTAACCCATTAATCTAATGTTGCATATATGCAACATTAGTCTAAAAAAAATGTTTAATTTTTAAAAGTTCAAATATTTTTCAATTTTATTACATCACCTTATTATTTAAGGTCTGTAATTATTTAAAAAAAAATTAAAACAAAACAAATTTTGTGTTATTTTAATCTATTGGAAAATAATAGTACTGTTGGTAATTTTTTCAACGCTAGTGAGTAGATAGATTTAAATGACAATTTCACCCAAATATGAGTTACTACAATTAAGTAGTATGAGTGATGTATTGTTAAAATACACCCAGAATGCTTTAAAGCATACAACAATTGTGTCGTCTAGTTGCAAAACCGGCCATCTCCAAAAAACAAAATTTTTCAGGAGAGCTGATTTTCTGTTACATCACGACAAAACGAAGTAGGAAGAAAATCTCTTCGGTTTTTAGTGACACAAGGGTAGTGTGTTTGAAAGCACTTTTTCACATGGAAGGGGCAAGTGGAGGGGGTGAGTTATTCAATTTTTTATTTTGGATTTGGCCACTTTTGCAACTCATTTTGGAGTTGGCCGGTTTTGCAATGAATTAGAACTTAAAAATCACTAAATTTAATGAAAATATTGGTTTTTTTTTTTTTTGATGCAAATGAACAAAACTTTCTTCAATAAGTGAATATTAATTGAAAAAATTAAACTCTGAAATGTGGTGTAAATCAAACATCTAGAAGGAAAAACTGGCAAGAATTATTTTTAAAGTAATAAGTTCCGAAAATGGACGGAGAGAAATAGAAGGCAGAAGTTGAAAAAGCCAGGGGCCGCTATATGTTGTCTGTTGTGCTAAAATAAGAAGAAGAATTTCCGAAAAACGTGATTTAGAAAAATATAAAAATTCAGTTATTATATTAAAAAGGCATAACTCCCCATTTGCTTTTATCCATTTATACTACATGTTTCAGAGGTTGTCTGTTGCTCCATCTTCAGGTTCTACAATCATTATGTTATTTTATAATTCTTTACTATATTATTACATCACTTTACAATTTTTGTTTTTTTACCTAACACTGTGATATTCTCACTTGGTCATCTCTTCTACTCTGACACCACTGGGCAATGTTCAATTATTGTTTTGTTTATTTATTGTCAACATTCTGGCCTATTTAATATGGTTCCTATTTTACCATTCCATTTCCATTCTATTAGTTGTATTGTCACTACTATTTACATTTTTATTACTTTTATTTATTAATGATTTTATTCTTACATGGACTATTTATATTTTCAGTCTATCTATTAATTTAGCATAGCTTGTACCAATTTTATGTGTATCTGTTTTGTAGTTTACTGTCTGGTCTATTGTTTTATTTATATAAATTACTTCCATTATTTTTCTATTTTTGGTTTTATTCTCATGATTTAATATGGTTGTATTTTCAAAGTCAAATTCATGTTTGAATTTGTTTGTGTGTTCTCACAGTGCAGTCTTATTATTTTTCTCTTTGTTATTTATTCTTTTGCAGTCATATTTATGCTGGTTTACTCTTTTAATTAAATTCTGTTTGGTTTCACCTATCATTAATAAATAAAAGTAATAAAAATGTAAATAGTAGTGACAATACAACTAATAGAATGGAAATGGAATGGTAAAATAGGAACCATATTAAATAGGCCAGAATGTAGACAATAAATAAACAAAACAATAATTGAAAATTGCCCAGTGGTGTCAGAGTAGACGAGATGACCAAGTGAGAATATCACAGTGTTAGGTAAAAAACCAAAAATTGTAAAGTGATGTATTAATATAGTAAAGAATTGTAAAATAACATAATGATTGTAGAACCTGAAGATGGAGCAACATACAAGCTCTGAAACATGAAGTATAAATGAATAAAAGCAAATGGGGAGTTATGCCTTTTTAATATAATAACTGATATTAATCTCCTTAAATGAAACATTTAAAGTAAAAATTCAGGAACATATACTCTTGCGGTATTATCGTCTTCAACAGGCTTACACATTTCTTCCTGATATTTTTCTTCATCCCTCTCATCTACTTCTCTGCTTCCTCCTTCTTGAGCAGGTGATGCTACGACGTTGCAGTAAAAAAATCAAACGATCTGTAGAAAACCTCCCCTTGAACTAGCACCTTATTATTTTGTTTGGTTCTGAAAAATCTCTTTGTTGGGGCGACTTTGAAGTTCCATAATGGAGGGGGTTTGAGGAGGGCATTACTGGGACTCCAATCAAGATTTGTGTAGTCTCTTCCTGGCTTGAACACAGTTCCACTTTCCGAGAGAATGCCGTAAAACTCTGAAGGCTGAACGAGAGTCTCGATTTTCTTTAACTTCATCTCAATTTGGGTAAAAAACCCGATCTGGAGGGTTTTTTTTCTTCTCCATGTTGCATGGTCTCTTTGTCTTTTTCTTGCTAAATTAGCTGGAACTTCTTCTACAAAACTTCTCCATAAAGATCGAATGAAAAGTGCACGAAACGATAAAGGCATAAACGTTAACTACAGGAAGAGTAGGAGCAGACTGATAGTTGCCTGATAAGAGGTCTTCTTGATCTGGAACAACAGCGCGGTCTAGCGGATGTGGAGATGGCCGGTTATGAAACTCACTCACGGAAGGATTTGGCCGGTTTTGCAGCACACTGTGTTTTTCAAACGCAGGTTTAACAAGGATTTCACGGGTTTTTGCGAGGTTTCTTGTTTCCAATAGATGGAAAATGTATCTTAGGACTCAGAAAACAGAAAAAACGTATTTCTCAAAATTGAGGAGTTGGCCGGTTTTGCAACTAGACGACACAATTAAATTGTGATTTTTATATGAAAAAAGTGTGAAAATTGTGATTTTTTTCCTTTGAAAGATTTCATGATTCAAACAATTGCGACAAAAGGTTTCATAAAACAGTATATATATATATATATATATATATATATATATATATATATATATATATATATATATATATATATATATATTATTGGCCTTATCCATCTCTGGAAAAATAAAATTAAAAAAATAAATATTTACATATATAGCCTATAGGCCTATGTTGCATTTTCTGCTGTCATTCTGGCTAAACTATATTATAATATGTTTAATTTTCTTTAAATTAAACTACCATAAAAATACTCCATTAGAGAAAAATCAAAACTTTCAAGTCATTCTTGCTATGGCCCTAAATGGGTTAAAGAAAACAAGAAAGTTTTCATTATTTTTTACAGACAACCCAATAGTACAAATAATTTATGTGAGCACAGATCACCTATGTCTCATCCATTTTGAGTTAAACTTGCACAAACAATTACAGGCAACGAAATAATATGTAGAAAAAATATGATATACTCATATATTAAAATAAAAACCATGATCCACGAAAATCAAAAAAATTCTGATCTATAGTAGTAGTCACGAGACCATCTTCTTTTCATACAGCTTGTAGAATTATCGGGAATCGAGTCCGGATACTAGTGGATTCAAGTGGCAATGGATTCCATTATGAAAGGATTGGTATCCGGTTCAAGCCGAATCAGCAACAATGAGATATTAAGGTCATTTTGAATTAGTTCACAGCTGACATAATAGCGAGTATTAATGATTTAACGAAGTATTTTGGATAAGAAGGACTGTGTAAAAAAAGAATACGATAGTTAGGGGATATTTGTATCATTGAAAATATGCCTGATAATTGTTATATAGATAAGTTATTTGTGCAGTATTAGGAGATTAGAACGCTTGTTGAGTAAACAGTGGTGTATCGAAATCGTCGACCGGCTTATTTTTAAAAAATCTCCTATGAGGTTTCAATGTTTCTTGTCGAGATAATCCAGGATAACGTGTATGTTTGAGAAATGTACACTATTAAACAAGAGAGGCACGATGTGAAAGTAATTTTTTGAGAATTATCGGGAACGGAAAAAATAAAAAAATATCAAGAGACGTTGTAATACTATGTAGAATAAATGAAGTGTACAGCTTAGAATCAAGTTTTGTTAAACTCATAAATAGTTACATATGTACATAATTTATATATCTGATATAGGTTAACTGAACATATGTTTCTAATCAACTATCGATTAAACGTTTATGATAGAGTCGATTAAATATTAATGATTATTAGTTATCCATGGTTATTAGTCCACATAACTATCACCGAAATATAACAATAAATATACTATTTAGAGAAAGGATAGAAAATAATAAAAATAAAACAAATATATTACAAATCAAAATATATTTCGTTACCATCATGAAGAAAATGTTAAACAATAAACAAATTGGCCTTCTGAATCGTCAAAGATATAAAAGGACGACTATCGATAATTTGAAACTCGAGGGAACAGAAAAAAAAGTTCAAATCAACGAGAGATCAAATATAATCGTGTACAATATGGTCTTTAAAACATAAAAAAAAACAAAAAAAAACTTACTACTAGATATTAAAATAAAAAAACTTTTTTTCATCCAAAGCAACGTAGTACTTAAACAGTAGGTCCCAGCGACAAACGTGATATAACAAAAAAAAACTTCATTAAATTTCTGATTCGCCCGGTTAGCCATAGCAGCATAAAGTGACGTTAAAGAAATAAACAAACAAATTTCTGATAAGGAAACTGTCGTCAAATTTTCAATCCAAGCTATACCAACAGAGCTAGGGCGTGTCAACACTAAACAATGAAGGCAAAACTTTACTTTTTTATTCAAATCAATATAGATCCTAAACTGTAGGTCCTAGCAACAAATGTTATATGACAAAAAGTATTCTTCATTAAATTTCTGATAAGGTAACTATAGTCGAATTTTCGATCAGATCAACACCAACATACCTACAGCGTGTTAAAATGTTACATGTTTGATGGTGAAAAAGAAGCTACAACCTATTTTTTTTTATTCGAATCAATATAGCTCCTAAACGGTAGGTCCTAGCGACTAAAGTTATATAAGAACAGGTAACCTCCATTAAATTTCTGAACAGGAAACTGTCGTTAAATTTTCAATCAGAGCAACTCCAACAGAGCTAGAGCGTGTCAAAATGTTACATTTCTTAATGTAAAAAAAAAAAAAAAAAAAACACAGGAAAAAGAATACTCTCCAGCCAAAAGAAATAGGTATCCATGTCAAAACAAAAATACATAAGCTGCCCCTGATATTTTACAGCTGGTTACTATGGCAACGCTGATCAGTGCTACTATTGCCAACATAAAAAAAACTCAAATACATTTTTAACTAAAAACATATGAATTACTAACTTGATAAAAAGAATATTTTATCTCAAGTCGTTTTTATTTTATACACCTGCATGAAGAACAATTAGACATTGTTCATGGATTTAACAAACAAAACTTCTAATTACGAAAATTAAGATTTATTTTTATTTACTCTAGCTACATAATACATTCCTGCTAGGTATTATTTTTTAAAAATAATTTTTTAGTTCCTAGCGAATTAATTATTAGCTTTTAGTTTTTAAAGATATAGCATAGTAGCCACCAGAAAGAAATATAATTAGAAATAGTGAATAATAATGAAGGTGATTTGAATTTTATAACTTGTTTGGATTCAAATATAAACAAAGTGAGATGATAAAGAATAAAATGTAATAAAAGTTTTGTTTTTTTAATTAATGATGATTGATGTAATATGGTAAATAGTTGTTAATGTTTCTAATGAAACAATAACTCTAAAACATGAATACCCTCCACAATTTTGTTTTTATTTCTGTACAATAGAGAAAAAAATGCACAGTAACTATTGGTCAGTAGAGAATGATGACCAAATCAAAACACTTTGATAAATAGATTGAGGGTCATGGGCAAGGTCAGCATTTATAGTACACTTCCACTTCATTCATTCAATTACTCTGCAAATTTGAAAACAAAATAAATCCATTATTATCTTATTTTAAAAATCCTATCTTTATATATACAGGGTGAGTACCTCTTAGTGTAAAAAAAAAAAAAAAAAAAAAAAAAAAAAAAAAAACCCTTTGACCACATTTTCGGATTTAGCATTAAATTTCCTTTAAGAGAAAAGTACATGTAACCTTGAATTTTACAAACGTGGGATCTAAAGAACAGCTTGATCTTCACCTTATTTAGGGAAGTTACAATGTCTTATATTACTTCAATGCTCACCGTTTTTCGAAAAAAAACTATCCACAAAACTTCAAATCTTACAAAAACTTGCAAATTTAATCAGCTTTTGAATGATATGTTAAAAGGAATGTTTGTGTTTTGATTTCATGGAGAAATTTACTTTTAAAACCGGAAAAGCATGGTGTTTTTATTTGGCATACAAGTCAGTTACTTGAGTAAAACAGACACTGTGATTATCGCTTAGTGGAAATATGCATTTTAAACATAATAAACTCTTCAGAAGAATAAAAAGCAAAGAAAAAATGTATTGTTTAATAGAAAATAAAGGAAAACTGTCAATAAAGTGACACCAGATCAAAGGATTTTATGTTATTACATTTATTTATTTATTATTATTATTTAGGATTTATTTTATTAGATTTTCACTGTAAGGTTTCGAACCCAATGATAATGAACATAGACCTCAATTTTGCCATTAGCTTCTGAATGCAGATGATTTTGAAGAATATTACATTTGAGGTGAATTTTATGGACAGATGTGTCTGTTTTTACAGGGGAAGGCATTTCTACCTTTTCATGTATATCGTTGGTTTATTTTTTACTTTATTTTTTCCCATTACTTAGATAACGGATCAACTAAATATAAGTCAATCACTTTCATAGCAATGAAGTGTATCAATAACTTTTACTTTTTTTTTTTTTGTAAAATGATCTTATACTACCTATATACTATGACAAAAATTTATATCCTCTGTCTAACAATCTGAGGTATTAGCCATCTATTACTGTGTCCATCTACTGTTAGAGGAATGTGTACAGAACAGTCATTAAAATATATGCAGATAGGCAAGCAGCCAATGGTGCTTAGAAGAACTTTGCAAACAGAGCAAGGCTAGTGAAAGAACGTTAATGTTAACCTTAATAGGCTGTCTGCTCTTCTGAAATTTTTATCATTTTTTGAGTATACGTATATGTATAAATGTAAGTCTATCGTCTGAGATAGATATCAAAATAAATGAAGTCTTCGTCTGAGAAATGAATCCAATTAGATGCATAGGATGAGTTCATCAAACCTAAGAAAATCAAAATTTCAGATTGGGAAAATGAATTTTATATTGAACTAAGTAGTTTATTAGTATCCAAAAGCCACTGAAGGATATTGGTTTCAGATCTACCACGGTCTGACGATTTTAACTATCATTCCCAAACAAATAGAGTTTCATCGTTTTCAAAATTTATTTGTTTTAATTTTTAAAAGGACACTCTCTCTTCCTGTTTAACCCTTTTGGCAGGACACTTAACGATATTATTTTGAGATCTTCCAGGATCTAATGGTTTTTAATGGTCACAGGATAGATAGTCTGCCATTTTTTCCTTTTTGAAAATTATATATATAATTACATTTTTAAAAATAGAAACTCTCTCTTCCAGTTAAATCCTCCTTTAATATAATAGGGTGTATAAAAAAAAAAAAAAATGACCGTTATTTAAACAAATATTTGTATTATTATTTCTTTGAGATAATAATACAATTAATGCTCAAAGTATAGTCCATTGTTATTACCCATCTGCTAGCCAATTGCTCGATGCCACACTGATACCATTCCTTGGGATGGCTGTCAAAGAATTCTTGGACAGCATTTTCAACTTCCACAAAATTAACAAATTTTTTCCCTTGATGAAAATGGGCCATGGATCGATACAAGTAGTAATCCAAAGGTGCGAGGTATGGACTATATGGTGGATGAGGCTGGAGTTCAAACCCATGAAGTTCTGTAAACTTTTCTCAACTTTTGTTAAATTGTTGAGGAGTAAGTTCATGAGGGACCAGTCTACAGGTCTTTTTCCCCTTCCCCATGGAGAAAAGATGGTGACTAACAGTATCTTTCAACACACCACACTCCCTGGCAAGTTCGCGAGTACTTGTGGACAGATTTGACTCAACAGCTTCCTTCAGAACCTCATCAATATCCATTAATGGTCAAAGAAGTCCAGTGTTAGTAAACAAGCTTAGAGAATGCTCTAAAGGGATTATTAAGTATTGATATATAATAAATAGCATTAATATATATAGACTTTGGAACTCTGGAATTTGATAAAATGGTCATTTTTTTTTTTATACACTCCATTATATAAAAATTCACTTGAGTTCCAATTATGGAGTGATAAAATGATAACTTATAAATACTATTGTTTGATAATAGTATAAATAAAATCATCGTATACGTATGCTAATATGAATCAAATTGGTCCACTCTCTTCTTCCAAATAGATTTTAATTTATTAAAATGAATTAAAATTTATGTAATGATATTATTTAAAAAATATATATATATTTGGTGGTGTTACTATTCTTCTAAAATCATATTCATAAAAAAAGTAATAAATTATGCTTGAAATAATGTTGCAATGTATGTGTTTTTTTTTAAAAATAAATAACTTTAATAGTGACAGCTGACAGTTAAAATAAAAGGACCTAATAGTGCAAAATGGAGATATCTAAGGATAAATAAACATATCCAGAGTTAACCACAATCTTAGTTACTTGTTCTTTAGGCTCCGATCCATTTAAGCCTTAAACTGAAAATAAATATTTCAACATTCAAATAGAAATTAATATTTATATGAATACCGCAAAATGGGATCACATTAGTACGGTGGGGTAAAAAGAAGGAAATCACCACAGAAACAATTCTGTACCAATTTCACCCCACCGTACTAATGTGACCCCATTTTACGGTAGTTTTTAAAATAAAATTAATAAAACAGAAGCAGCATATTATTGATTCTTGATTGTAATGTTTTCCTTTTATTTAAATTGATTCATCCAAACTAAAATTTACTGATTTTTTATATTCAGTGTAAAAATCAAAATATTATATATATATATATATATATATATATATATATATATATATGGATAAATTTCTTGACTGTTACTATTAAATGTTAAGTAAGGTTCTTGAGGTTGTCATAAAATAAAAAATCAACTATTTTGGCGACGTTTCGAGACTATATTGTTCTCATAATCATGCCCTACAGTGAAAAAAAAACAGGTTACAATAAAATTATATAAGTTATTTCAAAACATAAAGTTAGCATGTTGTTATATACCTACCTGTACTGTAGCTAACTTAATGTTTTGAAATAACTTGTATAACTTATATAATTTTATTGTAACCTGTTTTTTTTCACTGTAGGGCATGATTATGAGAACAATATAGTCTCGAAACGTCGCCAAAATAGTTGATTTTTTTATTTTATGACTGAACCTCAAGAACCTTACTTAACATATATATATATATATATATATATTATATCTTATCTAAAAAAACAAAAAAAACACAATATCACAAAATGTACAATAAATTTATTAATATCTTATAAACGGTAACAAAAATAACAAATTATGCTTGTGCAAGAGTTCAAATTTAATAAAGTATACACACCTTTTACTTCCAAATGATAAAATTTAAATACTATAGGAATCTAATTATGATTTTAAAAAAATAAAAATGACTAGACTTATAACAGTATCCTGAATATTTTACACTATCTCAAAAAAGAAAAAAGAAAAGAAGAAATGGAATGCAAAAGGAATGTTCTAAACACTATTTCAATAAAAGCTGATCTAAATCAATCGATAACTATTACATAAATATTTTTATTATAATTATATTTAAACTTTCATAAAATTGATTTACATTACAGCACAAACATTTAATAAAATGTATTTAATGTAACATTGTAACACATATAATATACAACATTAACGTGGAATAAGAATTTAATAATATAAAGACATTTACAAATAATATTAAAAAAAAAAAAAAAAAAGAAGAAAAAAAAAAGCTAAATACATTAATACAGCAGCAAGATAACAAAAAAGCTTAAAAAAAAAGAAAAAGAAATGAGTATATCCAAAGTATGTGTAAAAGTGGGTAACACACAATATATAATTAATACAAATATATATATCATCACAGAGATCTTTAAATAATTATATAGAGAGTCTAAATACATGTATAGAAAATATTTTCAGATATATAAATTTTAAAAAGGGGGATTGGAATTATTGTTATTTATTTTTCTCAATTAAAAGATGTAAAATATAACAAAAAATATATATATTAATAAAATAAATTACAAATATTTACAACGATTAGTAACTACATTTCTAGCCCTATTTAACAAAATATATTAAAAGGAATCGTAAATATCTAAAATCTCTGGTAAGAATTTTTGTTAGAACTTTACCTGAAAATATAAATAACAGTATACCAATTTTTATGAAATTATGTACCGCTGTTTTTGGCTCAAATATATGTCAACCTCCCTATTTTGAAAATATTTTTCTACATAAAAAATAATAGATGAAAGCTTATGTTTAATGCTGGGCTAACTATAAATATTGATTTCCTTATGAAAATAATAAAGTTATTATATACATAATAAGTCTATTAATAATAAGTCAATGATAAAGCTATATTTTTTTAAAGCGAAGTGTTATGAATTTTATTTTATAAACTGAAATAAACTATGAAGGTAATTAAAATTCAAGCGTTGGTTTAAACTCAAATTGTCCTAGATTGACTTTGAGTGTAGATCAAACGTTTATTTTACGAGAGCAAATATAAGAGAAATACTTTGACCTATATTTAGCCAAATACAAATTTACATTACAGTACATGCCTTTATTATTTAATTAAGTTTACATTTAGCAAGTAATCTGCAATTTAATACATTATGTGAGATGCAATTTTCTATTGAAATGTTAGTAAATTCATTGCCCTCAGATAATGTATAAATAAATATTTAATTCGATAATCGGTACATAATATTAAAAACAAGACGTAGAAAACTCTCAATTATCTTTGGGCGGATTATCTGAGGTTTTCCTATTAAAACGTACAATGACCTAAATATAAGAAAAAAAAATTTTTTTTTTGTGAAAAAGTAATATGAAATTACAATGTTTATAACCTCGTAATTTTATTTTCAGACTTTTTACATAAAATAAAAACATTTTGGTGTAATTTATATCCCTTTTCTCTTATTTTGCCGATAATCTCTGAAGTTGGAGTATCCACAGATCATTAGAAGGTAAGGGTACATTTATTTTTTATATGAACAGTCAACAAAATGAAATCTCAATATTATTTTCAAAATACATAATAACGCATAAAATTACTTAACGTTATTTAATACAAATTTTCAACAATTATGTCATAAATTGAAACAATTTATTTTTTCTTAACAGAGATTTAAGTTTCTAAAGTTTTCTGGAAATTAATAACTAGGTAAAAAAAAAAAATTGAACTAAAGCAAATTTTACAAAGTAAATTTCATTTCAGAAATTATTAAGATAAAAACGAGTCATGAATCTTTTAATTTTATTGAACTTAAATTAAATATAGTAATCTTGCAGTGCAAGCTCAAATTTATTTTTATCTTTTCGCCTCCTATTTTAACAAATAAAAAACCAGACAAACCTCTAAACGACTCTTAAAATTTGATAGCTTTATCAAATAGTTTACTTTGAATTTCAAGAAAATAAATTTTCTTATTCTTATTATGATTATTACTGCGTAACTATCTTAAATAATTCCACAACACTAAACACATTTTAATTTATTGATGATCATTTTATAATCAGAACTTTTTTGGAATAATTTTTTTTTGGTGTGTAAAACAAAAACCCCATTAGTGGTAGTAGTATATTTGAATCTAAACCCATTACTTTAAATCCACACTTAACGGTAAATGACTATGAAACCTAAAAAATTTCTTTCTCCTAAGAACCAGTATAATGGTAAACATTAACCAGGACTGGGAACAATGCTGCTTGTGATAACAAATTAATCACGGCCGATAATATAAGTATAAGAAAACCTAGCACACACATGAACTATTCATCTATAAATACTTACCGAAAAAAAATATCTCTCATAGCATTTACGATAAGATTTTGTGGAACGTTACTTAGTAATGGAAAATCCAAGTATTAATGAGAATTTCTTTTTAAAATTATACTAATCATACACATTGAACTAAGAGAGAAAACATTTAAATATCAGTAATTAGTGTGAATATACTTCACAAAAGATTACAATTCTATATTCGTTTAAAAATATCTAAATTTTTATTTTTATTTATTTTATTTTTTGTAAAGAACACTACGAGTGTACATAAATACAAAATAAGCTCCGAAATTTCCCTATTTTAATCTGTAATAACGTACATGAATAACATTAAAATGAAAAGATATTACACTAAATTAATAATACAATAGAATTAATAAGAGATGAATGAATATCGCACCTGATCAATGAATTATTAAATTCATGCAGGAATAGCATTGACTTGTTCCATACCGATATCTTAGTCATATGTTCGATAAAAAATAAAATAAAATAATGAGGGGAGGGGATTCCAAAAGTTACTAAAAGATGACTTTCATTCAAAATTGCTTTGAAGGCAAATTTATTTTATTATTTAAAAATTATTTCAGGCCTAAACGTTATGCATAAAAAAAAAAAAAAAAAAAAAAATATTTATCTGGTTTGGTTTTAAATATATATAAATTTATTATTATTATTTTTTTTTTTAATATTTATAAATATTTTCCAAATAAACATGATAGAAACAATATTTTATGATTTAAAAAAATACTTTTTTAACAACTGAGTTCATTTCAAAATTATTGTAATTATTCTTTTTCACTACTAAAGTAACTTTGGACATCACGCCATTTTATTAAAACAAAGTTTTTTTCTTTTATTACTTTGTACTTAAGATGGATCTTAATTTATATAAGTTTTATGGCGCCATGAAGTCAGATATAATAAAAATTAAATAAGACGTAACTTGTAACAAAAGTGTTGTATTAAATAAAAAATTCAAATTTAACATAATTTTTAAAATTATTTGTTTTTTTAAATAAACACGTGACACCTTACTTTATTTTCTCTCAGTGAACGTTAATTAAAGCCATTCTAGCCAATATTTTGCCCAGAAGCAGGCGATACAACAATCAAATTTCTTTTAATCCTAAAAGTATCAACTAAATAGAATTTAAACGTTGAGTGATTATACATGTTTATAAAAAGAGGAAAAGATTAATATCAATAATGAAGTAATGTTAAGATGGAGTGACTACTTTGTTCCTTTCATAAAACGGAAAAGACAATTTTTTTTTTTTCTTTTTTTTAAAAGCTTAAAAAGAGACAAAATCTGAAACCTTCAGTAAATAAACGTGAAGGAAGCGATGATAAAAATCAAGATTAGCTTATGATAACAGTCATAAGTTATGAGAAAAAAGCACCAAAGATATAATCATACGTGGGATTAATGACTAGAATTATGTAAGAGGCTCATCGATAGGATTAACTATATATGGCTAATCAACCAGCGTCGATGAGGGTCGTCAGCCTTGAGACCTGATCCCTCAGGTCACACAGCGTATCGCCGAGGACACAAGAGTAGAGAGCTTTTGGCACTCCAGTATCTCGCAGGTGTTTTCTCATATCACCTACAAAAAAAAAAAAAAAAAAATAAAAATAAAAATAAAAATCAAGAAATTATAATTAACAATTAATATAAACTCTCTTGCTGTAACAGCAAACTAGCTCCCTTAACACTCCAACACATGCGCCATATCTGAGAGATACATGGACTGAGTTTTATAAGACAGATTAGTGACGTTTGCGTGGACCTCATTCACACCACTTCTATACTCTCAGCACAGGTAACCACATTACTTATTCTACCCATCAGTTTTTTTAGTTTTACAGTCGACCTAAATATATCGAACCTCAAGGGTACCAGAAAACTTTGAATTATCGAGGGTTTCGATATCGTGAGGTTAGATTTATTGAAGTGATTTCTGACTGACTTAGATATGTAGAGGTTAGAGATTCATAATAAAATATATACTCCTTGTAAATAAAGAAAATATGTACATACATTATTGAAATAAACAGTTGTACAAGAATAATCTACGCCAATTATTAAATTTGTAAAAAAATTAAGCGGAACATAAATTTTTTTCAGAGGAAAAATCTGAAATAATTTGTTTGTATACCGGAAAACGATACTTTGCCTAATGGATAATCTAAAACAGCAATAAATAGGATTGCCCAATCACTCATTACAGTTTTTATATGTATGATTCTCCGCAAGGTGGTAATAGCACATTGAGCATCACTATGTGTGGGGTCTGGATCTGGTGCTTTGACCTCAATGTCCACATAGTCCTTTCAACAATTTCATTCCTTTTCTTGAAGCTCTGTGAAGTCAGCCATTACTAGCACAAAAATTTGCGTGTTGTTTAGCGAATTCTGTTGCTTTTTTCTTTAAGGTTTTGTCACATCACTGATTTAACCACTTAATAACACACTTGTCAATATCTTATATCTCAGGCCCTTTAAACCTCTTTGATGATGAAAAAGCTTGATTTTCATATTTGTCTTCATACAAAATGATTTTATACTTTACCATTTTTGAGAATCAAAAAATTATCAATGAACAACAGAAGAAGAAACATATCGCACAAGTGTTTTATTAGAAACTAAAACAAACTGGAAACAAATGTGAGGTGAAGAGTTACAGGCTTACTTGAGAAAAAAGACTGTTCTGAGAATTACAATTCTTTGAAGAATGAACTCTGTTTAGTCGAAACACTACTTATTTAACAAATTGACTTTGTTTTGTAGATGTGCAGTGTAAGCTAAGGAATCTTCGAAAATTCTATACATGAAGGTCTTCTAAACCAATCTTTCAATACTGTTTCAGCCGTTCATTTTATAATTTAAAATAATTTCCAAAATTATGTTTGAAAATTTGTTTATGTTTTATTATTTAACATGTTTATTTCATAATTTTATTTTTAAAAAACTACTGAATAAAAAGGTTAAAACAAAATATAAAGAATTTTATAAAACAGCTGTTTTTTGTAATCATATGGTATAATAATTAGAATTATTTAGTATTAAGCAGCCTGTTAGCCACTTAGCATCATTATTAACTCATCATGTTTTTTTTTGTTTGTGGATTGTGAGTTATTTCATTTTATCCATCATTATTTTTCATAATCAGGACATTTATAATAGTTTATTAATCATTAATTGTATTAATTACGATTAAGTCCTGAAAGATCGAACAAGACTTTCGGTTATCGGCAATTGGGAGGCCGTATTTCCCCTATTTTATTTATATCAACATTGGGACTGTTATTCAATCTTCGGGAGTGTAATTCTGTAACAAAATCAAGATAACTCTTCAATGACGCCACACCACCAGTGAATGTTCTACTGGATCGTATGCGGAAACCACCGGCCGGCCAAGACAAAAGAGGACTGATTTTATTATACCCCATTTGACTCTCCTAACACATCACGAAGTACTCATGGGTATTTGTAATTTAATTAATTGCGCAATTAAAATAGATTTATTTTTTAAATTATAGTAATTTCCTGATAAGTTTAGATTGGTAATTTTTTTAATAAAAGAAAAAAAAATATATATGGATAAATTTCTTGACTATTACTATTAAATGTTTAGTATATACATATACGAGGTGTGATCAAAAAGTTCCAGGACTGAATTTTTATACATTTATTCATACAACATAGAGGTTATTCAAATTTGTCTCCTTCGAAGTACTCCCCTTGGGAAGCTACACACTTTTCCCACCGGTGTTTCCACTGATCAAAGGCCCCAGAAAACTCTTCTTTTGTAAAGGTGTTTAGCAGCTCCGTTGTTTTTTCTTTAATTTCGTCAACTGTTTGAAATCTTCGTCCTTTCAGGTGTCTCTTGAGCTTCGGTAAAAGAAAAAAGTCGGCTGGAGCCAGGTCAGGTGAGTAGGGGGGCTGAGGAATGACAGTCATTGCGTTTTTTACACAAAAGTTATGGATAACTAATGCAGAGTGAACAGGAGCATTGTCATGGTGAAGGACCCAATCACTACTTTGCCACAGCTCAGGTCTCTTTCTTCTCACAGCATTACGCAATTTTCTGAGGGTTTCAAGATAAACAAAACGATTAATTGTTTGACCTTGTGGAAGGAATTCATAGTAGACAACACCTTTACTGTCAAAGAAAACCGCAAGCATGACCACATTCATTTTCATAAAATAGCCAAACTCTATAAAACTAACCTCAAACAAACTCTGCTAATGTTACTTTCAGTGATGTTATGATTGATCTGCAAACACAGCTGTGTTCCTGTTGAGTCAGGCAATACAATGCTGCCAACCGCATCGCTGTGAGACATTGCATTCCCATAGTATATAAAAAGTCCTGGAACTTTTTGATCACACCTCGTATATACTGTATATACATAGTAGCAGTAGATTTTTTAGATTTATATCTTTATCAACATGAGAGTTATTTTTTTGTTTAATGTATTTATTTTTTTTTAAAGAATTATATCAGACATTTTATATATATAATCAATAGGTATAAATTGTAAATGAAATTGAGAATATTATGTGAAATAAATTGAATTAATTATACTACCAATGTGTATTAATAAATAAGTTTTAAAAAAAGGCATTCGGTATTTATTATATTTAGATATTTTAATTTTAACATTTAAATAGAGTTTAAAAATGCATATGACAAAGCAGTCATATTGACTAATTATCAGTCAGTTCAGACCAAAAGCCAGCATTCCAGAGTTGGTGGTTCAGGGAAAAGCTGTTCAAGGGTGCAGTTGTTGTTATCCTTACAGTGCCCTAACAAATATGTAGAGGTAAAAATGAATAGGAATCAAAGGCAGATTCAAGGGGAATAGGAAAACTCTAATCTATTAAGGAATTTGCTATATCGAGGTTTGGCCGTACTTAAATTTTATTAGTTTGGCTATTTAATTAAATTTTATTAGTTGTACTTAGTATTAGTTTCACATGTTTGATTTTTTATTTTACTTGTCTCATTTCATTTCCCTTGTCTTTTTTATATCTTACTTAATTTTTCTATTCTAAAGTTTAATTTTTGATTAAGTGCCTTAATACAAAAACTGATTTATTGTCTATGTTACTAGATTTACTTTTATCAGTCTTTCCTATTTTCACTATTTTCAAATACAAAGACTAAAAACATCAGCAATTGGATATAGAGATTATATCTATTATATTAATATAAAAATGTCAGACAAGAAATGAAACAGTAGCCTTCTAATAGGCTACGTAACATAGAAGTGGCCCAAAAATTCATTATTATTGATCAAAAGTTTTAATCAGAAAACACCTATTACATAGATTAATAAAATAATATAAACTAATTAAATAACAATACATACTTGAATTGACCAACTGGCCGACAAATGCTAAAAGGTTGTGGAAGACCTCCCTCGGAGGGGTGGCCTGCTGAAGAAACTTTGTAATGGCGCTGCCAACGCTCGCCCGCAACAGGCTATATTCAGCATCTTGGCCTCGCATAGCTGTCATCAGGTTCAGAGCGAGGAATGCTTCCGCCTGCATTACGGTATGTTCTGCCTGAGACATTCGCACCAGGCATTCAACACATCCTCTTCCCACCATTTTACCTATCACATCTCGATCTCTGAAAAAATGATTGATAACAAATTAAAATTTGCTTTCTGATTTCCTTTTTATTAATTTTAAAAAGAAATTAGCACAGAAAAAAAAAAATCATCGTAAAAGATAAATAAAAATATTTAAAAAAATTAATTTGGGCAACAATATCGAACCACAACCACAAAAATCATAAAATCAGCACAGTACCCACACGACTTCACTTCTTCATTTTGAATTTCACATTCAATGATAGGTTTTCCTCATAGTTCAACCGTTGCAAATCCTATTATTGTGAGTGTACTTAAAGTAATTGATGTATTTACCCACAAATAATACTTAATAGTATTTAAATACTAATACTACAGCAGAATATTTAATATGTTGAGAATGGTGCCCAATGCAAGAATTAGTAAGGTGAGGCATATTGGCCGAGATGAAGAGAATATAGAAATCCAATGCAGAGGGGAAACCTTAGAGATGACTGAGGAATATACCTACCTAGCTACAGTCATCAGCAGGAATAGAAGGATTGATGGGAAGGTTTCCAATCAGATCAAGAAGACGAATAGTATATATTATCAATTATGCAACACAGAGCAAACAGGGAGATGGGCAATAATGTGAAAATACACATATTCAAGGCCATTTATTTACCCCCTCTTCTTGATAGAAGCAAAAGCTGGAAAAGCTCTGGAGCTGAGTAAAAGCAGACGAAATGAGATATATAAGGAGAGTGGATAGCCAAACTAGAAGGGTTCGGAACAGAAATGAAAGAATACGATGGGACCTCGGAGTTCCAGTTGTAAAACAAATAGTTGGAAAGAGACAGCTGAGATGGTTTGGACATTTGCCATTTCAAGGAGGACCGAGACCTAAGTTCTTTAGAGTTAGGGTAACAAGAAAATGTTTCAGGGGCAGACCAAGACTAACATGGACTAACCACATCTCTTAGCTAAGAAAACATAGAGGAAATAGTCCGAATGCTATGAAAGCACTGGTTAGAGACCAGTAAACACTAGGCAAAAAGGAGGAAGAAGAAGAGTGTAATACTTTAATGCGTACCAACATTTCGACCTGCAAGGCCTTTAAAGTATTTCTACTAGACGTGGTGTTTCTCTTTAACTGCATCCCTGATTATCTTCTTCTCCATTCATCTTAACAGTCAACTATACTTTTATCAGTATAAATTCTTATTATCTTCATAATTTAAAAACCACTAGATGTCATTTTTAGGAGGAAGTTGAATAAATAAGACATGAGTGTAATAAATAATGTGATGATGGTTTATTATTTACTTTATGCTTGGATATGATAACAAAGCGATGAGGTTTTAGAAATTAATATTATCTCCTTGATATTATATTTAAAAAAAAAATAAAAAAAAACCTGAATGTAGTTCATAGGGACTGTTATGGCATAATTTAAAAAAAAAAGGTTGTTTTCCCTCTAAGGTTGCAAATAAAGGGTATCGCACCTCTGTAATAAGTGAGAAAAACATAAAAATAATTCTAGAGAAGGTAATAATTGAGAAAAAGGTATTTTGGATGGGAGCAGGGGCGGAGCTGTGGTTCAATGATATTACCTTAAGCTCTTTTTAAATATTTCTGCAATTTATTCAAATATTCATAATTTGAACACTCAGTTAGTGTCAGCACTGAACCTTGGGTTCGGAAAGCCTTTCATTTATGTAGCAAGTTCCACATTAACATACTGTTAATGATAAAATACTTAATTACTATAGACAGGAGTTAGTGAGAAACCGGAACTGTACAGTTAAAACAAACCTGCTGTTTTTAATGATCCATGCTAATAAACGATTCGCTTCACCCTGTACACCAGGATGGTCGTCAGTGAAACACCATTCGACTAGTTTATCAATAATTTCTTCTTTGCTACCCAGTTCGGAAGCTGCTTCCGCTGTAACAATATAAAATACAAATAATATCTAAATAAAAGTTGAAACAATGATCAATCTGGCAACATATTTTAATTGTAATTATTATTAAAATAAAATCTGTCTAAAATGGAATGCTTTGGGTTGGGCCATATTTCTCCAGTTTGACAGGTTTCAGTTTTTTCATTACTAGGGATTTAGTAGGTAACATGCTGTAAAAAAAAAAATCAGTTTTGTAAATCATTCTTGGACCATAAGAGTATCTACGTCTTTTAATACTGGACCAAAAGAACATCTACGTCTTTCAATTCTGCAGAAATTTTATTTAACACTACATTATGTCATTTTTCGAAGCTATCAAGCCATCCAGAAGATGCTTTAAAATCCACTTCACCTATTTTTTTTGTGCGACTTTCAAAGCTTCTGCTGGAATAATGGCCCCCAGAGATTGGCATTAATTTTACACGGAAACTAATGAACCTTTCCTAAACAGCGTTATTAATGTCTTTATTAGAGCCACATTTTTTTATCCCATTTTGACTGCCCTGCTGCCCCAGTTAACCACTGATCCTTAATTTTATTCTTATTTTTAATGGATCCATAAATTTGTGTTTCCCTGATTCGATATTTGTCAGGTAAAAGTTTCACTGATGTTTATACTAACTGATAAGACGAATCAATTAATAACTTAGTTTTGATCAAAGAAACTGTTTAACCACATATGCAGTAGCTTTGCATGTATCACACAAGTTTACAGTTCAAGAGCTGAAAACAGACTAAATAGAAAAGTGAAGGAAATGGAAAATCAGTCAGGGTGTACTGTGAAGCCAACAAAAGACAGTACTTCGAAAATTTAATCCCACGACGTTCATACTGCAACACTAGTAAGTGCATAGTATTTAGGTGAACAGAAACGATTCTCCGAAGCCTTCTGGATTAACATGGAAATTTTCTGTTTTGAATATTTTTATTTTAACTTTTCGTGCCAAGAAAAGCTTTCCGCTTCAAGATTCGACAGATTTCCGGCTTATACAGAGTGATTTCTAGTATAAATTCAATTCGTTCCGAGATAATTTTTCTGTTTCATCATTATCATTATTTCAATGAGTATAATTTAAAAAGCATAATTATTTTTTAATCTGCAGCTAAAACAAAAGTTATTATAAATAATGGGAGGAGGGGTAGCTGAGTTGGTAAGGTCTGGACCCAGGTTTATACTTGATTAAGGTAGATGATAATTTATTCTGTTACGTTGGCCAAGAATCAACTCCTCGAGTACAGGAGTGCCAGCCTCTATAAAGTGCTTGGTACTCTTGGGAGGAAAACTTTACAGTCGAGTGTTATTATAGTGAAATTGCCTCCTTATATAGCCATTAGACAAGAAGACCACCAGTACAACCTCACCAAGTACTGAGTGCAAAGCACTTCATGGGTTGTAGTGCTACAGTTTTTCTAATAACTAATATACTCCTCCGTTATTTGCTAATGTGCTCTGTGGCTCTCTGGGTTGGTGTAAACCTTAGCCTTCCGAACAATTAACTTGGTGATCTGTACCAATTCTCCAGTATCGTACTCCTACCTTAGCCTCTCATACGAGGGTGGTCTGAAAAGTTTCTGACCTCAACGTGAAGATGGCAGCACTTGTAAATAAAAGTCTAGTGAATTTGTTGATTATCTGTTGACAGTTACTCACCAAAGTTTCAGCCATTTTGGACGCGCAGTTGTAATGTAACAGTCATATGAGTGAGTTGGTGTGAATGTTTTTGTGAAAATGGATAAAATCTGACATTAAATATTTGTTTTTGAAAGGCACTACGCCTAAGTAAATCAAAGAGGAGTAGGTTTCTGTGTATGGGGACTCTGAACCATCATTTACGAAAGTGAAATTTTGGGCAGCTGAATTTAAATGTGGCTGTAAGAGCTTGGGAGACGATGAACGTTGGGGACATTCAAAAACTGCAACTATCAACGAAAACATCGCCAAATGGTTTTAGACGAATGCCAAATTAAAGTGAGATAGCAGAGGTTATGTACATGTCAAAAGAACGTGTTTGTCACATATTAAATCAACATTTAGGCATAAGAAAGCTGTCTGCGCATTGGGTGTCATGTTTGCTTACATTAGACCAAAACAGGCTTGAATGAACATTTCCAACTCTCTGATGGTGCACTTTTGGCGCAATGAATCTGAGTTTTGGCGCCGATTAATTACTGTAGATGAAACTTGGATACTCAAATCATTTACATTAAAAAAAAAAAAAAAAAAAAAAAAAAAAAAAAAAAAATTACAAACAACTTATAGCTATCCCACAAAAATATAACTTACGTTGTCCATCTATAACCATCCTCAGGGATCCCAACAGTTTAAATACGACCGGGAAGGTTGGTATACTGAACATAGGGTAGATATGCTGTAGCAAACCCTGCTGTAGTACTGTGCTTTTGTTAACCGCAGGGATCACGAGGTTCCTGTAAAGGCATTTTTATTAAAAAAATTTAACCTCAACAATTACAACAATTAAAATTAGAATAAAAATATCACCTTAGTGCACTCAAGAGAGCATGCTGAAGGCGGATCTTAGCGTCTGATGTGTTGTTTTGCTCAAGCAGTTGCAACAGTTTCTTACTAACTCCTTGATTCACCATTTGAATACAATGCATATCTGATGGAAAGAAGATTATTAACAAATAACAAAGAAAAAAATTAAATAAAATTAAAACAATACTAATATTCCTTCATTATTACCTGTGCGAGCAAAGTTAGCCATAGCTAAAACAGCTGTCACTTGTAAATCGTCATCGGATGAATCCAGCCAATTAACTAAGCCTTCGAAAACCTTGCCCCTTCCACTCCCATAGGCTATTTCCATGCTAGCGTCTAATAATAATAATAAAAAATATAGATATATTATCAAGTTCCCCATGAAATGTAAGTTTTGGAGATGATATTAATAAAACATTAGTATATACAACTTATTTAAATATAAATTTGCAATTCCTAATCGCAGGTAGATGATGAGGAACTGAAAAAAATTGCTGATTATCCACCAGAACAATTACCTAATTATAATTTTAGTTTGTTTTTTTTTTTGGAAGAGAATTGTTTTTTTAATTTTCTTGTTTACTGCATAAAGGATATAGAATAGAAATTTTTAGGCTACAAAGCAAAGGCAATAGGAAAAATTTTTAATTGGCAAATTACTCCCAATTTCCCACAATTGGATTCAAACCTGGCCATGGAAATTAGGAGTCATAAATTTTAAAATATTTTTGTACACAGTACAAATACATTTATTTATTTATATGTGTAATTTGATTGTGAAATTAAAACTTTTTTCTTTTTTTAATAAAATCCCTCGATATTTTTATTTTTATTAATGAACCAAAAGGATTATTTACACTCTCACTTTTTTTTGTGAATAGGTAGAATTGTTCGTAAGTATTATTAAAAATTAAGAGGCTTTCAAACATTAATTTTTATTAATATTTATTGACTAAATTTCACAAAAATCAGCTGTGATTTTTACTAAATGAAAACCTGTGATAAAAAATGTTCAGCACAGCCAGAAAATCAATCATTTCAACGGTTTGTCACTAACTGAGAAAGTGAAGTTGCCAAGACTGACTTGATTTTTATGAATTTCTCCAAAATTTTAGAAATAACTACTGTTTATCCATTTTGTTTTTTAAGATATTATCTATCGTTTTATTCACTTGAAGTCAAGTAACAACTTGAAAAAACCCAAGTATGAGGAATCACTTCATTTTATTTATTTCAACCAATATATTATGTTAGAAAGTTGTCAACTAAACAAATAATACCTCCATTTAGAATGATAACGATAAGATCGCATGCCATCTTCAACAAATTCCTGGTTTCATCGTCATCTGCTAGTTTTCCATGTTTTTCTAACAGCTCTATCAAGAGTTCACACAGCCCTGCTTTTGCGAGATGTAAACGTACATCTTCTACAATATTAAAATAAATAAAAAATATAAAATTTAACAAGGATATTAAAATAAAACAAAACAGATGAGATAATATTACTGATTAGATGTCACATACCGTTTTCAGCTTGGCTGTGAAGAAGCTCTACACATAGTTCACTCAGCTCCCCATTAGTAGATTCTGCAAGGACCTTCACAGTCGCTTCACACAGTTTTTCAGTAAGGCATACAGTTCCAAGTCCTTAAAAAAAAACATTAAAATGCTACATTATAATTTCATATGAAAACAATACATTTTAACATTAATTGGAAGTAAGTTTTTGGTGTAACTTTCTTCTATCCAGCAAAAACTTGACAGTACAGGAGTGAAACTTCGATTATCCGGATTAATTGGGGCCAAAATTGATTCGGATACCCAAAAATTTGGATAATCAGATTTACTATTAAAATAAAAAATAAAGACATATGTACTGTTTTAACTATGCATTTTACTTAATAATAAAAAAGTGGCTGTTTATAAAATTATATTTATGTAACAACAATGTTTAGTTAACTTGTTGGAAATCGTGGATGTTCCGACACAGAACTCATCCACCAATTTTTTCCCAGATTCTCTTTTTCTAAGACGTCCTATAATGGAATGTTTTTTGAACACAGTTAAAACAACACGTTTTCTTTTAGGTGCTATAACTCTTTAAGTTTATAAAGACACCACTCGCAATGGCAATAGGACCCAGTCTGAGCAAAACACTTATAGGATGGATGTGCTATGCTTCTTACAATTCACCAAATACATTTTATCACAACTTGACTGTTATGAGGTGTGTGGACTCCACCCCTAATTCTGAGACGCAGTTCCGGTAGCTGCTTCTTGGTCTATGTAGATTTACGTCTTTTATTGTGTCATGAAAACTTATAAGACTATACATATCATATTTTATATGAACTAGGAACCACGGCCTACAATAACCGTTAATGAACTATAAAAAAAAAAAATTGTATTTACATGGTGTCTACCAATTCCAGTTATCAAAATTTCCGACATAATCCTGACTTTTTCAAGAAAGTTTCTAAAAATTCCTGACTTTTTCAAAAATATTTCTGGACATTCACAACGATCGATATTTTAATACTGTTGCAATAATAATCCAAACAAATCAATCAATACTTTGCTACTTAACATATCAAATACTTAACAGTTAAATAATATTAAAAAAAGCTATAATTTTTTTTTTATATTTGACATTACACTAGATAACTTTTAAGAAACACTTCACAAGAATGTCAAGTATTGCCATTCAGTTAGAAATTAGTTACAAGGTTACACGAAGTTGTCGGATAAAATAACTCTAAAAAGATATGTCCGATCTGAAATTTCTTTTTTCCATGTGAAAGCTGGATGAATTTACAATCGAGACCTCATACATGAAATTTTGATCAAGTCCCATGATATACCCACGCCAGCACGCTGAGAACTCCATAATCTTGTAAAATTCACTTTTTTCAGTATATTTCTCACTATAACCCTGAAACTATCTATGAGAACTGTGCTGAAAAAAAGTGGTTTTACAACAGCATGGGATTCTCAACATGCTGATGTAGGTATTTCATATATGAGGTCTCATAGCAAATTTGACCAGCTTTCCGATGAAATAATTGACCACAAAATAAGTGACCATATCGAAAAATATCACTTTTTGGAAAAAATGGCCTATTTTCAAAGAACTGTATCTTGGGAACCAATGGCTGTATAGAGCTCACCCTGGTCTCAAATTGTAGAAAATTTAGTTTACTTTAAAGGTATGTAGAGTGACTATACCGATAAGATGCTTCCTTAACTGACAGTAAGCAAAAACTAAAAAAAATCTGAAAATCTTAGCATTAAATTTTTCTTGGCTTTCACAAATTTTCTGTAAATTCCTGATCACATGAAATTACCGTCATTTTCCCGAAATTCCCGACTAGTAGACACCCTGATGTAATAAAAAAATATATATTCTTTCTTCAAATCAATCTGGATATTTAGAGTTTCACTGTACAAAGTGGCTTACATCAAATGAACAACTTCACAGAGATATGGTTGCCAGCCCTATGCTAAGGATGAGCTGTATCCTTTAGGCTAGCAGGGGAGGGGGGGGGGGGGGTGCTAGTCATCGGTGGACTAGGTGGTTACCAAGCTGGGATGTGCCTAACTTCAGTATTCACAGCTACTGCATCCGCCCAATGAGCTATTACCGTTACCCAGATGCAACTAATAGCCATAGACAGGAACAATGGGTATAGGTAGACTAAAGTTTGAGAGAAAGAAAAAATTCCAAAAGTTATAGGCTTTTGAGATCTGAAACCTGCTCTTGTGTAAACCTAATAACAGAAAGTAGCGATTCTATTGTAAAAACTTATATGCAGTAAGATGATTAATTTGTTCACATCCTTTTTTTTTTTTTTTTCAAAGTAGCACTATTATGAGAACAATGATTCACCTAGAATTTAATCTTATTCACAGAAAAATATTATATAATAAGTTAATTTACCATTGTTAAATAAATGAAGAGCAAAAAAAAAAATAAATAAAAAAATAATAATAATTGGATCATATAACTCAGGTGAAATGTTAATTTATACCAATAAGTTTATATAAGAACTAGACGAACATTACACAGTCAATTACAACATCAAATATTGTACATACCAGTATCTGTAAGAAGGCCGAGGATGACGTATATATGAATTGCTGTCTCTTCTGATTGTTTGGTACTCACACCAAAAGTCAATAAATCATAAAGTACTTCCATCACACCCATTTCAATCACCTAAAATCAAAATACTAAGTGTTCACTAGTTACATTTTGCAGAGGTTGAGTTGAATGTTGTTACTGAAATTGTTCTGAGAACAAAACAAAAGAGACTCCAAATTTAGAGAGATATCTAATAAAGGAAGGGCAAGGCCATTTCTAGCAGAAAAAGAACCGATTCCATTTGATATGAAGTACTAAAGTGTTCACATTAAGAAATAATTTGGTTATCATATACAGCCTTGGCCAAAAGTATCAGACACCATGAAAAATTCTCTTCTTCTTTTTTTTTTTTTTTATTTCAGGATTATGCGAAAATATCATATCCCGGTCCCCAATACGCCTTCCTTCCAATATCTCCTGTCAAAACTGTCTTCCTCAGTCAGCCCTCTAGCTGCCATTTCTTCTCTGACCTCTTCTATCCACTGTTTCCGAGGCCTTCCGCGTCTTCTTCTCTTCTCAGGACAGTATTTAAGTGCTCGAAGGGGCCATCGTGTCTCATTCATTCTCATGACATGTCCAAACCATAGCAATCTTCTTTCACTGATGTTATTGAGAATGTTGGTTTTAGCTCCTACCTGATTTCTTATAATTTCATTTGGGACCTTCTGTAACCTGGATATGGCGCAACTTCTTCTCCAGAAATCCATTTCTAGGGCCATTAATTTATTTGCATTTTGTTTTGTCACCACCCATGATTCTGAGCCATATAAAGTTGTGCCGATCAAGAAGGAGTGGTATATCCTCTTTTTGGTTTCTAGGGAGACCTTCTTATTCCACAATATATCGTTAAGGAGACCTATTATTTTTTTTTCTCGAGTGATTTTGTTCTGTATATCCTTTTGGACTGTGCCGAAGCTGTCTATCGTCACTCCAAGATACTTAAAAGCAGTACTTTGTGGAATCGTCCATCCTTCTATGCACAAAGATGAAAGAGGGAAATTGCATGCCATATACTCGGTTTTTTCAGTATTTATTTCCAGGCCCCACTTTTTATACTCTTCGAGGAGTCTCCTCATCATAAATTCCATATCATATTCATCTGCTGATAAGACAACCTGATCATCTGCAAATTGTAGCGTAAACAGTTTATCACTTCCTACCTCAATTCCCATCCCTCGGCATCTCTGTTTCCAGGATTTTAAATTTTTTTTTTAAAATTTTGAGGAGGTTTGAGCCTCCTCAGTCCTCAGACCTCAATCCCATTGAACACCTGTGGGCTAAATTAAAAATCAGAGTTGGTAAACGTAATCCTACAAACAAAGACAATTTGTTTACATTATTAAATGAAGAGTGGGAAAAAATAGTTGAAGATTGTACACTTGTTAATTCCATGCCAAAAAGAATAATTGGGGTAATAAAAGCAAATGGTTTGATGACAAAGTATTAAATCGTGTTTTTATGATTAAAAAAATATGTTTTAAATGTTTGAAGTTCTGTTTTATTCCCTAATACTTTTATGTAGGTGCCTAATACTTTTGGCCAAGGCTGTAGATAACTATTCCTGACTTATAATACCACAAAACTCGATAAAAGTAATCATCATTAACTCTTCACAACTAGAGATTTGATACAACCTTTTCCTAACATTAAGGATAACAAATATGTATAATCTATATATCAACTTTATAAGAGAACTTATAAGGCTTCATTGATTGCAGGTCAAGTATAGAAAAAGTTTTTTTTCCTATTAATTGACATTAACTGATAAGTTTACATATCGAAATTAGATCTGTACAAACATTGATACAATAAATGGGAGGAAATATAAATTGAATGACATGGAAATAACTAGTAACTAAACTACCAATTAGAAACACTCGATTTAAAATTTAATTTTGGAAGGTTCTGAGACCAACTTCTTTTCAGACACCTGAGATGACTATCAGGAATTCAATGAGAAGCAATTTGAAAAACTAGTGTGTCTGAGTGGAGTGAGTTTGTTATGAAAGGACAGAAATCTGAATCAGGTTAAGCTAGCAAGATATGAGCCGTAAAAGGTCATTACAGCTAAGTTTATTATTGACAAATTCAGGTGAATTGAGGATTTTAGATTGTAAGGATTTGACTACAGGAGGAATTTGATAGTTTAGTACAGCCCCAAATCTCAACTCTATATCATATTAAAATCTCATTCTAATGAGTTGCAGGTCTCTAATAGACATTCTAAATTAATCACCAATAAAATAGTTTTAAAAATGTTAATGGTGGTGCAAAAGTATGACTCAAATCAACAAGTGGAATAAGAGATGCTTCATGGCATGGATCTTCAAAAAATACCTGTCTATATAAAACTATTGATTTTATTCAGTAAATAAGAGCTATCAGATGTTGTCAAAGAGGTTATAAATGATAGAACAACTAAAAGAGATTTTTTATACTCTTATAAAATGCCAGTCCAATCTGAAGCAGTTATTTAATCTGTATAACCCAATTGGTGTTAAAAAATGCCACACAACTGTTTTGGTTATGGAACAAAAATAATTAATCAAAAAAAAAAAAAAATTCATTCTTTTAATACATCAAAAAACTGAGTATCAATATGTTAATTATCTTTTACTCTTATTTTTTTGGCAAGTAGCATCGAAAAGAGAACAATCATCCTTAGCAACCACGGTAAAAATAAGGAAGGAAATAACAGGTGGAGGTGGTGTGAAGGTTGCTAAGGTAACTAAAGTAGAACAGTATCAAAAATGAATCTCTATTTATTCTTCATCTATTGATCAGTCAGTTTATACCTATTTCAAGATTCTAAGAATCAAAATACTTTGAATTATATGGTATATCATTAAAACATTTACACGTCAATAATTGCTTAATGTAGATATAGTTTTTAAATAAATCACAATTTAATTTTGCAAAACAAGACATCTAAATTTAATCAGATGTTTCAAAATCCAGAATTATAATTATGCTCCAATCAAATGGTTATTATTTTAAAGGCTTTGGTTTTTTATTCAATTATTGATCTACAAAAGATAGGCTGTTTAGTTAATAGCTAAGTAAATTCATTCCTGTTCAAACTTCATAAATTTATAATATTCTGATAGTAATAATGTAAAATAATGTGAAAAATAACAAAAAATACTCTGGCCATTTCATCAATCCTAAAATAGTTTGTTTAATTGAATAGGCATAAGTAACGAGAACTGAAAATCAATTGAACTATTACCTTATGAAAGGAATCATAAGAGATAATATAAAATATAAAAAAAGCATTTCAGTCAGTATGATTATAACCCAGAAAGTAACCTTAGATTCACTCCATTCTAAGATTCAGATATAAACATTTTTGATGAATTAACAAATACTCAATTTTCTTCTGAACATAAATCTTTCTACTTTAAATTTCTCTTGTAAATACCAAGAATCCTTTGAAACTAACTTATTATAATAATAATAATAATTTGTAATTAATTCATATAAAAGTTTTAATATGTACCTTGGAGTATACATATTCTTGGGCCATTATGACATTAAGCAAACAGCCTGCAGCATTAGTCCTCAGTTGCTCACAATCAGGCAAAGAACTAGCTCTTAAAACTTCAACTATTTCTGACAATCCATTATTTTCAAAAACACAAGCTCTAGCATCATCTAAAATATAATATATTGAACTCACTGTGCAAGTATCCAAATATACTAAGAGTAACATGATATAAAATAAATGAATACTTACTGTTGTCAAAACATATATTACCAATTGCACGACATGCTTGATTTTTTGCTTCCTTGGAGGGAGAAGATAATAAATTTATAAGAGGTATAATAACCTCATTGTTCGACAAAATGGAACGAGGAGCTTCATTTTTACATAACTCAGCTAATGTTTCTGCAGCTTTAGTTTCTACATCAATTATTCCACATCCAAGGAATGCCGAAACATCCTTAGCACATTGGCATAAATCTAACAAATTAATTATATTATGTAAATAATTCAAACATTGTTAAAAACAATGATGTTAATTAAATATACCTATACTGTTGCTTTCATCTTGGTCTAGTTGTGTTATTATGTTGTTGAACAAATCCAATGCATGTCTATTGTCTTCTTTTAGAAGATCCATATTTTCCAACAGCAGAGGGAGCTTTTCTACATCTAAATCATAAAATTACAGTAGAAACAGTATTTTATTTACAAACAGTAACAATTACAAAAAAAAACGAATAACACCGCTCAGTACCTGCCATATTGTAGGCTCACTACAAGACAGGCGTGAAGAACTGTGACAACCACCAAACAATAAAATATTTATTTCACCGATAATTAAAATTATGTTTCATTCCCATGACTGCTACCCCATCTACTAAACTACACTACCTGTCCACGGATGTTAGCCAACTTAACAGCTATTAAACACCACAGATCAATAAATAATAATACAATTAGCGATCCCAATGATTTTCTGCTTAATTCACAAAATAACTAGTAGATTATGTGACGTTACAAATTTCAACTACATAGTAAATATGTATTTTAATCATTATTAATACAATGTTTTTGTAAATACTAGGTACAAGCTATTCATCAGAACATGTTTAAATAATAATAAGCAAAGGCTATTTTAATAAAATTGCTAGCATATCAAGATTTTTAATGTTTGCTTAAAACTTATTATAAATGTATATTAAGTTCGTGACAGAAATTACGGTACAGCGATTATTTAGTCAAAATATTGATAGTTAAGCTATTTATATTTATTAATAGCCAATACATAACAGAATAATATGTATTTATTATAAATAAAAGGTGCCGCTAATTTTTACTTAATTTTTTTTCTGTTTTGAATAAAATATTTTTGAAATAATTAAGATTATATCATGGATAATTTTAAAAATACGAAAAAATTTGAATAAACAAGGTAAATTTAAAATAAAAGATTAGTTTTACATTTGTATGATTTAGGAAGGAAAAAAAAACAATAATATTTATACAATTTAACAAGTAATTTACTGAATGATACCGGGTAACATTGTGATATCAGCGCTGCCATTTTATGGTTGGTGACTATGCTTAAAATTTAGTTGTCGAGCAAGATGGAAGAAATTGGTATCGTTCTCCCTGAGAAAGTAATTTTTATTTTAATTTTTTATAAATACTATCGAAATGATTTGGTTCTGAAGTCATTTCCTTGCCATTCCTTTAATAGAGCTTCCTTAAGATTGGTGTGATAATGACTTATATGTCTGAAAATAAACAATTCTTAAAGTCTGGTTTTGTTTTGATTATTTTAGGAAGAAAATAGTCAAGATGGGAAGCTTAGCACCATTCTAGGACAAAATCTGTCTGATGACAGCGACAGTAGTGATTTATTCACCAAGTTTAAGGTACCCAAGAGGTTATTGTTTATTATTTGTACTGGTTCTTTGATATATACCTTCTTATCAATTGTTTGTCTTCAGAAATTGCAAAGACAGCTCGAGTTTTTGGCAGTTCAGGAAGAGTATATCAAAGATGAACAACGTAATCTGAAGAAGGAATATTTACACGCTCAGGAAGAAGTAAAACGAATCCAGAGTGTTCCTTTAGTTATTGGTCAATTTCTAGAAGCAGTTGATCAAAATACTGGAATCGTTGGTAGCACTACAGGCAAGTCTTAGTTTGTTATACTGCTATTATCTTAAGATCATTTATTTTATTTTCTGGCTATTGATGTATGATTACTATGGTTTTGTGTGATTTTTTGATTTAATATCATTTAAGTAGTGAAATATATTCCATCTTTAATTTATGCAATTTCAACCACCTCTTGTTAGCTTACATTCTATCTTCATAAAAATAAAAGTCTTTTAAGTTGTAGATGTTTAGATTTGTACATGCCTGGTCACAAAGTTAACATGTCCATTCAAGATAAAAAAAAGTTTCTAAAGCATTCTCCATGATTAATGGATTTTTAGTTATGGCCGGGATTGCAATATAATAATGTTTTAATTTAATTTAACTTTAAATTATAATTTAAACTAAAAGTAGAAACTCATTAAATCCAGCACCAGGAGAAGTTTTTTGGGACTCAGCAATCTGTTTTAGTAAATGTATTGTAAGGATGTTTAGACTGAACATTCTATTCACCGAGGTTGTCTATATAACAATTTGTGTTCCCTGAATGCTTGAACATCTAGAACTAATTCATTTTATTTAACGTAGTGCTTTTAAGCTGTAAGTTTCATTTTTACAAAAATATTTTATAAATTTCAGGCATATTTTTTGAAGCTGACTGTGATTTGGATATTCTTAAATTTCAATTTATTTTTTCAAGCTATACAGTTTAGCTGGCCTCATTATGAATGAATGATAATCTAAGTAAAACAAATGTTACTTAAATTTGATTTTTTACTTTGTTGATACTGCAATGCCATGGATCTTTTTCCTGATATGGATAGGTTATAACCTGCTTGGTTTTTAGTTGGAGGTTATCTCATCTAGTTTATATTAGTCATTCACATTAGTAACACAGTCTAATTTCAGCTTTGATATTATTATTTATTATTGAATTTAACTATTTCTTTCTTGGCACTAGGATGTAAATAAAATAGTTTTTTCTCAAACCTTAATATTTAATAGTTGGTAGTTTGCTTACTCATTTAACCTTTTAACAGGTAGGCCAGGAATTTTTGAATCCATTTTTTCTTCTTTTTTTTTCCTTTGAATTGCTACAGCCACGCTAACCCCCACACATGTATCATGAAATTCAAGGTTGAGTAAAGGATATTAGACGACAATGAGTAGGAAAATGTGTCTGACATTACATCATTTATTGAGTAAAAGGCTTTAAATATGAGTATCCTTCAGGATACATCGCCTGTTAAAGGTTAACTTGTTCCTCAGATTATAATGCATCATTTTTATGTGAGCTGAAATAATGGTTTTTTACATCTTAGTAATTTGGCAGGTGGCCTTATGATGTTTTATATTGAGACTCGTGTTACTTTTAGCATTATTTACGCTAACCATCTTTCAATCTACTTCTTAAAATACATGATTATTATTTATTGTATTGTATAGCCTTTATATACAGTGGTTTAAAAAACTTATCCGTACACATAGTTTTTTGGTGGTAAAGTACACCTAATTGATTTTTAAACTCATAACAACTATAGAGATAACATTGTATAAACTCTATTTGCATTAATTCACATGTGCATCAACAATGAATAGCAGTTTAATTTGAAGAACATGAAAATTTCGAAAACCAACACGCAAAAAAAAAATTTATTCATACATATCTTAGGAAATTTATTTAACAATAGTAATTTAACTAACAAATTTTTTTTAACTATTCTATATCTGGTTGGACAACCTTTCACATTTATCATGGCTTGAAACTTCCTAGGCATTGGTTTAACAACATTGTAGGTTTCGAAGTGAGGGTCAATTTCCGGCCAAGCTTTTTGGAGATTGAGAATCAAGTCGTTCCATGATGAGTATTTGATTTTTCTTATTTCCCATTTAAGTAATGCCCATTGATTTTCAATTTGGTTAATGTCTAGTGACTGTGGTGTTGTTAGAAACATTCTACAGCAGCCATTTTTTTATTGGCAGTGTTCTTCTGAAACAAATTACTGTCCTCAATCCCTAACTTTTGTAAACTATTTTTTAATTGCCTCGAAACATTTAAAATTCTGTCAAAAATAACAAGTTCACCAACCCCACCTGCGCTCAAACAACCCCAAACCTTGACATCTCCACCATGCTTTACTGTTGGATCCAATTTTTTTAATAAAAACTTTGCCCCTCTGTTTCCTAAAAAATTTCCTGCCATCACATCCACAATTTTAAATTTGCTTTCTTCTGAATGATAGTGGTTTGTTGGCTCCTATAATGTGTGTAAAAAGAAATTACATTTCCTATAGTATCAAATGGCTGCACCTGTGTAAAATAAACAAAAAAAATGTACTGCCACCATTTTCCTCAGGCCTTTGCCAACAATTGCCTTTGTTTACAAATTTGTAGTTGACAGGATCTATTCATAATCACTGGATTAAATTCTTTCATGCTCCTCCAAAATCATAATCTCGTGCATTTGTTTCATGTTTCAGATTCATTGATATGTGTCTGATGTTTTCTTTGTGTAATTTTTATATAAAATATAATTTTTATCTGTAATGTAATTTTTTTTATTTTACAGGTTCTAATTATTATGTAAGGATTTTATCGACGATTGATAGAGAACTGTTGAAGCCTTCAGCGAGTGTTGCTCTCCATAAGCACAGCAATGCCCTCGTCGATGTGCTTCCACCTGAAGCAGATTCCTCTATTTCAATGCTTCAAGCAGGTAAGGAAGCACTTTTATTGCGAAGTGGAGTTAACCATCAAATTATGGTTCTTAAAATATTTTCACTTTGCAAAGGGAAACTAGTATTTCATATAATATTATAGTTCTATCTTGTAATTATTGAATAAAAAAATAATTTACTTATTATGCTAACTTCTAACATATTAGCCCAGTGACGAGAACTAATAAGCATAGGGGGACTGCTCGGTAAATCAAACCTACACAACACTTTAAATATTAAACAGCACTTTACACAGAACATTCACTATTTTGAACTTATACGGGTTGATACGAGACAGGGCTGCCCAGTGTGCAATGAGATTATGAGATCTGAGGGCTTTTTATTTGTGTACTTATATGTTCCGTTCATTATTTGTTTTTAATCTCAAAGAAATCTTTCTAATAAAACTATAGAACATTATAAATGGTCATTATTGTACATAAATTTTAAAGAGGAGCTCTAAATAAAGTTTGGAAAATTTCTTTCTTTTCATTTATATTTGTTTTTTGATGGTTCAGATATTTACAACTGGATTTCTTCATTCTCTGAAATATTTTTAAATTTATGAAATTTAATACTGTTTTTGTTTATAAAATCTGTTATACCTCCCTACCAAGGAGAAAAGCAGTAACTCAAAAATTGCTATATAATGACTTATTGGAATTTTTGACTTATCGTTGGACTCTTTGACTGTAGAATTGGATTCAGTGCTCTGTAGAAAAGTAGTTAACTTTATAATGCTTTCTATGGAGCATTGAATACAAAAAATCCAAAAATAAGTCATTATCTCACAATTTTTGAGTTGCTGTTTAGCTCTTTGGCAGTACAGTATAATAATGTATGGTTTCTCCTTTTTTTGCACTTCCTTCCTAAAATCCTTACTTTTCCTTATTATTTACCAAATAAAATGATTCATAATGGCTGTAATGTTCCATTTCCTCAAATTTGGACAGACTTAATAGATATGTTTTGTTCCATTATGAATTCCATGCAACCTACAAGTTTTTAATCTTTCCAATTATTTCCTAATCGGTGTGAAAATATGAGCTGATGTCCTTTTAAGTCATAAATAATATATCATTGGAGTTTTATTAATAAGTAGTTTATTCATAAGTTACAATGGGTGTAGTTCCGCAGACGCCCCCAGTTTTAAATGCCTATTTCTTCCATGTCACTCTACCAAAACATAAATCCAATTAGTGCTATTTAATCTACATTTAACCAATTTTCTTCTCATACTTAATTATTTAAAGTGTATAAAATTATTATGTTGATAATATTAATTTAAAAAGTTGGGGGTGTCTGCGGAACTATTTACCAAGGGAAAAAGTTCCGTAGACGCCCCCAGCCCTTTGCTACATAAAATGATGTTATAATATTATTGTAGGTTACAACTAAAATTCAAGGACATTTTTGTTTATTGTTTATTGCGTCACCGATTTAATCTCTAATCTCAAACCCGCTATATCAACAAAATAATCCTTTGAGTAAAAAAAATCATTGTGACTCTTAATATCACTGTGGCAAGAAAATATAATCGAGGAAGGATTGTGAACGGGAGTTGTATTCTGGTGATGATAGAACGGGATGGGCCAAAGAAGTTTTGGATGGAAATTTGCCCCCACAATTAGCGTGACACAACAACTTTGCTACCTCTGATCATAAAAAATGTCAAACCGAGAAGCACTATCATTACAGACGAATGGAGAAGCTACACACAGCTTTGCAAAATTGGGATACACCCACCAGACAATGAACCATAGCTTGCATTTTATAGATCCTAATCTATTGTCCCATACTAAAAAAACATAAAATCACCATGGATATCAGTTAAGCGTTTTGGTGGAGTGACATGGAAGAAATAGGCATTTGAAAATGGGGGCATCTGCGGAACTACACCCGTTAAAATATTATAAACCATTCAAAAAGTCCTGTATTTTTTATAATTTGCATTGTTTATGGTGACTTCTTGAATAACCATATTAAATATATCATACTATATTTTCACTCATATTTTTAAAGTAGTTCTAAATTTCAATAGATATATATAGCTTTTTTCAGCCAAATTCATAATTTTTTCAACCAATTTCATAACTTCTTCAACCAAATTCATAATTTCTTCAACCAATTTCATAATTTTTTCAATCAATTTCATAATTTTTTCAACCAATTTCATAATTTGTAAGATTTGTAATTTTGTGTCAAATCAAGTGTTCGAATCACGTCATTCGTAATTCTATTTCCCTCACATTGTGATTTTTCGAAGAAGGTAAGTTCAATTCTTGTTTCCTTTGCATTGAGGTATATGTTTCCCAAGTAGTTCAGAGCAGAGTTGGGCAAAGTGTAATTGAAATAAATTCTATGAAGTACGATTATACTGTAATTGTAATCCTGGGCGGGCCGGGATTAAATTACATGTTATAATGCAATTACTTCATGAATTACGATTTCAATGTAATTCTTATATGTAATTCGATTACGGATTACATAGTTGAATTACGGATTACTATTTCTTGTAATTTAAGGTATGAATTATTTTCAGAATAATTCGATTACAATATTTCTTTCATTAAATAGGCAAATAAATATCGGAATATCAGTTTTGACCTCGACCATTTAAGTTTTAAGTTTCCTCTTATTGTTAACGGTTTTGAACTATCGACATCATTTTCTAAGGGCGAGGAGTGGGGGCTATATTTCTAATATGAGAACGGTTCATCCGATTTTAATGAAATTTGATAATTACTTTTTTTTCGTACTTATTAGCGAATATTTATAGTGTTAAAAGTTTTATTAATTAGTGGGGGGTGGGGAGGGGGCTATTTTAATGAAATTTAATAAAATGAAAATGAAATGAAAAAAAAAATCTTTATTCTGGGACGTATTGTCCCCTAAGAATAACAGACATGTATAATAAGTTGTACAATAGTCTGGCTATCTTAATTTCAAATGGACAATAATAAGTATAAAAGGTAATATATGAATATACAATTGAAAATAGAACTTTGTGATAAATATATACATGAGAAAAGAAGAGAGAGAAAAAAAAAAAAAGTAGGACAACAAAAAAAAAAAAATAATAATAACAATATGCTAATAGAATAATTACAATGCGTTCAGAAATAAAAAGAAATATAAAAAAAAAGTAAATAAATAAAATAAAATAAATATAGTGAAAAGAAAGGAAAAGATATATAGAGAAGAAAAATAATCAGACCTATTTGAATGATAATATGACAAAATATTTACAAATATCTAAAAGGTAATATATATACAATTGATAATAGCATTTTATCAGTTAGAAGAAAAAAGGAAAGAAATAATAACAATAATTTATAAGAGAAAAAAACAAAACAGAAACAATTGTTGGAGAAACGAGTTTAAATTTATATAATGATATACTCATTGAAGCAAACTCATCGGCATCGGATATACTTAATTTGATTAACTGACTTTCAATTATCACTCATATTGGCGGGCTGTAACTGGGATTTAAGGAGATATCGGAATAGAAGAGTTTTGAATGAGTTTAAGGAAGAAGCGTGTCTAATTTCAGGAGGTATAAACAAATAAACAAAAAATAATTATGTTTATTTCGTACTTGTTAGTTTATCTTCTATCTATCTTAGTTTATACTTATAGTTTATCTTCCACCAGTCACGCATTTGTATTTTGTAAAACACGAGACTTGTCTTATCTCTTTCTCACTTCCGGTGAGCTTCCTGGAAAATTTGCTTTAGCTATTTTTCAAGATAATTCTGTATTTGCCACCAGTAATTTTTCAGTGTGGTAGAAGAGGTAGTTTCCTGATTATAAAATATTTAGTCATAAATGTAAACAAAGTACAACAAGTGACCGCTCTCGTTTTAGTTTTTTCTTGGCAATCAGCTGGATTGGAAATAATGTAAGCAGGATTCTTTTGCATTTATACTTTTGTTTATCTTAGACGGAATGTTTGATCAGGTGAAAACCTATAAAAGTGGAATATATTCCTTGAATTTTGCAGAACTAGACAAAGAAGAAATAGGAACCGAATAATCAAATAAAAATTTGGTATTGTGTGAAGAGGAAATATGAAATGTTCTAGATCATGATACAGAAATCTATGGTAAGGGTAGTGATGGAGATTACAGGGGAGGAGGGGGGGCAGCCAGGGGATATCTATATTATATTTGTGAAAATCATTCCTCAAAAACATTTGTTTAAAATAATTGATAGTTTAGAAATATAGCCCCCTCCACACCCCCCACTAATTAATCAAACTTTTAAAACTCTAAATATTCACTAATAAGTACAAAAGAAACATAATTTTCAAATTTCATTACAATCGGACTATCCGTTCTTGTATTAGAAATATAGCCCCCACTCCTCTCCCCTTAGAAAATGATGTTGATAGTTCAAAACCGTTAACAATAAGAGAAAACTTAAAACTTAAATGGTCGAGGTCAAAACTGATATTCTGATATTTATTTGCCTATTTAATGAAAGAAATATTGTAATCGAATTATTCTGAAAATAATTCATACCTTAAATTACAAGAAATAGTAATCCGTAATTCAACTATGTAATCCGTAATCGAATTACATATAAAAAATTACATTGAAATCGTAATTGCATTATCCCAGCCTGGGATTACAATTAGAGTATAATCGTAATTCATAGAATTTATTACAATTACAATTTGCCCAACTCTGCTCTAAACTACTTGGGAAACATATACCTCAATGCAAATGAAACAAGAATGAACTTACCTTCTTCGAAAAATCATAATGTGAGGGAAATAGAATTACGAATGATGTGATTCGAACACTTGATTTGACACAAAATTACAAATCTTACAAATTATGAAATTGGTTGAAAAAATTATGAAATTGATTGAAAAAATTATGAAATTGGTTGAAAAAATTATGAATTTAGTTGAATTAATTATGAAATTGGTTGAAAAAATTATGAATTTGGCTGAAAAAACCTATACAGTGTAATCGTAATTCATAGAATTTATTTCAATTACACTTTGCCCAACTCTGCTCTGAACTACTTGGGAAACATATACCTCACTGCAAAGAAAACAAGAATTGAACTTACCTTCTTCGAAAAATCACAATGTGAGGGAAATAGAATTACGAATGACGTGATTCGAACACTTGATTTGACACAAAATTACAAATCTTACAAATTATGAAATTGGTTGAAAAAATTATGAAATTAATTGAAAAAATTATGAAATTGATTGAAGAAATTATGAAATTGGTTGAAAAAATTATGAATTTGATTGAAAAAATTATGAATTTGGCTGAAAAAAGCTATAATCAAATTATGGTATTAATATTTAAAGAATAAATAGTTAATAATATTTAAATAAAAACCAAGAAATTTACTTAAGATAAATACTAATTTGGCCAAGTTTTACTTTTTTAATAGAGTTTCCACTTCAAGTTTATAAACTTTTATTAAATTGTTTATTTTTATTTCATTTTTTTTTATTCTTGGTCATTTACTGTATGGCTCAACATTTTTTCCATTTCAAAGCTGGTTTTATTTACTATTAGACCTCATGTATGAAATTTTGATTAAATCCTGTGAAATTCCTATGCTACCACGCTAAATGTGTTTGTTTTGGCAAACAATTTTACATGTTCAGTGGGCTGGCGTAGATAAATCATGAGGTATAATCAACATTTCATATACAAGGACTGATAGCAAATTTAAGCACCAGCTTCTTTGAGATGGAAAAAATCATTTTGGATCGAACAAATAGTTTTGGAGTTATAGCCAAAAGTGTACCATTTTTGCAGAGAAATGCTTTAAGAAGTTTTTTGAGTGCATCAGTTTTGAAAACGAACCTGATTGAATCAGTTTCCGCTTAGGCTTATAACGCAATGGGTGTAATTTAGCTTTTTTATAAATTTTAGCTGCTTATTTGTCCGTTGAATGGAACATCAAAATTTGGCCAATTTGAATCCTTAATCCTTCCAATTTCACCAGAAATGTGTACCTGCTTGCGACTGTAAGACTTGGCGTTCCTAATTTTACCCAATAGGGATGATCAATTAAGATTATCAGTAGCTTCAAGTTTGTCCATTGAATAAATGTGTCATTGGCTCCTAGGCTATTTAGATAAGACAGGATATTAATTTGTATTAACTTTACAATGATAGTTATGGAAGGGGGGGCTTATATAAAGTAAGTTATGGTGTAGTAAAACTATTTAGAAACTGTTTCTTTGAAATATGTAATTTGTTTGATTTTCATTCTATTATTGTTTTATTTTAGATGAAAAACCAGATGTGCAATATTCAGACATTGGTGGTATGGACATGCAAAAGCAGGAAATCCGTGAAGCCGTTGAATTGCCGCTAACACACTTTGAACTATATCGTCAGATTGGTATCGATCCCCCAAGAGGGGTGCTGATGTATGGGCCCCCCGGCTGTGGCAAAACTATGCTCGCTAAAGCTGTTGCTCATCATACCACTGGTAATTGTTTGTTTAATAATTTATGTTTGTCTAATTTTTTTTTTTATATTGAATGTAATTGTAATATTTTTGAAATTTTATTGTTAAAAAAAATTTTATGATGTGTGGAAATTTTGTTTTTATGTGTTATATAGTAAAAATAAAATAACATTTAAAAAAAAAAAAAAAATTCTTTGTATTTATCCTTGTTTACCTTTCTTGAGATTTAATGTAATAGTTTTTCTCTTCTTTTTTTTATAGCTGCGTTCATTCGAGTGGTCGGCTCTGAATTCGTTCAGAAATACCTTGGAGAAGGGCCCAGAATGGTTCGTGATGTTTTTAGACTTGCTAAAGAAAATGCTCCAGCCATCATCTTTATTGATGAGATTGATGCCATCGCAACAAAAAGGTTGATTAGTTTCTTTTAATTGTTTTGTTAACAATAATATTGTATTTGGTATGTTTGAGGCTGTGTTTCCATTGGATTAAATTTAAAAATATTGATAAGAGATATAACAACAGTATTATTAAAGAGTTATATTTGTTTAAAGTGGGTCAATATGTCTTGTAGGTGTTTCAGGGAACAGTTAGAAGGAAATTAATTAATTAATGTTTTGTTATTAATATGCAGGTCAATTGCATTTCATACTTCATGACTTTTTAGTTGTATTGTTATGACTTCTAATGGAATTTTTTAAATATTATATTAAAAAAAAAATTGAAATATTTTACTGAATTGATTTTAGGTTTGACGCTCAAACTGGTGCAGACAGAGAAGTGCAGAGGATTCTATTGGAACTGCTTAACCAGATGGATGGCTTTGACCAGACAACGAACGTAAAGGTTAGTCCCGATATTTATTGTCGATGTATTCATATTGTAGTGCTGGAATTGCTTATTACATAATCATTATGTACTTCATATTAGGTTATAATGGCTACGAACAGAGCAGATACATTGGATCCCGCCCTGCTGCGACCTGGTAGGCTGGACAGAAAGATTGAATTTCCTCTTCCTGACAGGCGGCAGAAGAGGCTTGTCTTTTCGACAATCACTGCCAAGATGAACCTCTCCGAAGAGGTGGACTTGGAGGACTACGTGGCCAGGCCAGATAGGGTATCTGGTGCTGACATTAATGCCATTTGCCAAGAGGTACAGTTTTTATTTAGATATATATTTATGTGAAAGGTATTGTAAGGCAATAAAAAAACCTCCGTTTTCCAATAATCAGTTTATATTTTTACTCTTTGGGCTTATAAAGTAATAATAGTCATATCATCCCTACATCTGCGAAGTATTGAATGTGGAAATACACATGTTTTGTATTTTTTTTATCAATTGTTTTAGGGAAGATAAACGTTTTAGCAAATTCTCAAATCTGAAGTCACTCTGTAAAGGGGAGGAATAACCCTGTCATAGGGTCGATTATACAAACTATGTAACTATGCCAAATCAATATAACGAATTTATAAAGATCGAATAAAAAAACAGTGTATTTTCACATTCGGTAGATAGCAGTTGTTGGGACAATTTATATTAAGTTAAATCTAAATTATAAAAATAGTTATTGATAGGGCTCCAGAAATGCAGGAGTATATTATTTAATTGAATTGGTAAATAGAATCGTTGCCTTGGATAAAAATAAGGTACTGAAAGTTGAGGTATTTGAATGTTTTAAGGGATTCATAAAAGAATAAAAAAAAAAGTATGTGTTTGTGAGGGACACATTATCAAGTTACTACTGTATTTTAAACTTATTCACTACTTACATAGACAAATATTTTGTCTCTTTGATTAATTGATTATATGCTATATGTATAAGTTTTTACCTATATATTATTTGTAATTTTTGGTTATATTTATGAATATTTTTAATTTTTGTTTCAGGCTGGAATGCACGCTGTTAGGGAAAATCGTTATATCGTCCTTGCGAAAGATTTTGAAAAAGGTTATAAGAACAATATTAAAAAGGATGAATCCGAACATGAGTTCTATAAATAAACTTAACTTATATTGTTTGAAGCATTTTGTTAATAATAATTGTATTTACAAATTATATATTTCTTTTATAACATAAATAAGTTTTGTTATTGTTTTCCGAGTTCCACAGGAATGTTTTTTTTTCGTTGTTATAAAATATTTTTTTCTGTTCCAAATTTGTTGTAAATAACTTATTAAATATTAGGAATATTCTTTAAATTTTAATAAAAAAAAGTAGATTTGTGATACAACTTCATGTTGAGAGGATATTCTTTCAGGATTTGAATTGAAATCATCTCTATTCTGGAGTACATCTTTCCTTAAGAATAACTTAAATATGTATTAAAATGATAATATTGCCTGGCTGCATTGATTTCAGTTAAAGGCATCAGTATAAACTATAAAATATGAAACAGTATCAAACAAAATAAACAGGCAAACAAGAAAGTTATAAATGTATTAATTTTAAATTAAAATAAAAACATATATTCGCCTATATAAAAAAAAATATATACTTTTATATTTTTTACAACTTTAAAGAAGACTAATTTATTAGGAGGTGGAGAAACAAATGATATTTGAAGTGTGTGTGTGTGTTAAAAACTATATGAATGCAGGCAGACGAGAAATTACACATCAATAATGACAGCATCAATAATTTTTAAACTATTAATGTAAAAGTTATTAGTACAAAGAATTATAAAATCTAATGCATGATCATTTTTATTCGATTGTTTTACATAAATTGGGACTCAGATAAGTTCAAGTAGCAAGAAGATACAAAGGATAGTATCTGAAAGGATAGATCGAAAATGAAGAAAAATGCCGCAGACCTTACCTTTCTATTTCAATCCGTTGCAGTTATACGATAATTAAATGACTTTTTTTAGAGGAAACTATGTTTTTTGCCATAAAATCTGTAATATCTCCACTTTGAACATTCTTCAAATTTTGACCACATTTTCAGATTTAGCTTTAAATTTTCTATAAGAGCAGAGTACATGTAACCTTGTATTTTACAAACATAGGACCTAAAGAACAGCTTGATCTTCACCTTATTTAGGGAAGTTACAATGTCTTATAATACTTCACCACTCACCATTTTTTGAAAAACTATCCACAAAACTTAAAATCTCACAATAACTTGCTAATTTAACCAGCTTTGTGGAATAGTGTTGGAGAATCATAGTTTGCCCAACAGATTGAATGGTGATAATTATTAGGATTCGGCAATATTATTTTCCAATACCATGGTGCTCCTCGACATTATTCCAAAGCCGTACAAAAATGAATAAACCCAACGATACCTCACATGGAAAGGTAGAAATGACTTTCCCTGTAAAAGCAGACTCATCAGTCCATGAAATTCACCCCAAAAAGTTCTATTCTTCAATATCATTCAAGCCAATGGAAAAATTGAGGTCTATGTTCATTATCATTGTGTTTTAAACCTTAAGTGGTGGCGTGGTAGCTCAGTGGGTAAGGAGCTTGACTATCATGCTCCTGGGCCCGAGTTCGAATCTGACTGAAGGCAGAAAATTTATATTCTGTCATTTCAGCCTTAGATCAAATTCGAGGTCGGTAGACCCTCCTGGGGCACACGCAGCCTCCTAAAAAGTGGGTACCCTTAATTGGCGAAAAAATCCTGGCAGTTGAGCATGAATTCTGGCTAAATCACCTCCTTTTACTACCGTTGGCTGAGAAACAGTACAGCCTATCAAAGTACTGAACCCGAGACCCTTCATGGGTTGTAAATGGAAGTTTTTTTTTTTTTTTTTTTTTTAAATAATCTGACTGTGATATATCTAACATCTTTGATGCCTTTTTAATAATTTTAAAAAAATAGTTCGGTTTTCATCCACCATTAGCCCTCTTTCATATGTTATATGTTTTTTTAAACCTTACATTGTAAATCTAATAAAATAAATCCTAAATAATAATAATGAATAGATAAATGTTAGTTTGTTCTTGGGCGCTACAGTCCTTGCAGGACCTGGGCCTCTGCCACCATCCTCCACTCCTCTCGGTCCCTTGCCAGGCTCCTCCAATTCCGTATTCCCAGCCTCTGTAAATCCTCCTCCAGGTCATCCATCCATCTGCGCCTGGGTCTGCCTCTCTTCCTCTTTCCACCTGGTGTACCATTAAACATTATTTTTGGATTTATATTTTTAACCTTCACCATTCTTATATTTTCCTTTCTTCCTCTCCTTTCGGCAGGTTCTAGACTGTTCTTTTTTTTATAGAGGTGAGGTCGCCTATCCCTCACACTCAACCCTCCTCCTTTATCCAGGCTTCGGACTGGCAGCAGTTCACCTAGCATCACTAGGGGTAGCAACACTACATCTATTGGCGGAGTTAAATGTAATAATATAAAATCCTTTGATATGGTATCGCTTTACTGACAGTTTTCCTTTATTTTCTATTAAAAAGTAAATTTTTCTTTGCTTTTTATTCCAATGAAGAGTTTATTATGTTTAAAGTCCATATTAACACTAAGCAATTATCGTAATGCTTACTATTAGCCCAGTCAAAAAATTAGCATTTGTCGCAACTGATTAGGGGAAAGCTAAATTTTTGCAGGGTGTTAGTACATAAAGTATACACTAAAACAGCAAAGTCCCGACCCCCACCCCTCTTGCTTTAACCCCCCCCCTCCCCCCACCCCTTCAGCAACATCACAAGTACAGAACTCTGGTTATATGCCGACAGCTGGAAACCGAATTATGCTATCGGACTGTTCTTTTTTTATGTTACTCCTAATAATATTACAAACAAATTATGTTATATACACTTTTTATTTAGATCGCTTAGTTTCGCCGTAATACTTAATCATATACAGAAACTGCCACTACAAAAAACATAAAGTAAGTTCAACAAATTATAGATTTTTATCATTACGTTTTGAGAAGAAAAGTTTTAAACAAAGCATATAGATAATATAATTATATTTAAAATGATGTGTCTCATAACGCATAACATTAAATTGATGGCTTCCTAAAGAGCATTGAAAGAGTAGTGGGCGCCGGTCCTAGCAGGGCCGTGCTGAGGTGCACAAACGCATATACTGCTGTTCATGATCATGAATAGTCATTTAGTTGAAATGCAGCAACAATGTTATAACGTTTATTTTTTGGTTATTACTTCCAAAGTGCATTTTCTGTGCTATAATAGTCTATAGTTTACTTGTACCACTTATATAGTACAAAATTTAGCATCGAAGACTCAACTCCAAAAATCAAAAGATCTGACTACTCGATATTGTTCACTACCCTTAGCTGTAAGTGTAATAAAAAGTCTTCCTCAAATTATCTTCGGGTTTAGGGGAGAGAGGGAGTGAAAGTCGTATGTTGCTGGCTCTCTGATCTCGGAATTGGGAAAACGTTACATAAAAACATATATACATAAAAATGCAAAGCAAATTTGCAAAAAATGTCATTTTATTCCTCTCTTTTCCATATCATAATATTAGAGCTATGGAAGATGGAAAAATAGAGAATTTTTTACTTGAGGTAAGTCGCAGTTCTCCGGAATAATACCTTGTGTCGGTACTCATTTCGCTATAACTCCGAAACTATTTGTCGGACAGTTATGGTAAAGAATATTGAAGTGTCAGCAAATAGTTGGCTCTTCCTCCCAAGCCTGTATATATACCCCCTCTCTTTGTTCCCCATCATTAGTGGTATCTTAGTCTCGTAGTTAACTAGTTTAATTATAGTATATTTCATTTCATGTTAATTGTACAAGTTGCCTAAATAAAGTTTTTTTTATCGTTTTGTGGAGAAGAATATTTAATTGGCGCCCAAATAGGGACCTGGCGGTTCTCCAAGTTTGAAGATTGAAGAAATATTCTGGTAGGCCGAGAAGACTCGAAGAAATATCCTTTGAGGTAACAGAGTTTGGGGCTACTTGAAAGCAGATCTGATTGTAAGGCCACTAAGTAGATCCGAAGAAATAGCCATTTGGTAACAGGATCAGGACTTACTGCTTGGAGGTGTGTTTCAACACTGTACGCCGGTTTCAAGAAAAATATCATTGATATCTTCTCCTCAAAATTTACATAGCTTTGAGGTATTGTACAATTAATTTTATGTTTATGAATTTAATTTAATTAATCCTGAATTTAAGCTTAAAGAAAGTAAACTAAGTGAAATTATAATTAAAGATAAAGAATTAACTGTTATTGATAGTAATATTAACTGTAGCAAAATGACTTCAAATTATTCTATGACAAAAGAAGATTATGGTCACTTACCATATTATAATGGTGACCCAACTTTTTTAATTGCATTTATCAAGCCGCTAGAAATTATTTATAATAATGTATGTAATGAACAAATTTTAAATCGCGCACAAAATGAAAACAAACTAATTCAAATAGCTTTATCGCGACTTACCGGTGATGCCCAACAACTTTGTATGTATGAAAATTTTGGGTCTATTGACGAATTTAAATTACATTTAGTTAATCATTTTAAAGATTCGCGGACGACTTCACATTTACAGCATGAAGTAACACAAATTAGAATGCACAAAAACGAACACCCCATAGACTACATTAACAGAGTTTTACCATATCAAATCCTTATTCAAAATAGAATTATGGTTGATATAGATATTATAAACAAAGACCAAGAAATAAAATCCCAAAAAGGTCAGATAATTGACCATGTTCTCAGAAATTTACCCCCAAGGCTTAAAGATGCCCTTAATCATATCGTCATACGTGGCTTTGATTGATATGAAAAACACACTCTACAATAACTGTAGAATCATAGTGGATGATTTATACCCACAAGGTCAAAATAAAAACGAACACCACGGACCAACACAAAAAAAAAAAACCATCATAACGGTCCTAGGCATAATAATCATTACCATAATTATAATAGTCCAAATTTTAAACATAACTGGAACAAACACCATGAACAAAAACCACACTACGATGAACGACATCGTTATCATAATTATGAATAGAAGCGTTATCAAGATTATAAACATAACAATTATACACCACATAATCCACAACACCAACAAAATCAGCCCCATTTCTCTAACGGACAACAACATAATAAAACACCTTTCCCGTCACAACCATTTAATCCTAACTCTCAAAATACCGTGTCTATGAGAACAGTAAGAAGTAACAATGTTCACCATATGGAGGATGAAAACGATCATTTAAAACAAAGGGTTGCAGAATTAGAGCAAAAAGTAAATAGTTTTTTATGCTTAAACGAGCCCGAACCTGCCCCCGACATATCCTCAACTTAATTGATGGACTTCCAACATTCAAGGAATTATTAGGCAATGACTGGCTCGTGGACACCGGCTCAGAAATTAATTATATTATTCCCAATTCCGTACCTGAAGGAATTAAAATAAATTCGGAAGAGTTCATTGTGACTACTCCTACCGGCAGTGAGTTAGGTAATGGTTCAATACTATTAGACCTCGCCCCGTGTTTAGGACTAGACCATGAATTATTAGTTAAGTTTAAAATATTTAAATTTAGTAATAAGTACAACCTATTGTTAGGTATGAAAGGAATGGAGGAATTAACCACAGATATTCATATTAGTAAAAATGTAAAGGAATTTAAGATAAGAAATGTAACAATTAAAGACGGTAAGATAATAAATAATAACAATTTAAATTTAATTAATAATCAAAATGAATTATATAAGGTCATTCGCCATGATCACATTAATAAAGAAATAAAAGAAAAATTATTTGATACCCTAATGAAGTATCCCGAAATTGTTAAAACAGAGGAAGATATTTTGCAGAGCACAAATTTAGTAAAACATTCCATTCGTTTAAAAACTGACAAACCTATATTTACCAGAAATTATCGATTTCCGCAACATTTTCAAAATGATGTAAATTTAGAAATAGAAAAACTATTAAAAAATGGAATAATAAGAGAAAGCAATTCCCCTTATAACAGCCCGATTTGGATAGTCCCCGAAAAAGCGGATGCAAGCGGCACAAAAAAGATTAGAATGGTTATAGACTATCGGAAAATAAATGCAGAAACCATTCCAGATAGATTCCCCTTGCCCAATATTGAAGACCTATTAAATAAATTAAATAATTCATAAGTCTTTACTACCATTGATTTAACCTCTGGTTTCCACCAAATTGAGATGGATCCAGACTCAATTGAAAAAACAGCATTTTCCAGACTCCGGTCATTATGAGTTTCTTTGTATGCCATTTGGTCTGTGCAATGCTCCCCCCACCTTCCAAAGATCAATTAACGCTATGCTCGCCAATGTCCCAAATACTCTAGTGTATATGGATGACATTATAATTTATTTGGAAAACATAAAGGACCATTTAAAACATTTTGAAACAGTTTTTTTTTTTTCTAAATTAAAAGACCACAGACTATCTATACAACTAGATAAAACGGAATTTATGAGAACTGAATTGCCGTTTTTAGGTCATATTCTTACATCAAATGGAATTAAAACTAATCCTGACAAAATTGAAGCAATTCAAAAATTTCCGATACCTAAAACAGAAAAAGAAATAAAACAATTTCTTGGAATGACAGGTTATTACAGGAAATTTATCCATAATTATGCCTCTATAGCAAAACCACTTAGTTCTCAATTAAGAAATAAAGAAATTATTAACTCTGCGTCTTATAAAGATGCGTTTGAAAAATTAAAAATGCACCTAATGAATTTTCTCATCAGTTTCTACTCAAACAGTATCATCTAAACAGCTACGGCCCGATAATCAGAATACCTCTATTCAACAGCGGTTACATGTGCTTTTCCTCAGATAGCAGCGATATTCGTACGTCCAGATTAGTTCAATAACTAATATGCCTTATTCAACCGTCCAATAAATAATCAAATGAATTAAAAAATCGAAAGGCTGGAAGATACGTTTAGTATGTTTAAGGGCCGATCGGGATGGCCGAAAAGTAGAATCTGAATCTTATCTTCTAGATAAGAAGAATCTGAATCTGAAGTTTTCTACCACGGCAGCCGTCGGCTTCATACCCAAAATCGCAAAAAAGAAAAAAAAAGGTTATCTTCGTTTTTTTTTTTTTTACATATAACACAACCAAGCGTTTTTCGAAGCAATTGTTTAAATATTAATTTTAGCTTGAAGCAGTTCCTACAAAATGTAAAAAACAACTCCGAAATCGGACCATTTTTCGAGAAGTTATGGTCCTGAGAAAAATTGTAAAATCGGCAAACTAGCGATCAGCCCCACTTCTCCGCGAAAATACGTTTGTCGTACTCTTTTGGTTATAACTCGGAAACTATTAGTCCGATCCAAGATTACTTTTTTTTTTTTTTAACTTTAAGTAGGCTAAATTTACTATTAGAATTCATATGATCTAGTCCTTTAAAATACCCATGCCAGAACGCTAAAAATCCCGTACATTTGTGAAATAAAAGTATTTTTTGGACACTTCTTTCGGAATAACTCCGAAACTATTTTTCCGATCAACATTTTCATTTTTTCATCTAAACGCTGGTTAAATGTACTATTATATCCTATAAATGTAATTTATATTAAATCCGTGTAACACCCACGCTAGCACGCTGAATGTGCATGCTTTGGCAAATTATGACTTGTTCAGTGTTCCGAGTTATTATCGAAAAAATAAAAACATTGAACTTCTCCCCTCTCCCCCACCGTTAGTTCACCCCCCAGGCGCGGGGACTTTTAGTATGTTTACCTTCCAACTATTCCTAACGAAGCTATGAAGTCAAAAATTATCGCATATTCCATGAACTCTACATCCCTCATTTCAGCGCTCATTGACTGGACTATAAATAAATAAAGTAAAACAAGAAAAAAAGGGGGAAAAATATCTCTACTATTATATAAAAGGACAAGCCACTTTTCGTTTGTGATCACTAACCGCAAAAACAACAGAACCAATCTGTAACAAATTTTAACCACATCATCTTTATAGTTCAAGGAAGGTTTAGCAATAATAAAATGTAAAGATCTTAATTATTATCATAAAAAGCGATGAATATGTTGTGGTAGTGAAGTTCGATAATCAACCGATAGGTGGCGAGCACCATTCAAGAGAGGTTACAAAGGTACGGTGTGATACGGAGAGCTAGAAATTTATGTTAAAATTGACTTATTTTCAATTCAATTGTTATTAAAAAAGCTATATGGAGTGAAATGTGGATCCCAGTGCAGTTTAAAAATCGACCGATACGTGACCATTCTGCAACAAAGTTTACAATGATGCAAATGTGTATAATAATAAATTTCACTATAATAATAATTAAAATGTACAGTCTTGAGTCCCAGAAACGAAGTTTGCCAGTCATATATTTTTTATGGTTAGAAATTAAAATCTAACCAGATGGATCAATGAAATTATTTCTACCAAATCGGATATCTAATTATGCTTTTACGTACTCTTCAAACACCTAATAAATGTAACTTTAACCAGGTTAAAAATTACTGCCATGCGTAAAAATATCACAAAAGAAATAATGCTAAATTCAATTCTTCAATACAAGATTTTTATCGATAAACAAATGAAATTCAATTAATTGTTTAAATAATCTAAGTTCGTTATTTAGGAGAGTGGGTGAAGCCGCGACGCACAGTGCGGCCCTCAAATGGGGTTTCGGGAGAAAAATCAAAATCCATATTAAATAAAGAAAACAATTTTTATTTATTAAGATTAATTAATTAATTAACTCGAAATTAATTATTTCAAGGTATAAACTAACATAAAAAATATAATTAGAATTAAAACATAACCAATGTAATTTTTTGTTGATACACATAATATGCGTATTTTTTTCACTCCAAATAAAATGTTTGAGTTAAGATTTTATTGTTGGTAAACAATTAATTGAATTCGCTACCCTCATCTTCATCTTCATCATCATAGTCAGAATCACAGTCATATGATAGTAATAAGTTTCCATTTCATCTTCTAAAACTGTGGTTTCATTTAAAAATGATCGAAGAACTGTGTACTTCCTTTCGCAAAGATCTAAATCGAAATATTAAGTAAGGATTTCGGCAGGTTATAGTTCGGATTGTGGCTGAGTTTGCAATAAACTTTTATGAGACCTTCGTTCTAATGATTTGGTGGCAAAAACAACTTGACCTCTCGAAAACACTAAATATTAAACTCAGCGTTTTTTTTTGGTTTTAAAAAGATACTTGTGGCCTGCCTTGACTAGATGATGACTGAGGCTCACTCAGATCGAAACTAAATATTTCTTTGGGGACATTAATATTTTTGTTTAGCAACTCAGTATGGCGTTTGACAACATATTGCCTGCAGCGGGAACATTCTTTCCATTTTCTTCTCAATGCCAAACAATAATTGGAGGAAATTTTGTCTATTGCTTCTTCCACCGGATCAGAACAATCATCAGCGATTTTTAAAACAGCTTTTAATTGCGGAGCAACAGAGGAAACTTTATTCGTCATGTCGCTTTTTATCCAAGTCTCCAAGTCCGAATTTTTATACATAGATCTAAAAAAAAAAAAAAAAAAAAAAAAAAAAAAAAAAATTATATAATGATGATTCTATTGTTGTAATTCTATACTGTTGTAATTTAAGTGATGGAATGGTCAGGGGTGCAGTTAGGTAAATAAACACGTCAAGTTTTTAAATGAAGTTTATATTAAGCGTGCCGACGTTTCAACCTGCCTTGCAGGTCTTCATCAGGGCTAAAATAACAAAAAATTGGATGTGACCAAGATGATACAAACATTTAAAAAATAAATTAATAAAAATAATTTAAAAATGAAAAAGAAAAAAAAAAAAATAATAATACAAAGTAAATTAGTCAACGAAAGAATTAATCGCTGTTTATATAATTATAAGAATATCTGAAGTTAATTGAATACAAAATAGTAGCAAAGTGTAGTTTAGTAATTTTTTTAAAATTCAATTTAACATCATCTACGCCTTTTTAATAATTTAAAAAAAATAGTTTGTTTTTCATTCACCATGCGCCAGATATTCTTATAATTATGTAAACAGCTATTAATTCTTTCTTTGACAAATTTACTTTGTAATATTATTATTTTTTTTTCTTTTTCCTTTTTAAATTTTTTATATTAATATATTTTTTAAATGTTTGTAGCATCTTGGTCACATCCAATTTTTTCTTATTTTAGCCCTGATGAAGACCATTTCATCACTTAAATATACACTGCCGGTCAAAAGTTTGAGACCACCCTGAGCCAAAGTATGTAAATTTAAAAGTTTAATATCTTTAATATCGTTCCGCCTCTCTTTTTCTATCTAATTTTATGTTGATGTTTTTATTTATAAGTAAAAACACTTTGTTTCACTTTTGAGATTTTCTCCGTAATAAATCAATTACGAGCTATTCCACTCAGGAAAAAAAGGAACTTAGTTCATAAATATCTAATTAAATTTGAAATGGCTCAACAAAAATTCCCGCTGCCTTCATTTAATATGAATGGGAGATTTTCGTTTCTCAATTTTTAATTCAAATTTCAAATTTTTTAATCCAAGGTTATTCTGTCGGCAAACGAAATTGTTGGAATTAATATGGAAAATACAGTTTGTTTTAAATTATGTATTGAAAACTTAATTTTAATTTCTTCTCTTAAAGGTAGATGAACTTTAAAGATCTTGGTATAAACTATATAAATGCGTTTAATTTTATTTAAATCCATTTATTTTTCACCTAACATCAAACTTTTAAATTTACTGGTATCGTTTCAGGGTGGTCTCAAACTTTTGACCGGCAGTGTATATATATATATATATATATATATATATAGCTGCAGCTAATTTTTATTGGAACACAATCTATAATAATGGATGAATTTAAATATGCTGAAAGTGTAGGATACTTTGCGCCGAAATTGAGATATTTAAATTTTAACATTAATATCAATACTTACAACCTTCTCCAATTTTCTTTAAAAAAAACTTGTTTTAGTCTATTAAACACCACCTACTCGAGCCAGTGAACTTGAATTCATGTTAAATTTCAAGACAGAACTGATCGAAAATTGCAACCTATTAATCCTTTGTTTACCTTTTGAGCCTTCTGTACCTAAAAGTAAACTTGTTTACAAATATTTGTTAGTTTAATAATACGCATCTTCCAAACATGTACCGCGATTACAAAGAGGTGACACAATTTATAAATTTTTGATTTTTGTACATTGGCGGCCGCACTGTGCGACGGCGTATAATTGTAAATAAATAATTATAATTTAATATTTTGTTTTTTACAATGTACTGTTAGCATAGTGTTTTTAATTATTTGATTTATTAAAAACAAAATTAGTTTAGTTAATAAGCGTTGGAGAAAAAAAAAAATTAATTGGAGTGTAAAGTATTTGACTCACAATCAGGCTCGGCAATATGCTTGTTAATGGATGAGTTTTACTCACTCAAATCTTTCCTTGAATGAGTAAAAGTCGCAATTTACACATTAGTCAACTTTTTTTTTTTTACCGATATTTTTTTTTGTTAATTACAATCAATTTATTTTACCCTGTTTTACACATATTTTAGGAAAACAATATAAAAATAAGGGTCTTTTGCACTTGTTGCCCGCATTTAATTTTGAGTTTATTATCATATGTTACGAGTAACCTTCCCAAATGTAATAACATGAGAGATCGTTTGATTGTTTCTATTATTAAATAAAAAACAAAATAATTACAAAAAAAAAATTATTTAATTATTTATTTAAATATTTTATTGAGTGTTTTTTTTTTTTTTTTTTTTTTTTTCCGTTTGGGGCTACTTAGGACCACGGGGCTCGTTTCGACTCCTTATATGGGTCTGCTGTTTCTTCTTTAAATAATAATATCACTGAAAATCTCACTAAAATATGTTTTATCATATTTTAGAGTTTAGCAGCGAAATCATTGCATTATCGATCAGGAAAAGGCTTCTTTGGACTAAAAATAAAAGACGGTAATAAGAAAAAGAAAGGCGTACAATTTGACCTAATGCTTACAAACATCAAACTACCATTTCCTAGTAATGGCTGAGACAAAAATAAACTTCCCTGCGTCAATTCTTCGATCAGAGCGAGAAGCGTCGAAGTTCGAGTTGTGATATATATTTGATTATATCTGACACTGTTCAAACAGCCTTGTGACGTCAGCGAACAGAATAGCTTGAGTAACCAAGTGGTCTGTTAGTTTGTTGAGGTTTGATGGAAATTATATTATGATAAATTAAATTATCCCTCTACGTACAATACTTATACTTATACTTAATTAACTTAATTAATTATATACTTATTAATTAGATACTTATACTTAATTAATTTACTGCATTTCCAAGCAGATCCACATATAGGATGTAATTAGAGAATAATGATTACAATGTCATGTCAATAACATGAAAAGAACTACTCACTTATAATATTTATATTTAAACATCTATTATAATATAGATTGTTGTATTATAACAATTTTAACAATCTGGCCGTATTGTAAAAGGTTTATCGATATATATATATATATATATATATATATATATATATATATATATATATATATATATATATATATATAATGAATAAAAATTTGTGAATGGTAATAGGTGGTTGCTGAGTGGGTAAGGCGCTTGATTACCATTTATGCTTCCGGGCCCTAGTTCGAGACCGGCTGAAGGCAGAAAATTTACATTGTCATTTCAGCTGTGGCTCGACTTCGAAGTCGGGAGACCCTCCTGGGGTACACCCAGCCTCTTTAAAAGTGGGTACCCTTAGTTGGAGGAAAAACCTGGCTGTTGAGCGTGAATTCTAGCCAAATCACCTCCTTTCACAACCGTTGGCTCAGAAACAGTACAGCCTTAAGCCGGCTCCACACATTCGTGTTATGCCATAACACGCAACACGAAACAGACATGCTCGTCTAAGATTGGCGAATGTGTGGATGGGCACTCGGCTCGTGTTAAGCCGGCTCCACACATTCGTGTTATGCCATAACACGCAACACGAAACAAACATGCTCGTCTAAGATTGGCGAATGTGTGGATGAGCACTCGGCTCGTGTTATGTATTACGATATTGTTTCAGATCCTGTTATAGCCGTATAGCCAGCTCCACACATTCGTGTTATGTCATAACACGCAACACGAAACAGACATGCTCGTTGAAGATGCCGAATGTGTGGATGGGCACTCGGCTCGTGTTATGTGTTATCAAGTTGTTTCTGCTCGTGTTATGGGTGTATCGCTATAGGAGGCGGTTTTTAACACACATCAAAGGAAATTTGTTTCCCCATAACACAAGCCGAAACAGAGAGAATCGCTTATTCACAAATTCGCTTAGCAACAGCGAATAATCGTGAAGCCTAGTTAATCATTATTATCAATAATAACTGTTTTAAAATGAACTATTAAATTTGATAATAAATAACGTTAAGTAAGCACGTAGCGATTTAAAATATACATAATTTAATTCGATAGCTAATTTTATACATTTTGAATTGAACTGGACTATAAAAAGTATATTTTTTTTACGGTAGCGTTTGTAATGGGAAACTACGTTGTTGACAGAGTTTTTTTTTTGTCTATTTAATTAGACAAGAAGAGATTATCGTAGCTTATCTTCATTTTTGCTCTTAGTTCAGTCTGAAAGTAAATAGATCATGGCGTAAATAATGCTTATGCAAACTTTATTAACACATGAGATAATGTTATAAAGAAATAATAAGAGCTGACTCTCAGGACATTAAGTAGCCTCGCATTAAAAAAAAGTGGTATTTGAGAGATCAAAGAGTCCTGAAACAATGGCAAAATAAAATAGAAGATTTAAGAAAGTGGGAGACCGAATGATAAAACTCAATTTCTCTAAAACAGGGAAAACAATAGATAGCTCAGACGATTTATACATCGAAGGATACCAGCCTAAAATACATGTTTTTAAATACAGCAATAGATACTTGTACATGTTTTTAAATTGAAAAAAAACAAAAAAAACAGTTAGATTCCTGTCAATTCTCTTACTGGCTTTTAAAACCAGCAATGCAATTTTTTTCCTCTAATCCGATTTTGTAATCTTATTCCGTTTCTAAAAAAAGGCTTGTCTACAGGTACAGTTTAGATATCAAATAAAAGCTAATTAAATTTCCTTTAAATTCTTTCTTGAATAAATTAATGTGAAACCAGTAGGTACTTTTGTTAGAATGCGGCCGAGAACTTGACTCAACAGAAAATTTTTAAATATTGTGAAAAATCACTATTTTTTGGAGAACTGTATTTCCGCAACCAATTAATCTGCATAGCTGCGGTTAGAATTAAATTGTCACACATTTAGTACTCCTTAATATAGTAAATGAAGGGGTCACCTGTAGTGTAGTGGTTAGCATAGCAACCTACTAAACCCAAGATCGCGGGTTCGCAGCCCGGCAGATGACCTTAGGATTTTTTAAAGGGAGTAAAAAATCCTTAGCTATGCCGTCCTTCGGAAGGGACGTAAAATGGGGGTCCCGAGCCTGTGCGATGTCAGGTACTCGTTAAGATCCCTATCCTAATTATACCTGGATAGGCAAAATTTAGGACTCCCACCGTAGCATCGTCCGATTAGCCATAGCAGCATAAAAGTGACGTTAAACGAAATAAACAAACAAACAATATAGTAAATGCTATGTCAAGCAAATTTTCATATTTTAGAGATATAAAAGAAATACGAAAATAGTGCTACAATTCCGCGGTTTATTGAGTATTACGTACAACCCACCTGATTTTGAGGTTTGGAAACTTGAATTTTAACTATCCTCATGGGTCCTAACAACATATTAAAAAATGGTAGATGCATGCATTTTTACGAACTTGGCTTATTTTAGTAGCTATTGATATATTGTCATGACTACAGAGAACTGTTTCGTCATTGTTTCGTGTTATGTGTTATGCCATAACAGAGAACTTTTTCCTCGTTGTTTCGTGTTACGTGTTATGACATAACACGAAACAGGTTCGACGAACATTGTTTTCGTGTTGCGTGTTATGAAATAACACGAATGTGTGGAGCCGGCTTTACCTAACTACTGAACCCCCAAGACCCTTCATGGGTTGTAAGTGGTACAGTTTTTTTTTTTATTAATAGACAGGCTTTCATCAAAGAACAGGATTCTCACTTCTATCGAGGAATTCATAAACTTTTATTTGAAGAAGACCTTACTCAAGAGAATGATCTTTCAAACTGTGGAAATAGGCGATCATTTATAAAAATATTGGCATGGGAGCTCATCCGGCCACACATGTTGCCCCGCCTAGTTAGTACATATTTGCTATCTCTACTCCGACTTCTTATAAGAGAAATAACTAAATCTTAATAAATTTTCTGTTAGAAAGTTAAATAATTTTTTCTTGGGGGACACCTGGATTTTTTTGTGGGTGTCGCCTTTGTGTAATTATTATTGAATGTAGTCTTCCAGGGTTAATGAAGGACTGTCCTATGAGCTGGGATTGAGATTTAAGAGACAAATCTAATGCTTTATAAGATTTATTTTCGGGATCCCCTAGAAGTTCGTACGAATCTCGCCGCTATTCTAAAATCTGTTGGCTTTATCCTAATTTCTTTCGTCAGTACTTCCCAGGTACATTCACATTACCATCCTTTAAAACAACTTATATAAACGGATTCATTATCCACCTCTTAAATACAAGAACCCAACCCATCAACTGGATACACCTTCACATCAAACAATGCCATTCATAAAATCCTTTATCATCCTCGTTTCCTCTTTTTGAAATTCCTTGCCTATTTCTATTAAAACATTCTACGTTCTAACTTCCTTTAAACACTTATCTATTTCTTCACGTCCTCTGTTATCAATCTTCCAAGCAAGTGTACAAATATGTATACGTAAGAGATACATCATTTTGTATAATTTTTTTCTTTGAATTGATTATGTTACCCAAAATGAATCACCGGAACTAGGCGATTGCCCTTTTAATAGTATTCTTATGTTAGTATTTGGGAACGAAGAATAAAGATTATTTTCTTCTTCTTAATTCTCAAAATATATTATTGCTTTTCATTACATAGTATATTATATTTTTTTTTTTTTAAAATTAACCAACTATTAAAGAACTAGTAAGAAGTGAAGCTAAATACATAGAATAGATTATAGCTGCTTCTGAACTAGCTCGCGATTCTTTTGTCTATAACTTATAATTCGGAATTAACAATTATTTGCAACTTCTGTTGTTATTTTGTTTATTGGAAGACTAGTTTCGAATGGTAGACATTCATCATCCATTTTACAAAGCAAATAAAAAATTCAAAACATAATCAGTTCGATCTATAGATAATTTATAATTATTAAAAAAAATTATGACTATAAATCAAAAATGTTTATACTCACCAAAGGAAGCTAAGCGGAAGGAACTGTGTGGCGATTAAAAGAAAGTGAAGGGGGTTCGTCAGCTAAATAATCAACCAAATAATAATTCCTTTTCTTTAAGATTTCCTTATGTCTAGCAGGTTTTTCTTTTCCTACTGGAAATAAATAAAATATTTTTGTTTTTATATCAATTTGTTGAAATTTACAACTGTACAAATATATACATCAAATAAATGTGTTAACGATTACAATGACATGTCAAAACTTGAAAAGAAGATTCATCTTGTAGCACTTCAATAAAAATTCTACATTAGAAGGTCTCTTGGCCATCTTCTTTTCAGACGCCTCGGAGGATTAACGGGAATGGAGTTGGAAGAAAGTTGAGAAACTAGTGGATTTGGGTGGTTATGGAGCTTACTACGAAAAGATAGGTATCTGGTGTGGGCTAAATGAGCATCATATGAAACATTAAGATATTTAGAAATAAGTTTGTTGGTAACAAAGTAAGGAGCATTGAGGATTTTTCGAATGATTTCGCATTGTAAGGATTGGATACGAGATGAATTGGATGGTTTAGTGCAGGGGTCTCCAAACTTTTCAGCCTTCGGGCCATGCTGATTACTTCCAAAGGTTCCAATGGCCAACACCGTTTTAATTTTCCTTTCAGTATATACAATTTCTAGACTGGTAGCCAATGGTGAGCATGCGCTTCCTGAATTTGCTAGTTCAATCGCTATTGTACTGTATTGTGGCGACCACGACACTTGAAGATATCTTGTGGTTCCACGAGGAAATAAGTAATGTATGTCTTTTAACTTCGATAAGCGATTAAATTTTTTTGAATGAAAAGCATCGTAGTCCATCCTAATTACAAAATAGGTAATGGCCGCGGAAGTTAGCATTCTACATACGTCGATTTAACAATGCACGAACTGAATTTCAGGTTGCAATGAGAAAACCAGCTTCTACCTCATTTATACACTTATATCAAACTGTTCCAGCAGAAAATAATATTGTTTCAATCACTATTCCGTAAAAAGTGTTTCAATAATAATCTAAGTTTTCCGTTTTCCGTCGATTTTGCAGTCGAATCTTTGAATAGAAATTTGGATAGTCGTTTTTTAGTCTTTGATATCATTGCGAATAAAAATAAGATTATTCAAAATCCTTTTGTTACCGACGTTGAAACATTAGCCCCAGAACTTCAACTTTGTTAACGGATGAGCATCTTAAATCCCTTTTAATAATTAATAAAAGTGAAATTGGTCCACACCTACAAACTACTGTCGCGGGCCAGATTTGGCGCGCGGGCCGTAGTTTGGAGACCCCTGGTTTAGTGGAAACCCAAAGCTCAACGCCGTACATCTAAATAGGTCTCACATAGTCATAAGTCTATGTAACTAATCGGAAGGTTTGAATGTTTGTCAAATAAATGTTGAAGTAATCGAAAACGAAGGGCAGTTTCTTGTCTTTTTAGTCTTGTATGTGGATTTCAAGTAAGACGTTTGTCTAAGTGGAATCCTAGGTAGCGGATCTGTTTAACAGGGATTAGTGGAATATCATTGAAGAATACTGTAGGACAGGAAGTCATAGGTTTACGACGTAGGGTAAATCTTATTTGGTGAGATTTGGTTAGATTTATTTTGATTCTCCATTTTTGACACCATTCTTGAATGTTTAGGATATAGGATTGGAGTGTTTGGGAAGCAATGAAAGGGTCATCGTTTACTGATAATACACAAGTGTCATTCTAACGATTCTTAAATAATTAATTTTAGATCATTTCCGACGTAGACTGTAAGTTTCACTCCCGATGTTTTACTTCATCTGCCAGTTCAACTTTTGAAAAGTTAATTTCATGAAGACATACCGCTTCGCTTCCTTAAGTGAGTATCTGTATGCATTTGTTTTTTTTACCTTACATTTTTAAATTTATTCGCTAAATGTAATTTGCATATCTAATTGCTATTTTGAAGAGTCGTATGTTATTAGAACGGATGATGATAATTTAACATTTGAAACTAGTAAAAACAAAATAACAACAGAAGTGGGAAATAATTCGTCGATTCCATGTTATATTGATATATTTATATCAATATATATATATATATATATATATATATATATATATATATATATATATAGCAATTTAATAAAATTTTGCAACTGTATACAATAAAATAAAAATGATTCTAGTAAGTGTGAAGATAATGTTCATAATGGCAAGTCAATTACTTGTAAAGCAAATGCCCTTGGTAGTATTTCAATAAACCTTCTACCTAGACAATATTCTTTTCAGACGCCTCTGACAATTATCGGGTGTAGCAAGTTGGGAGACTAGTGGATTCGAGTGTTTATGTAGTTTTATATGAAAGGATAGATATCTGGATTGATACAAATAAGCAACATATGAAACATTGAGATCTTTATGGATAAGTTTGTTTGTGACATAATAAGAAGCATTAAGGATTTTACGAAGGATTCTAAAGGTTGGATTTTGGATACGAGAGGAATTGGAAAGTTATAAGCTCATCCCCTTATGTCTAAATCGTTCTAATTACTGTAATGTAAACAAGTTATTTGTTTAGAAATTTGCTCGTTTTTGGCTAGTTTTAGAGAAAATCGCAAAAAAAGAAAAAAAAAAACAAAACAAAAATGTTACAGGTAGAGATTATCACCTTTCAAAATTCGTAAGGCTAGGCAGTGTGTATGTAAACACTTAATGTTATCCTTTACATTATTTTATTTGTTTACATTTTGGCTTCCTTCTAGGATTATAATTCCTAAATCAGTCTTCAGTCAGTTACTCAAATATTTTTGTGTGAATAGCATCAGCCACAATGCCGCATGCATATCTAATGTTGAATACGCTGATATGATTTTTGTGTATGGTTTCTGTAACGGTAAAGCTTTAGAAGCGGTGCGGGAGTATACGCGCCGATTTCCAAATAGAAGAGTGCCTAATCGACGAGTCTTTTCGTTAACTTTTAATAGACTACGAGAAACTGGGTCATTCTTAATACGTAATGAAGGCGACCAATTTCAGGCAGCAATAAGAGCAGATTATCGGGGAAGAAATTGTGTCCAACGCCACTTCGATAACAATCCTGAGACTAGCATCCGAAGAGCATCTGCTGCATTAGCAATATCGCGGCAAGTAATATGGTGAACTTTGAAATGTGATAATCGCTACCCATACCATCTTCAAAAAGTTCAGAATTTATTACCTCAAGATTATGTCAAGAGATTGAATTTTAGTAACTGGTTTCTTGACAAAATTCGCGATGAAAATTTATTTCCATTAAAAATTATATGGACCGATGAAGCTACCTTTACAAGAGGAGGAATTGTTAATCAAAGAAATTATCATGTGTGGGCTCTTGAAAATCCAGAGCTATTAGAGAGAATAGGTTTCAGCAGGAATTTGCTATTAACGTTTGGCTTGGAATTTGGAACGGATTACTGGTGGGACCATATTTCTTACCTAGAAGACTGAATGGTATCACATTTACACATTTTTTGGAGAACGACTTTTCTAATTATTTAGATGACATTCCCTTGCAGCAGCGGATTGAAATGTGGTTCCAACTCAATGGAAGACCAGCTCATTATAGCAGAGTTGCTCAAGCTTGGCTGAATATAAATTATCCACGATGGATTGGACGTGGAGGAGTAGTAGAGCAATTAAGAGACCAAATCATAGATGCAGTACACCAAATATCATCAGAACAATGTTTAGCTGCAATTTATCAAGTGAGTGCTATGGTAGATGTAATGCTTGCATAGGTGCAAGAGGACAACATTTTGAGCAATATTTACATTAAAAAGAACATAACATAAATATAAATGTAAATAAATAAGTATAAAAATGAAAACTTGTTTTGTTTCTTTTTTTGCGATTTTCTCTAAAACTAAGCAAAAGCGAGCAAATCTCTAAAGGACTTTTTGTCTTAGTTTTTCGGTCCCCTATAAGTTCCTGAAGTTTTGCCATTTAAATTCGGGACACCCTGTGTATGTGTGTGTGTGTGTGTGTGTGTGTGTGTGTGTGTGTGTGTGTGTGTGTGTGTGTGTGTGTGTGTGTGTGTGTGTGTGTGTGTGTGTGTGTGTATGGTGTGTGTGTGTGTGTGGGTGTGTGTGTATGGGTCAATCTCCCATGACATACCACTAAATGGATACGGGAAACCACTATGAATATGGGAAACCACCGATCGTGGTTTCTATATAAAATGTCTTGTAACACAACTGTTACAAGTAGCTGCAAGGTATAATAAAAAGTATAAAGTATAAATATAAATACGTAAAAATCGTTTTCTCGTGGTTATTTATTTGTTTTAATGGTTAAATTTGAATCCAAAACGGCAAACTCTATTTCCCTCAAGTGTCCCATAACATGAGTTGGTAACTTTAAAGGTGAATAAGTTCTCCATTTTTGCAATTATTAGCTTACTTTTTTTTTTCTGTACCTCTGGTAAGTTGTAATAAATTGAATTTAAGTAGTAAAATTTGGCGCGAATGAATTAACATGAAGGTTATTATTATTTCATATTATCTTTTTAAGTTTTTTATATTTACTTATTTAAAAATGTTACTGTTCTGGTCAGTTACGGCTGGACTAACATTATTTTATGTTTTGATGTGTTTTTTGTTTTTCTCTATGCGTGGGCCCCACAATATTCTCCTATCCGTTACCCTGGTAACTTACATTTATATTTTTATTGGCTTTATTGCACCGTATTATATAATTATTACTATAATTCAAATACCCAGTCTATTTAGACATATACCTCATCGGTCCAATAATAAACCAGAATATTTACAGAGCTGAGTAACGCGTCATCTTGAAATAATTGAGTGGCAGTGAAATGTGAAAGATCAACCGCCCTAAGGACAGATACAAAGATAGAGCGCGTCTATATCCAGAACTAGTGACGTCATTGATGACGTCAACTATCTCGGGATTCCATTACCTTTGCACCCTCCTCTCAGTGTAATCTCTGGTTTTTCACTTCCTTTCAAATAAATTCAGGATACATTATTTACACTATTAGTCGATTTGATATTTATTTAATTATATAATAAAACTGTAACTTAATGTTTAGGAAAAGGTACTTATAATTTTTCTTAGAATTCATGATCATTAGAAGCTTAATCGGTTGTGAATTATATTTTTTCATTTTTTTTTTTTTTTTTTTTTTTTTTTTTTTTTTTTTTTTTTTTTTTTTTTTTTTTTTTTTTTTTTTTTTTTTTTTTTTTTTTTTTTTTTTTTTTTTTTACAAAAATCAAATTCGCTTAACTGTCGCATAGTTAAAGTGACCAGAGGTCCTGTGTTTGAAAGGCACGTCTGGTTTTCCCGACCTATCTCATGACATCAAATTATACACGTTTTAGTTTTTATAAAAAAGTGATAATGACTATGTAAGATCCTGAATAAAGCACAAGTATATTATAACAACCATGGAGTTATAGACAAGTGGAGGGGGCTTACCTCTCAATAGCCAGGGCAGGCAGCCATTTTGGAGTGCACCGTATAATCAGTACATTAGCCGCTTATCAGTTCAAATATTGGTTTCCTAGGCTTTATACTGTTGTTATTTTATTTTAGTGATTTACTTATTTTATTTATTACGAACCCTTTCAATTTCCCTAGCCTATATGGAATGCAAGTCGCCAGTTGGGCATAGTGGGCGTGGCCGGTTAATGTTTTGGTCTCGCCACTCACGGAACAATATACGAAAAAGGCCTCTCCATAGTATTACAACTCCTGGATAACAACATAAAGCATTAGATAACAGCACCCGGAGGTAACATTCCTTGTGTAATTGTAACAATGAGATATATTATATCGATGGTATCAACGAATGCTCTTTTAAAAGTTACTTTTATTTTGAAATAAATTATAATTGCTTTAAAACTCTTAAAAATAGACGGTGCTTTATTAAAATAATATGTGACTCCATTGAGTCTCATGTATTTATATAAAGTAAGTAATATATATATATATATATATATATATAGTAATATATATTCTTGAGTAAAGTTCTTGAGGTCAATAAATAAAAAACGACTATTTTGGCGACGTTTGAGACTATATTGTTCTCCTAATCATGCCAATGTAAATATATATATATATATATTTTATTTTTTTTTTCCCTTCCATAGTAACCTTATGAAAGAGTCGTTTATTGAATAAATGAGCACATCCCATGCATGCAAGCATATTGTGTGCTTAGCTCATAACAAATACAAAATTTAATTAATGACAGCATTGTCAATTATTTTATAGAAATGAAAATACTAAAAAACAAAACAAAAACAAAAAAAAAAAAAAGATGCTAAATTAATGAAATAACTAAATTTAAAAAAAATATATGAATAAAAAAAAAAAATTACAAAAAAAAAAAAAAAACTGAAATAAAAAATCGTGAAACGTTTAAAATAGTATTTGGTAGTTCCATGCTCTTTTAGAAATTGTGTAAGTTTGTAATGTGTACTTTTAGTTTGTTATAATTTCCTAAATTAACGTCTGGTATAAACTTGTGAACTGGTCGTCCTTTGTTTGATTGTTGTCAGTGTAAGTTCCAGTTTCGTATTGTGCCGTTTCTTAAAGTTTTCTTGATGTATGAAATAGGCGTTTGAGAGTATTCAAAAGGTAAAGAATTGTTTGTCGATGCGGATTTAGCTAGTTCGTATATATATATATATATATATATATACATATATATATATATATATATATATATATATATATATATATATATATATATATATATATATATGAATATAGTTCTTGACTGTTACTAGTTAATGACAATTATGTTTAATAAGTAATAATGTATAATAATAATAATATATATAAATAATATACAGCATAAACCAACAACCATTTATCCATTTATATTCACAAGAAATACGGAAATTCCAACTAACTGCTCCTGGGAAAACCTTTTGGAAATTCCTACCCTTAACTTTATTTTCAGAAATTCCCCAGTTCAGTTGTATACTAGATTAGTTATATGTAGTAGTAGATACCAATAGCATATCCACCAGTAACATTGTAACCAGTATCACGCTCCTCCATATTTTGTAATTATATATAGTTAATTATTCTAACACATGTTGTTATATATTTATATTGTAGCTAACTTTATGTTTTGAAATAACTTGTATAACTTATATCATTTTATTGTAACCTGTTTTTTTCACTGTAGAGCATGACTATGAGAACAATATAGTCTCGAAACGTCACAAAAATTGTTGTCTTTATTTATTGACTGAACCTCAAGAACCGTATTATATATATATATATATATATATATATATATATATATATATATATATATATATATATATATATATATATATATATATATTCCATATGTTTCTGCGCTTCCTTGTCCGATCCTCTATTCTCTAGAATCCCCCCTCCCTGTATTCCCAATGCTTTTTCCCTCGAAAAATTTAAAACACTGTTCTTTCACCATCTTTCTCTCCAACCTGACGCACTCTAATTGTATGGATGTCTCATAATGTATGTAACCATATAATGTAATCACAAACTATGAATTTACTGTTGTCTTATGATAATGCTTTAATTTTTTGTAATTAAAATTTTTAATTTTCTGTTTTTCTCTTTTTTCATTATCATTTTTCTATTTTGTTTTTTTCTCTACAATTTTGTTTATTATATTCACTCCTATATTGTCTTTTTTTTATTTAATATTTTTTTTATTTCTTTTTTTTTCATTTCTATTTTTTTTTTTTTTTCTGTAGTTGTTTACATGCAAATTTGTATACACTTTTGTCTTTTTTTTGTTGTTCATTTTCAAAATCTCTCGGCCAGTAATGATTTTAGTTTGTGTTATGTAATGTTTTTCTTAAGGAACTTTGTCGAGAATAAAGTTTTTTTCTATTATATTCTATTATATATATATATATATATATATATATATATATATATATATATATATATATATATATATATATATATATATATATATATATATATATATTATATTGTTACAAAAGTCCTTGGGCATGAACACGACCCTTAATTCCAGCTCTATTAACCCTATAAGAATGTTTTTGTTTCTACTTTCGGCTTAGGAAATTTCTTATTCTCGCTTATTATAATTTAATTCCTTAATCCCTTAATCTCTTAATCCCTAACTACTGGAACGGTGTCCACTACTGAGACATTGGCCTTATTTATGCTTATTGTATTATTTTATGCTGTTGGATGATTCGGTTATTAGCTATTAAAAGGAGCTATTTCCTTTAACTGAGTGTGTGGTCAGTAATCCAAAAGAAAGGTATCTCATTTAATGGAGGAATTATCATATGATTTATTTAATCAGATGTTTTAATTAACCAGATGTTTTAATTGATAATAACGGGCGGTCGACTATTGTTATTAAAAGCTCATGTGTGTTCGCAGTCCAATTATCTGGACCTACTCATTAACACCTTAATTGTTTCTGTTCTTATAGATACAGAGTGTTTACCTTGCTGTGGTCTCGGATTTGCTCGCATCTGCTATAACATCTATGTACACTTGGCAACAGCCAGATGTCTATACATTGCACTTTTTGCTTCTTTCTTTTCTTTAAATACATATATCTATTGTTACATATGCACTAAAAGATCTAAAAGGAATTACTAATTATATTAAATAGTATAGAGCAATAATTAATTTATTGAAGGGAAACTGTTTTCAAACTCCAGACATAACAAATAAAACAACACGAAAATATGTCAAAGCGGCTTCAAAAGGTAACTAGAATGAGAGTATTTAACAAAATATGTAATTAAAATGAAAGGACTGGTATTTGGTTTAGGACAAATCAGCAACACATAAAAATGTGTGTCATTGTACATTAATATGACTGTCATTAACTGTTTATCTACTTAACACCTAGCAGAAAAATTACTTCACACATTAATAGGCTAATTAACGGTAACGGTTCGGATCGGCGACACTACCAAACTAGGTTGACCCGCGCTACACCGACCAGTTCGATCCTTACGCTTCACTTCGAGTTTACATTTTTCGATAGTTCATTCCTATAACCTCACATGTAAACAATCACTTCTACAGTTTCACTTGGATTGTGTTGTTTAGTGTCTTATATTGATATTTAGACTTCTTAAATCTAAATAAGTGAAACAGAAGTTCACAAAATGAGTTTCATAAAGGATTAAGTGTTTTATAAATTCATGTTTTCTTATTTCATCTAATCTTATGTGTAAAAGTGTTATAAAACTTAAGAAGATAATTTGTACATGGATTTGGTGTTTTACATATTTATATTTGTTCTATCAATTTAAGTGATAAAATTTACAACTTGTAAAAGTGTTATGAAACTTAACAAGATTTATTTGTACATGGATTTGGTGTTTTATATATTTGTATTTGTTGTTACAATTTCAGTATACATATTTTGTGAATGGATTCTTTGTCATCCATATTACTTTTTGTGCTAAAGTGAGACAGATTGTATAATTAATTCAATAAAACATATCAGTTTATAAATAAATGTGAGAAAGTATATCACAGGTTTTTTATGTTTTCTTATTTCCACTTCCCATGAGAAAATATAGCAGAAATTAACATCTTCACTTTCAACTAGGATTCTGTCTTATATTATATAATTGCTTATAACATGGAGAATTGACAATGTGAAAATAATCACAGATTAAGAGGTAAATGACACATTACTATATAATTGTAGAACTATTGGTATAATGTTACAGATTAATGTGTTTAAAAAAAAAATTAGAAGCCTGATGATGAAACATTATCACCGAAACATGTAGCTACAAGTGTTAAATAAATAGGAGTTATGCCAAATAAATACTTAAGGATTTTGTCTTTTTTATATTTATAATTTGTTATTTTCACTTCTCTGAGAGAAAGTTCATAAGGAATTAACTTTACTGGTGGTTCAGTAGTATATTAATTGTTGATTAAATTAATATTAATTCAAAATTGATTTAGTGTCTTATATTTCGATATTTCCACTTTAATATTTTCTTATTTCTCATTTTAATGTTAGAAGGTAAACAGAAGTTAATATTACTTTGAACAGGGATTTAGAGTTTCTCAGTAAATGTAGAAGAATAACCTTTCTCCTCTAAAAGCAGCGACTAGAACATCGAAATATATCGGAACAAGGTTAGAATCGATAAAAGGTATTCTGAGCGGGTTTAGGGGTTGGTGTCGCCGATCCGAACCGTTACCTAATTAACTAATATAGTTAGCCATTGTTCTCACAATGTTAATTAATTAGAACAGGTAATTATCCAATATTTTATCCTAAAAGGGGGTCACGGTAATTAATTTGTATTAATGATAAGAAATAATCTAAAATAAATTAGGTACTAATTAATACGGTGTCATGGAACCAGCTGATAAAAATCCACTAATGTGATATAAAAGGCTATGAAATATCGTCATATTGATTGGCACATTAAATTACAATTAGAAAGCACTATTATTTTAAATAATGTTTTCTTATATATTTTATAGTTTTCTTTAAAAAAAAGATGATTTTACTACCATACCTAGGTTGAGGACTAAGATGACCGAGAGTGTTGCCGAAAGAAACTCAACAGTTCAACGTCCCCGGTAACAATAAGGCATAAGTGAATCACATATATCTGTTGATAGAATATAAATAATTGAGTCGTAACATTACTAAAATGTCTCTAAATCTATATAAAGTGGGATTTACACTGATTCACTTTTGATATATGTAAATCCAAAGAGAATCATTCAGAGTTAATTCATCTAAATTCTTCATCCTTGTTTATATATTTTCATCCATTTCAGTGTTTTCATCTTCACTGTTCTTCAATTTGGTGTCAGTAAGTACAAGAATTTGTTACCATATGGATGTGTTAGCAGGTGGCAGGATGTCTCGTTCGAGAAGAAATTCAAGAATTATATGAGGAGGCATTGATATAATAACTGAATGGAGTGGGAAGCAAGTTCAGAAACTAGTGGATTTGAGTGGTTATGGAGCTTAATATGAAATAATAAGTATCTGGTTTGAGCTAAATCAGCAATAGATGGAACATTAAGATCTTTATGGATAAGTTTATTGGTGACAAATTAAAGAGCATTGAGGATTTTTCGAAGGATTGGATACGAGATGAATTGGATGGTTTAGTGGATCTGCAAAGCTCAGCTCTGTATGTCCAAATAGTTCTAATCACGGTCATGTAAATAAGTCCTTTATAATTAATTGGGAGTTTTGAACGTTTGCCTAGTAAATGTAGTCTGTAACGACGAGCAGTTTCTTGTTGTTTTAGTCTTGTATGTGGACTCCAAGTAAGACGTTTGTCCAAGTGGAGTCGTAAGTATCGGATCTGTTCAACAGGGATTAGTGTAATATCATTAAAGGATACTTCAGGACAGGAAGTTTTATATAACTTGAATTTAAAAGAATAGTTACTTCATTGAGCCTTCACTCTGGATGAATCATCGTTTCGATGAACGACTCTTTCCTCAAAAGTCGGTCAACTTGTTTTATCTGTTTTATATGTTTTATTTAGTGTACACTTTGGATGAAACATAAATGAAAGGTAATATACACTTATCACTTTCAATGATTCCGCCAAGATGAACACCCAAAGTGATAAGTGTAAATGAGCCTTACACCACTCTCACATTCACTATCTACACCTACCCGTCAGTTTTTACTCTTTTAATGCAATATAGAACAGTGTCGGTGGGGGTTCGAGGACGGGTGTCAGAGCCGTTCATCCTACAAAGCCCCCAGTACCTTATGCGGAACAACCATTTTTTATGGTTTCTACACCGATGAAAATATTAGCAGTGACATCACTTGACATTTCGATAGAAGCCTCAGATATTTATAAATTGTATAGCCTTCTAGGGTTTTAACTTCTGTGCTTTTGAAAATTAATTAAATTGGTCCTTTGTTTTTACAGGACACATCCCTCCCGTTAACTAATACCGATGTAGAAATATGAAAAATAACAGATACGATGTATGTAATCTGTAATCCAATTCATATCCAAACACAATTCTGAAGTATCATACAAGTCTCTACATCATAAAAATTCCAAACAATTATTACTTTGTTTAAAAGTGCCCCGAGGTGTGGATAAATGATACAAACTTCATTTTCTTTATCCTCTAATGTAAGCAGTTATTTTTACAATTTGGTGGATTTATCTTTACACTATTAAAATGATACCAACATATTGTTTTTGACGCTATAAAATATGTCTTTAAATTTATCTGTATTAGTTTTTCCTACTTCCGGTCGTACATCGTCTGCTTGGAGGCAAAAGTTATTAAGTGGCAGAATCTATTTTTTTTTTTTTTTCATTTCAATATTCAAACGGGAATATGAATTTTATCATTCTCTAATGTGCATATGCAGCAGCTATATTCACTTAGTAACATTTTATACTTATGGGAAATGATATCAACGCACAATGACTTTTTGTCGAATTTGGGAAAAATTGTACTATGGAACTTTTGCCTCCAAGCAGACGATCTGTGCTTGGTTGATGAAGCGTACATAAACTTAATTTTCGTACGCCGAATATTTGTCTATAATGCAGAAGTGGATACAAAATTTAAGCTGAATTCCATTAAAGGGATGGGAAGCGCGGAAGACGTCGAAGAACAAAGTTAGAAGGGTGTCGGAAACTGAGTTAAAACTTTTCCAACTGTAGGAGGAAGCGCTGTTTGTCATGTAAAAGAAGAAACAAAATTATGCAGATCCTTTAGTTTAACATTTCCTCTCGCCCCTCCCCTCCCCTCCTTCACCTCATCCTGAAACAATGTTAACAATATTAAGTTAATATTATTTAATTAGAGATATACCAGTCGTTATAATAAATATAATGGCTTGTTAAGCATCCAGAACTCTAATAAAGGATAGATATCATTAAGCCTCGAAGCCATCTTTTTTTCAGACGGCCAAGAGAATTAGTAGGAATCGAGTGAGAAGCAATTTGAGAAACTAGTGGGCTTAAGGAATTAGAGTCAATTTTGAAACTATGGGTTATTTTATTTGTGACATGAAAACGCACCACTACGGAACTCTCTCTGATGGTCCATAGGTCGTGTCGGATGGAGAAAAATCCAAACTATTTCCACAGTGTTTTGTTACAGTTTTCAAACCCCGTCTAGAATTCAGTACTGAAAATGAATTCGAGAACACCATAAAGGAAACACTGACAGCAGCACTTCCAGTTTCTATTCCACCTTTGGCATTTACTCGTAATGAAGTTTCAACAATCATAAAAACATTTACTTTCTAGAAATGTTTCGAGAATCGAATAAACCTTTCGCAATACAGTCAAAACTCGATAAGTCGAAATAGTCAGTAAGTCGAAGTGCACCTCGTTTCCTGATCACGTCTGACGAATTTTTTTTTTTTTTAGTGTTTTCCTTCCACAGTAACCCTGTTGTATATGACGAATTGTATTAATTTATTCGAACTATCAATCGTTAACTCGAAGCAAAATTTTTGTCTAAACAACTCCCAACACTCTATAAGTCAAATTGCCTGAAGTGGACGACACTGTAAGTCGAAGTTTCCTACAATCCTAAACATGTACAAACCAGTCTTTCCCAACCCTATCCTCAGTATTTTTTCATTTCGGGGGCAAGACAGACATTTAATGTGTTAATTGTTTTGTTTTTTATTTGTCATGGCTACCACGGATAGAAGCTGATGCCTTAGCAACTTTGCACCCAATACCTCAAGTGTACTATGTCTTCTCTTTCTGATCAAAATTCTTTACCTCATCACCAATTTGGCTTTCGCTATTTTCATTCCACAGCCCATCAACTTCATCGTGTCTATGATTTTCTAACTTCTGCTTTTGAACCAAAAAATGTTTACCACAGGAAGCATTGTGTATATTACTCAGGATTTCGACAGAGTGTGGTACCCAATTACTGGCTGCATATATTTACATAGAAGTGTTTTATTTATTTATATTTTGTTATTTTCACTTCCTAATATTGATTCTGTTTTCTAATTTTATTTTTTCTGAAAATTATTTACAATTCTGTCAAAATATCCGAGTTAATAGGTCAAACCAATTTCCAATGCTTCTCCAGATATGAAGACATCAAAATAAATACGGAAACAAAAGAAAGTTACAAATCACTGATAGCGCATCTGAAAAATAATAATATAGAATTTCATTGTTACCAGTTAAAAGAAGAAAAGGCCTACAGAGTAGTACTGCGTGGGCTTCATCAATCTGTTCCTCCCAACGCAATCAAAAGAGACCTAGAGGAGTTAGGTCATTCTGTCAGGCATGTCGCCAATGTTCTCCACCGTATTGATAAGCACAATCTCCCATTGTTCTTCGTGGATCTGGAGCCGGCAGAGAACAATTCTGAGATTTTTAATATCAAAAGATTGGTATACTCCGTCGTAAAATTTGAAGTTCCTCGACTCAAAAAAGAAATAGTTCAGTGTACCAGATGCCAAAACCTGGGACACACAAAGACCTATTGCAATCGGCAACCAAGGTGTGTTAAATGTGCAGGACCACATTTAACTGAATCATGTTTAAAAACACGTGAAACGCCAGCCTTGTGTGTCCTGTGTGGTGAGAGCCATCCCACTAATTATAAAGGTTGCCAGGTTTACAAACTTAGGCAAAAGCAAAGAAGCACCAACTCAGCTACTAATAGAAATTCAGTTCCTCATACATCCGTAACTGTAGGATCATCCTCCCAGAATCAAAACATCCCAGTCATCAATAGCTCTCTCAAAGACTTCCCTTCACTTCCTTCAACATCAAAAGTACAACAGCCTCAATATCAACAACCCAGCCATTCAACCGTTCAACTCACTGAACCTCAGCCATCAACTTCAGCAGCAGGTTCATCTCAGACTCTTCAACCAACCAATGAATTCACGACGGTCGAACGAAGAAATCGACGGTCACAAAATCAGGCGCCTCAACCATCCTTTCCATCCCGACCTCCCAAAATAATCAATCCTTCCCCATCAACTTGTCAACAGACACCACAACAAGTGAACCAACAGATCAAGCCTCCAGTACAAATACATGGGCAAACCATATCTCCTCAACAATATCCAAGCCAAATCCCATTCCAGGTACCGTCCTCAAGCCAGTGTAATCATCCGTTTCAAATATCAGAACCCTATCCTACTTCCTCCCAAAGTTTTGGTGATATCTCATCGATTCTTTCATCCTTCCTCCGTGAACTCCAAGAAACTATCAGACCCTTAGTTACCCTTCTCACAAGAGCCCTGTCAGAAATCACTTCCATTGTTCCTCGATGATCCAAAACTCCTTGGCAGTTCTTTTATGGAACGCAAATGGTTTGCTCAATCACAGAAATGAACTAGACATATTCTTACACGACAATAACATTCACATTGCCCTAATTACCGAGACCCACCTGACGCCTACCTCTTATTTCCACATCAAAGACTATATCACTTACAGAACTGACCACCCCGACAAAACAGCCCACGGTGGTACTTGCATTCTTATCCATAGATCACTAACCCACACCTTGATTCCTTCCTCTCCAACTGACACCATTCAGTCTACCTCACTAATCCTATCCACCCTTCCATTTAACCTTACTATTTCAGCTGTATATTGTCCTCCAGGAAATAGCCTTTCCCAAAATATTCTGCAATCCTTATTCCAATCCTTTGGGCGGCGCTTTATTGCAGGTGGGGACTACAACGCCAAACACCAGCGATGGGGCTGTAGAACATCCAATTCCCGAGGTAGTATACTTTCCCGTGTATCATCCTTAAACAATTACCCCATCCTTTCACCTAACAATCCTACCTACTGGCCTACATCCCTAAAAAAACGCCTAGATATCCTCGACATATTTGTCACCTCTCAAATTCCTACTTCCCTAACTACAATAGATTCCTTAGATGACCTTTCCTCAGATCATAGCCCAGTTTTGCTTACATTACATTCTACTCCTATTATCAAACCTTCTCCTCCATCCTTAATAACTGGACGAGTAGACTGGGACAAATTCCGTTCGGCTTTAGAAAACCAACTTGACTTAAAAACTCCACTAAAAACATGTAAAGAAATAGATTCGGCAATAGAACATTTTACAAATTCAATTCAAACCTGCATAACAGAAAACACTTCACAAAATAGAATTAAAATTTCAGAAAATATCTTACCACAGAATATTCGCGTTTTATTAGTAGAGAAAACGTCGCGCTAGGGCCAAATGGCATAGGACTCGGTATCCAACTGACAAAACCTATTATAATAAATTGACTAACAGACTTAAATCAGAACTTAAAAAACTAAAATTTGAAAATTTACAAAAACAAACTGAACAACTAACTGTTTCCGATAAATCATTGTGGAACACCACCAAAGACTGTTAAAATTCAAAACCTTCAATCATCCTCTCCTTACTCCAGCTCAAACCTGGACCAAATCTGATTTAGAGAAATCGCAGGTATTTGGTGAACAATTACACAATATTTTTAAACCTCATCCTGATATCCTAAATCCTAACCATGTAGAATTTATTGAAGCAGAACTGGCCATTCCTCTCCAAATGACCATTCCTCCTAAAGCCTTCCACCCTTCAGAAATAATAGCCATCATTCGTAAATTGCCCTCCAATAAAGCTCCTGGACACGACCTTATCACTTCAAGAATCCTCAAACACCTTCCAAGGAAAGCAGTATTATTCCTAACTTACGTTATAAATGCTGTCCTCCGTACAACATATTTTCCCGATTCCTGGAAATCATCAATAATAAAAATGATCCCAAAACCTAAAAAACCGCCAGAAAACCCTTCCTCGTACCGACCTATTTCCCTCCTACCTATCATGGGCAAAATCCTTGAAAAGCTCCTTTTGAAACGACTTTATCCCATCCTTGATTCCAATCACATTATTCCTGATCACCAGTTTGGATTTCGCCAGTCTCATTCCCTATCCCAATGCCATCGTGTGGTGGACGTTATCTCATCTGCACTGGATGTACTGCACGGGTGTCTTTCTTGACGTTGAACAGGCATTTGACCGAGTATGGCACCCAGGTCCTTTTTACAAACTTCGCCAATTCCTACCATCTACATATTTCCTCATCCTCCGTTCCTACCTTCTGATAGAGTATTTAAAGTTAATCACAATTCTAAATACTCATCTATCTTTCCCCAGACCGCTGGTATTCCTCAAGGTAGTATCCTGGGTCCCATCCTTTATACAGTGTATACAGCTGATATCCCAACCCATCCTAATACTATTCTCACAACCTATGCTGATGACACCAGCGTGTTATCAGTCAATGATAATCCATTTGCTGCATCCCAGACACTCCAGTCACACATCACTTCCCTTGAAGAATGGTGTCATAACTGGAGAGTTAAGATAAATCCCAGTAAATCCCAGCAAATAACCTTTACCCTTCGTCAAAAACCTACCTCATCCTGTCCTCCTGTATCCTTTAATGGAGTACCATTAAATAATGTAGAACAGATAAGATACCTTGGATTTTATCTGGACAAGAGACTTACCTGGAATCCTCACACAAGATTGAAAAGACAAGAAGCTGCACGTCGATTTCGACTATTACAACACCAACTTGACAAACGTTTGGATTTACTATAAAAAACTCATATATATGACGATTATCAGACCTATTTGGACATACGGAATAGAGTTATGGGGATCCACCAAACCATCGAATTCTTCCCGCATCCAATCACTCCAATCCAAAATCCTTCGAAAAATCCTTAATGCTCCCTACTTTGTCACAAATGAAATCATCCACAATGACCTTAATATCCCATATGTTGCTGATTTGGCACGAACCAGATACCTCTCCTTTCATAATAAACTCACTGCTCATTTAAATCCACTTGTTGCACAACTTGCTTCCCATTCCATTCCTGGCAATCCTCCGAGGCGTCTGAAAAGAAGATGGCCTCGTGATCTTCTTTTGTAAATATTCATTAGAGTACTACCAATGGGTAGTTCCTCTGCAAATTGTATTCATGTAATTATATCTCATATATACCGCATATTTACTAGATGTGTTTTGTAATACAGTTGTAAATTTCTATTAATAAAAGAATAAAAAAAAAAAAAAAAATTTTCTGATTACCACATAATTTTTATAATTTCTCATTTTAATATAAGGTGTAACAGTAATTAACATTAGTTTGAAAATAGGTTTAGTGTTCGATTGTAAATAAAGGGGAATAACCTTCCCCCTGAAAATATTTTATTTTATTTATTTATAATAGAGCGCTACAGTCCTAGTCAGAACTTGGCTTCACTAAGTACAGACAGCCACTCCTGTCTATCTTCCCCATTCCTCCTCCAACCATTCACACCCAGTTTTCGTAGGTCATCTTGAACGTTGTCCAGCCATCTCAGCCTTGGCCTTCCTCTCAATCCTTTCCCTCCCGGCCTGCCATTCATCATCTTTTTTGGAAGTCTATCTTCCGTCATCCTTTGCACATGGTCGAGCCACCTCAATCTGCCTACTTTGACTATAGAAATAATCCTGGGTTCACCGAACAATTGTTCCAGCTCCAGGTTGGTTCTTATTCTCCATTTCCCGTGGTTATTCACCGGACCGAAGATTTTTCTGAGGAACTTCCTTTCCCAAATCCTCAGTAACCTCTCATTATCTTGGTTCAGCACCCAGCTCTCGCTTCCATAAGTCACAACTTTCGCATAGGTATTATTACAGTTTTGTAGACCGAAATTTTGGCAGATCAAGACCTCATAAATTTACTTAAAGCAAAAAGGCATTTTTGATAGGGTGCAGTATAACATTAAACATACATTTACAAAATAAAATATGAAAAATAGAAAACGTTAATCCTCAATTACGTTGCATACCATGGTAATCAACATTAAGCAGAAACAAATTTATAATATGAGAACATTATCTTTTCTTCTTTAATCTCATTAGCATTGTGTAGACCAATATCAGCCTTAATTTTCCTTTTCCTATTCTATACTCTTTTCGATATAACACACCCAGAAAAAACAAAACAAATATTATCGAAGGAAGTTATGTTACACTGTTCCCCACAACTTACTGTTTAAAACAAAAATTCGTTAAAATTATATGTAATTTTAATGCACTGTAACATTGTACTATTCAATGTTGCTTGCATAACTCTATTATTCATTATTATTCCTTGAATTATGAATAACCGAATAACTACCTTCGATTTTTTAAAGCTCCTGAGCGGAAGGAGGGAGAGGTTCTGAAAGAAAAGACCCAAGTCCGACTGATCGGATTAGAAGATTAGTTATAAAACGCTCCGATAACGTACTACTGACGTCAGCCTTACACAACACTGACGCGGGTCTTCTTAAGTCTTCTTAGCTCTAGCCTCACAGTGTTTCCCTAAAACATTAATTAATACATAATTTTGGTTACGACATCGAACCAATGCTCCCGCCTAAAATACCTTTTTGTCGATAGTTACATTTTCCTATATATTTCGATGTTTTATTCTCTTCTTTTTGTAGAAGTTTTGTTCATGTTGGAAAACTAATGATTTCTGTTCACATAGTTCCCATTAATCTAATTTCTAATCAATATAATTTTAACGTTTTTTTTTTAAAGAGTAGTGTCTAGGCCCAGTGTAACATAATTTCCTTCGATATTATATTTTTTTTCCTGGGTGTACTACATCGTAAATCGTAGGGACACTGGTCTACACAATACTAATGACATTAAAGAAAAAAGATAATGTTCTCATATTATAAATTTGTTTCTGCTTAGTGTTGATTATCATGGTATGGAACATAATTAAGGGTTAACGTTTTCTATTTTTTATATTTTATTTTGCAAATGTATGTTTAATGTTATACTGTACCCCATCCCTGGGATACACTGTAACAAATTTGTGATTTCCGATAACTTGAAAAAAAAGCTTCTAAGTTTATTTTTGATATTCTTTCATGCTTAATATGAAGGTCAAAGATTGTATATTATGGTAAATAATTAGAACAAGATATACCTAATTAACGCTTTTTTTTTTTTAAATAGAAATTATTTTTTTGTTACACAGTTTCCCACCTGACCCTCTATATTAGTATTACTAAAGACATCGAATCGCTGCTCCAAACCTGCTTCAGCCTAACATACCTTTTATCGATTGTTACCTTTTTCCGATTTATTTCGATGATTTCATCGCTATATTTTCAGAGGGAAGGTTATTCTCCTTTATTTACAACTCTAACACTAAATAAATGCTGAAGCTAATGCATTTTCTGTTAGAAAATACATTACATATTACATTTCTGTAATAGAAATTTAATTTTTGTTACACTGTTTCTCTCTTGACCTTATACTTACTAAAGACATCGAATCACTGCTCCAGACCAACATACCTCTTATCGATTGTTATATTTTTTCGATTTATTTCGATGATTTTATCGCTATATTTTTAGGAGGAAGGTTATTACCCTTCATTTACACACAATTCCATTTTCAAACTAGTGTCAACTTCTGCTACACCTCTCATATTAAAATGAGAAATAAGAAAATAATAATGCGGAAATAGGAAAATATCGAAATGTAAAACACTAAATCAATGTTGAAAGTACTGCTGTTAACTTGTAGTAAACTCTCTCACATTAGGGAAGTGGAAATAATAAGATATCAAACTTGTGATAAACAAAAAAAAAAAACATATTCATCCAAATTTTGTTGTTATAAAAGTGTTTTATTTTTTAAAATAAAAAATAGATAGAAATCAGACTGATTAATACGGATGTGGCGATTCTTAATGTCGATTATTTTCTTGAGAAAAGAACCGGTATCGAGAATCGATGGTACAAAGTCGATTCCTAGGAACCAATCGATATCGGCTTTGACAATTGTTTTGTTATACCTAATTGTTTAATTATTATACATCAATTCTATTCACTAATGAAAAACAAGCAACTGTTAGGAATAGTCCAGTCAATGAGTGCTGAAATGAGGGGTGTAGAGTGTATGGAATGTGCGATAATTTTTGACTTCATAGCTTCGTTAGGAATAGTTAGAAGGTAAACGTACAAAAAGTCTCCACCACCGGGGGGTGAGCTAAGGGTGAGGGGGGGGGGGGGGTAGAAGGTCCCATTTTGGATTTTTTCAATTATATCTCGAAAACGGTGAACTGTAGAAAAATACGTTTCAAATCAAAATAAATTAATTTAAAGACCCTATAAAATTGATTCTATACATATCTGTCGATCTTTCAACCGTTTTAGAGTATATCTCTCCGGTTATTGAAAATCGATAATATTCGCAAAACAATAATTTTCACTTTTAGTCAAACTTTTGCTTCTAATGCCTTCAACAATCGTTTCTCAGAAAAATGTCAGAATCAAAGTTGTAGAGCATTAAATTTACTTGAATGGCATATATAAGTTTCTGGGACTTGAAGGAAATGTTTGCCAAAAAGTAAGGCAAAATTTTTTTGCAAATTATTGATTTTTAATAACGTATATCTCGAAAACCGTTGAAAGTTCGACAAATATGTATAGAAACGATTTCATAGGAAATTTAATTAGCTTAGATTTTAATTTGTAGCATATTTTCCTGGAGTCCACCGTTTTCGAGATATAATCGATAATTAAAAATGGGACCTTCACTCCCCCCACAGTCAGTTCACACCCCAGGGATGGGGACTTAGTATGTTTTCCTTCTAATTATTCCTAACGAAGCTAAGAAGTAAACAATTATCACATATTGCATGCACTCTACAATATGTTTATTGACTGGAGTAAAAGGCGTTTCTTCTTATTAAAGACGAATTTTTCATCGTACTTTTTGTTATTCTAAAAAGATTTTTGTTACTCCAGAAGGTTCTTAACTCAAATATGATTAAAAATAAAATAAGAATTTTTAAAATTGATCTTTTAAGATAATAAATGCTATCCGATTTTATTTACAATAATTATTGTACTCTGTAATAACTTCATACTAATTTTTTTTTTTATTATTATTATTTTTTTAACCTAGGTATCGGTACAGAGAATCGATAAATTTTGTCACCGAAACAACACTAATGGTTAATAATTAGGATTCAATATTCTTCAGAAGGTAAAAATGTATACGCTGGCCGATATGTATTAAGGAAAATTAAGAGTATATTGTTTAATACAAATGTTTTCTAATAATATGTTTCGAAGTTTTATTTTAAAAACAAGAATATGTATTATTTTCAGAACAAATACGTTTTTCATCCTTTGTCTTTCTAGTACTTAGATAATACAAATTTTTAATTTTCACATTTTCTTGTTTTCGTTATGTTTAATAAATACAAAAAAAAATCCGTGGAATCGGGATTAGATGGGATAATTAATTGAAAATCATAGACCACGTGATTCCATTTGATGTACATTTGTTAGCAACAATTTTGATTCGATTGGTTTTTGTTTTATAGTTTCTTACGTCAGAGACTTAGAGAGATGCAGACCGTGAAATATTAATAGTCGAGTTGAAGATGACTTTTACGTCTCTTTTGACCTTTTTCCCTCATTCTTGACGTTATAGATCTTAATTTACTTCTTTTCTCTTTATTGCTCAATTTTTTTTTTTTTTTTTTTTTATGTCTAAAAAGAACTCTAATATCATGCATTTTCCTAAAACAGAAATAACTCGTTCAGTAAGAGAGTAAAAGAATCCATAAAATTCTATTTTCCATTTACAAACAGGAATGATATTCTTAGTCTCAAAAACTGAAATAGTTAGATGACAACGCTATTTAAAACTGTTAGTAAAAGAGGAATTCATTTGTTTTCAGTAACGATAAAAAAGAATGATACTTACAAATATATATATATATATATATATATATATATATATATATATACATTACATCATATAATAATTTTATTTTATTTTATAGTTTCACTTATTGAAATAAAATTAATAAGTTGCCTCACTCTAGGGCAATTAGTAATATTGATGACAACAAGAAAGCATGTAGCAATCCAAGACAAAATAAAATATAATAAATACATGAATAAACTAAAGTATAGAAAGAAAGAAAAAATACAATCACAATACATATACAACAAGTATCCCCCGTCGCGCCTTCAACCTTCCTCATAAATAAAAAACTTAAATAATTTTAACTTGTAATTTAAATTTTATTTGTTTATAATACAAGTTTAAAAATCTTGTATTAAAGTATGAAATTGAGCATTATTTCCTCCATGATATTTTCACACATAGCATTAATTTTGAACATGGTTAAAATTTCACTGTTAGGTCTTTGAAGATCACTTAAAAGCATAATTGGACGTACAGTTTTTAATTTTATTCAAAGAGTTGGTAATCGGATAGACTGTTAAAAAAACTCACGTGGATAATGGACTGCATTATCAGCGCTTACATACTAAAGGCCCATGGATCATAGTTTTATGGTACACTCAATAAAAAGCAAAGGATTGACACTTTAATTTAGTAATAATTTGTATTTGGTAGAAATAACTTTATTGATTACATGTGGTTGGATTTTTATTTCTAACCATAAAAGATTATAATAGTGTGGCAAAAGTCGTTTCAAAATTGTACATTTAAATTTTTATCATAGCTAAATTTACCTCGGAATATGGAGCTGATGTAGTTAAAAATTAGTACAGATGGGTTCAGTAGTTTTAACATTGTAAACTCTATTGCGAAATGGTGCTAACCACATATTGGTCTATTTTAAAACATAACTGGGATCCACATGCCTCACCACACATTTAAATCCTGTTGTAACAATTAAATTGAATATAAAAAAATTGTATTATCTATTTCAAGCTCTATATAACACCGTACTTTTGTAACCTCTCATGTTGAATAGTGCTCGCTACCTATCGGCCAATTTTCAAACATCACTGTTATGTACATATTATCGCTTTTTAAATAACAAATTAATTGGAAATCAGTATATTTTATTATTGTTAAACCTTCCTATAACATTAAAGATAATGTTAAAATTTGGTACATTTAGTTGTCGTGGTGAGTGATCACAAACGAAAAATGGCTTGTCGTTTGATATATAATAAGATAGGGTTGCCGCCATCTGTCCGGCTTTTTACGGCCGTGTCAGGCCAAATATTTGTGTATCCGGCCTGTCCGGCATTTGTTAGACATTTTCGTCTTATCGTTGAAAGTAACAATTTTATGGCGTGGCGGAAATGCGACTGTTCAGATCTTGGAAACTCCCTCTCCTCTTACATTTTTGAACTACGCAGTTCTCCTCCGGTGTTTTTTTGGGTTGGGACTGCATTATTCAGTCAGCGGAGACCGAATTTTCGGTGAGTCAATTTTCATAACATTTCTTTTACGTTGCACTATTATGCTATTTACAAATCCCAAATACAAGTAAAGCATAGATCATTTTCTTTCTGAACTCACTATGTCGAAAAGAAAAATGTATATTTTCTGATACCCTACAAAGTCAATACAAGATGTTTAAATCTGGAAAAAGCCATGGTATGCAACATGTTTTATTTGTGACCAAGTAATTTCAATAGGTAATAAGGGCAAAGCTGACTTAGAAAATCATTTAAAAACCGAAAAACATAAAATGAAGATTCGTAGCACAGCATCTACGTCAAGAATAGATTCTTTCATGGATTCAAATTGATTTCATGAGGACTATAAATAAGTGGTTAATATTATAACTAAAAACTTAAAACTTTATTATAAATTATGTAATATAGCTTTGGTTAATTAAAAATTATATGTAACTTATATTGACAGAGTTTTTTATTATTGAAGTTATTTCTAACTTTAAAGACGTACATCCGGCTTTATAAAAGGTATGTTTGGCTTTTAAAGATAATGTCCGGCTTTAATACAGCGCCAAGTCCGGCTTTTGTATTTTAGGAGATGGCAACCCTAATATAGGAGTATAGATATATGCTGGCATATATAGAACTAAGCTTATCTTTCTCCATTTATGGAAGGATACTGTTCCCAGATCTGCTTTGTTCTGATGATTTTTAACGGCCGAAGGACATCCTTGGCCACTCTCCTTCCCGACAAATTAGGTTTCATCCTTAAGGGTACTATTTTTTCTGTTATATTCCAGGATTTAAGGGTTTCATTAGTTTTCGCCTTTAAAGATACTATTTTAAGATCCGCCTGGATTTAATGATTTTTTTAGTTTTCATTCTTAATAACTCTGTTTTAAGATGGCGAAAGGACTTCCTTGGCCACATATGTATTAGTTTTCATCCTTAGGGACATTATTTTGAGATCTGCCTGGATTTAACAGTTTTTAAAGTAGCCGAAGGATATTCAGCCATTGTTGTCCTTTTAGTTTTTGCCCTTAAGGATACATATTTTGAAATATTCTAGGCTAAACGAGATCCCGTCGATGCTCACTTAGCTGCGTCACTAGAATTTAAATCTAGTGGAGGTTTTAATAAAGCGCTATGCCACAGTCGCTCAAGACTTGACTGGAGAAGTTAAATATACAAGACATCATTTATACACGATGGATGTCCTGTTAATTTAATTTATAGGATTTAGGAAAAACATTCGACTGGTAGGGGTAGGAAGGGTCGAGAGACGGCATCCTACCTCCGGATAAATATCTTTGACACTGACGAAAACAAAATCCAAGGGATTGAACAGGACGAAAGGACGTCGAAAAAAAAAAAAAAAAAAAAAAAAAATTATTTAATCAATTATTAAAAGAACACCAACGTCGGAATATACTTTCTGAAAATTTGTATGAAAATTTTTAATTTTTGAAAACGACGAAAATCAAGTCGGGAAAGAGTGGTCTAGAATATTCTTTAGACCTCAGAAATCGTTAGATCCTTGCAAAAACTAGTATCCTCCAGTGGCTTTGGATTGGACGCTCTGAAATTCAGCTGGTTTTCATGAATATCAACTGTTTTGTATGGATTTTATTTGGACTATTTTTTTTTTTTTTTTCGATATTTGTAGGTGCAAACATAAAGCACACTTCCTATACTATCATAATGTTAAATTAAAGACCTTTTTTCGTGGCTGGTTAATGGAAGCTTCGAAGCTCGTAATAATATTGAACACGCATAAATTAAGTAGTTTGAAGGGTATAAATTGAGAGAGATTACGGCGAGCTTTAAACTTACTCCACTTTAAAGGATTACGAATACCATTAATGGCGATGGATTACTATTAGAGGATTTAGAGCTTGTTAATGAAAATTGCCGGTGCGAATAACTCGCCTCGGCGCAGTAAAAATGGACTGTATAGTATTTAATCAAAACGAGGTTCTGCAACTTGGGGAGATGTTAGCGGGAAATAATTCAACCAAAAAATACAGACAAGCGCACTCACCTGGTTGAGATCGCCTTCTAGCTCTCGCGGGGCCCCTGAAGTCCTCACAGACAGGCGAACGCTCCCTGTGGCCTGTAAAACTTGATCGAACTCTCCTCCTCCTCTGCTATCACCACTCATTAAAGTCAAAAGGAAAATTTTGCTGGTTATAGCACGAAAGGAAAACACTTTTAACATAGGAAAGACTCTCGGAAGGCTATGTGAGCCTTGAGCATATAAACTAGGAAGACTATGAAGTCTTGGACAAAGTAGTTGCATCCAGGGCAGAGTGCAGGAACAGAGTGACCGAGAATGGTCCTGAGGGGATTAAGATTGCGATTAGAACTCCCGCATATTAAACTTTGCGAGAGTTAATATAGTCAACTGCCCTCTGGTTGGCAGTAGGAAAACTAAGTAAAGGGCCGGTTAATGAGGGAAGTCGGTAGAGGGCGTCACTTGAACTAAATTACAATTTTCTCATTCCCCCTTAACACAAAAGCGCCGATCGGCGCGAACATACCGCCCACCAAAATTGGGATGTTGCCCAATTTTATTCCAAAAAACTACAATGAAAATGGAGGGCGGCAGCAGCAAATTTATACAATAAAATAAGAGAAAAAAAAAAAGCTCAGCTTGAGTAAGGAGAAAGATAAAGAAAAAAAAAGGAAATAATAAAAATGCTGTAACAAGAATGGGTGCACAATTATACAATGTAAAGAAAAGGAAACAGCCCAACTGGGCAACAGTTATATAATGTAAAGAAATAAAACAGTACTACTGTGTAAACAATTATACAAAGTAAAGAAAAAGAATCAGCCCAAATGAGCAACAATTATATAATGTAAAGAAAATAAGACATATTATTAGGTAATCAATTATACAAAATAAAGAAAAAAAAGAATCAGCCCAATTGAGCAGCAATTGTATAAAATAAAAAACATAAATGGCACAGACGTCATTCCGGGAGCGGAATGAGCTTGTTGATCGGCCTAGTGAGAGTACCATTGGAGGTCTCAAGGATGGCCACTCGAGGTACACCGTCGAGCCCAGGCTTGAGTTCGGAGATGCGGGCTATAGGCCAGGAGAGGGGGAGGGCTATTCACACCCTTGATCAGAACAACATCGCCTTGCTTTATTGGTTTGGACACTGCGGTCCACTTAGTACGCTGCAGCAGCGAGTTTAAGTACTCCCTGGACCATCGTCGCCAAAAAATGCTGCGAATACTGGGAAATGATCGTCCATCTAGACGTTAAATGATGATCCTCAGAAATAGGAGTCTCGGCAACGGATAAAAGTGGAGCCCCAATGAGGAAGAGTCCCGGACTTAAGTAAGCAGCGGCATCCGCGGGGGCAGAAGGCAATGAACAGATAGGACGGCTATTTAGAATAGCCTCGATCCGAGCGAAAAGAGTGGCATATTCTTCGAAAGTGAATAAAACTTCGGTGGATAACCGAGATAACAAAGGTTCTGCGGATTTGACTGCGGCTTCCCAAAGACCACCGAAATTGGGCGCTAAAGGAGGATTGAATACCCAACTTATCTCTCGACTCGACAAGACATTCGAAATTGCCTCGTGATGAGCGCGGAGGAAAAGATGCACGTCTTTTAATTGCTTATTAACTCCGACAAAATTACGACCCTGGTCAGATATAATGGAATGCGGAAGACCGCGGCGTGCAACGAATCTATCTAGAGTAGCCAGGAAAACGGCAGTGGAAAGCTCAGAGGCAAATTCGAGGTGCACGGCCTTGGTGGCGGTACACACAAATACGCATAAGTAACCCTTGGTAAGAGCAGATTTACGAAGCCGCGACGCGCGAACCTGAAATGGCCCCGCGAAATCAATCCCGGTGTTGAAGAAAGGTCTGCTGGGCCGAACGCGGCACGAAGGCAGGTCAGCCATAATGGGTTGCACGGTAGGAGCACGGAAACGAAGGCATGTGGTACAACGGTGGATCACCTTCCTTAACAGCTGACGCAACGAGATGATCCAGTAACGGCTACACACGAGGGCCTGGCAAGTAGTGGGCCCAGCGTGTAGGGAGGAAATGTGAAAGTGCTTGCAGATTAACAGAGATAGATATGCGGACTTAGGAAGCAAAATTGGGTGACGGGAATCGTACCTTAAATTGGCGTTCTTAAGTCGGCCGCCCACCCTGAGAACACCCAGGCTGTCGATGAAAGGCGTCAGGTTGCAAAGCGACTTTGCCGGCTTTCCGGTACGAATTTTGAGTAGAGAATCCTGAAAATGCTCGGAAATAAGAGCTAAAGGCCGGGAGAGTGAGGAGCTGTTCAGTCCCTTGCTCACAACAACGTCGCCCAGTTTCTTGGTTCCACAACGGCGCTTGGAATTTGAAGTCCACTTATAACGTTGTGAATTATAATTAGGAACGGCGTTGTCAAGTATGCCGCCCACCCTGAGGACCTCCAGGCTACCGAGGAAAGGAGTACTGCAACAAGGCGGCTTTGCCGGCTTATCGGCACGGATATTAAGGAGAGACCCAGAAAAATGTTTAAAGGTATGGTCAGGTTCATTTGTGATGAGCGCAATGGGAGTAGACTTAAGATCCGGTAATGGCTTGGTGCTTAAGTCGGGGTCACGATAAGGAGGAGGCCAATGCTCCTGGCAATTGGTCAAAGAGGAGGGATCTTGAGTCCCTAAAAATAAATTGTTGGTCTGCGCGTAATGAGTACGGGTAAGACCCCTAGAGTCAATATGGGCATGATTAGCGACAGAAGAAACATCAGTAAACCCTACTGGGGAGAATTTGTCGTATATTGAAATTTTAGAGCGTACAGACCCTTTGATATCTAAAACTGGTGGTTTTTTCTTTTTTTTTTTTTTTTTTAAAAAGTAGGTTCAATAGGATTCGAGACCGGAATTTTACTTGTTACTCTATCTTGGTTACTATGTGTGTATACTGGTTTTTTCATTATTTTTATTTTCAACAGGAAGGAATTTTGGACAATCTTGATTGGCTAAAGAATAGTGACTGTTTGAGGATGAGATGTAGTTATTCTCATCTGTAAGAGAAACAAAAAACTTTTCATCAGAGAAATCACTGACAATTGTATCAGCACACCTATTTTACCGATGTGATTAAATTTTGAAACTTGATTTAAGTTTGAAAAATCACCCTGGTTAATGATTTGTATTTCCTGGGGAACGTTAAAATTATATAATCTGTGATTACATGTATGGATGTCAATAGAAGGGTCAATGTTTTCTGGAATGTCAGAAACATTTGAGTCTTATGGTCTGTACTCACGGATTGTTCAACTGGGAGTTTTTCAATATTTTCAGTTTCCGAAGATTTCCATGATTGATGATTGATAGGTGTTAAAGAGACAGCACTTTGAGCCAAATGAATAGGGGTGGCAAACGGTGTTGAGGTTATACTGGGTTGTTCTATTTTTAACTGAAAATATTTGGATTTAATTTTACGCGCTATATCATTGAAGGCTATAGCTGGGGCTTGGGTATCTACTTGATTCTGTTTTGATAGGATAAAATTTAGGTCATTGATTTTTTCATTTACCGTTTCGAATTTAGCTTGAAGAGAGGGTAAATCCTCGCAAAGAGCCTGAACATAAAAAATATCCTCAACAGAAGAAGCTTTTATTGGGCCCAACTGCTAGTTATAACAGCAAACACTGTTTCCCTCCTTGCCAATAATTGTGTTTGCAAAATGATGTTTTGTCTTCAGAAGGCATTTTGTAAAATATGGAATATATAAATAAACAGATAAAATAAAATTGTAATATGCAAAGCAGTAAGGGAAAGGAGAGAGAGTGGCTAAATTAATTAGACTAATTATTACGTTATTGTAACTGACGTTACAATAAAGAGCTTAATCGGAAATTTCATATGCCGTTACTTTAGAACAAGATACATAATAAATTTAATTAGTTATTTGTCGGTACTAAAATTTTTTGACCGGTACCTCGGTTAAAATTAAATCTCTATTATAGAAAGTAATTAATATGAGAGCTAAAATGGCAGACCAAATCTTATCAAAAAACAATAATAATCCAAGAAATAAATTTTTAAACAGCAAACAGCGTTTATTATTCAGAATATACAATATATAAGTTTACGTCAGTTAGGAAAAAAAAAAATAATATGAAGTAAAAAAAATTCATATTATTACTTATTATTTCAGTATAAAAATATTCTAAAGGTTCTGGATTTCATTACTTTAGGAGGTGTAAATGTTGCTGTGTGCACCTAACTTTTGCTTAATGGGAGAATGCAATAATATTTGATAGGATGTTGATTTTAATAATATATTAGATTCCGAAAACTAGTATGAGCATTTAATGAAATGAAAAATAATCTTAATTATGGTTTTATAAAAATCCTCTAAGAATAATAGTGAAGAATGTAAGATTAAAAACTTTATTCACCCGGGACTCGGATAACCTAATCCTAATTTAGACCCCTCCAAAAAAGGGAAGTACATAAGAAAAATGACGTTGAACAATTGACGTTAAACTTATATCTATTAAATAACAAAACAATACTTATTATGTATACAATCTATTCTATTATATAAAATGACATGCCATTTTTCGTTTGTAATCACTAGAAACCGGATTTTTTGTGCAGTAAAAAATCAAAAAATGTGCAGTAAAAAACTCAAAACGTAGAAAAAACGTGCATTTAAAAACTTAATACATGCAGCAATCCATTTATTTAAACAAACATGCAAAACGTAACCGACCTTGAATAACCTGAAGCACATTAATTCAATCTGAAATACTTTTGGAATCAAAAATTTGGAAAAACAAAAAAAAAAAAAGTGTACGATAAACTTTTTTCATTTAAAAAATATAAATATATTTATTAAAATTTCCTTTTGCATGGAAACAAAATAAAATAAAATGTTTTTGAAAATAAATTAATTTTTAAAACTTTCGTGAAAATGTACGACATTGTACATTTCAAAATTCTTGGGTTCAACAAAGTTGATTGATCTTGCCAAAATCATTTTTTTATAAATTGATAAAAAAACTGATTTACAATGTGCGTCTATTTGCGATTTCCTGTCGTGGTCTATTGTTTTTAAAAACAGCAAGAAAAAAACACACCACCTTCCCATCAATTTCCAGCTCTGGGTATTTATTTGTCCATTGTTTCAATTTTGTAAAAACACTCACGGCCGTTTTTTGGGATTTTCAAAATTGGTAGTTTGAAATCTAATCAACAACTGACCCTTTTTGTTTTATCAGAAGTGGGGAGTAAAATTTTCAATTTAAAACTAATTAACTATTTAATATCTTGCCTTATAATCGTAAATACAATAAAAAAATTTAAAAAATGATTAAATAAATAAAATTAGATGAATTTGGTTCAATGGTGCATTGAAAAAAAAGTTTTCCAATTACAGGATGTTTTGGCTCTAAATAGAAATAATACAAACATAAATATACTTACATAAGAGTAAGAGAAAAAAATTAAACAATTAAAAAATAAAATGAAATAAAGAATAAAATGAAACAATAATGAAAACATTTAAAAGTAGAAATACTCTTCTAACAACCAATATGATTTTAATAATACACGAAAATAAACAAATATCAAAAATAAACAAAGATTAAACACTGTGTTTTTCTTCTGTTACTATCAATTATGTAAGTGTTCGGAAGATCGTTGGCCAAAGAGGTATCTCGGGTAGGGAGGTTCATTGTGAACCTATTTAAGGTCAATTACCTATATACAAAGTCTTAAGGTTTTTTTTTTTTTGAATTTGTTTGTAAAAATGGTCAAAACCAAACATTTATGCCTTTTAACTTCCTTGTTTACTGATATATTAACGCCATTTTTTTCTGTAATTACTAATACATTGTCCATGTAAAAATTTGATACAAAATAAACGGGGAATCGTTAAATCTTGTTAAAGGCAAAAAAAAAAAAAAAATAAAAAAAAAATTAAGAACTTAGAGTTTAGGTTAAAAACAAAAAAAAGTAAGCGCAACAGCCAAATCCAAATTATTTTAAGAATTGACCTAAACTTGAAGTTCTTAATTTTTTTTTTTTCCCTAACAAGATTTAACGATCTCCCGGTTTTTTTGTATTGGTTTTTTTTGCATTTAATCTTTTTTTATTTTACATGGACAATGTATTAGTAATTACAGCAAAAAAAAAAAAAAAAAAAAAAAAAAAAAAAAAAAATGGCGCTGATATATCAGTAAACAACGAAGTTATAAAGCATAAATGACTTTAAAAAAAATTAATAGAAAAAAATGAATAAAACAATAACTTTCAGCTTATACTTAGAAAAATGATCTAAAAATGAAATATCTATATAACTACTAATGTAACTATACCAATATAAATATATATTATATATATATATATATATATATATATATATATATATATATATATATATATATATATATATATATATATATGACTAAAAAATATAAAAAGCAAAGATTAAACACTTTGTGGTCAGTTACTAGAAATAATAGACTACATAGTTATTAAGTTGTATATTTTTTATTGTTAATATATTTTTCATTGATAAACGGTTGTAGATGAAATGTAATTTTATTAAGAATCTTGCTCTTTGGATATCTGATGTCGAACAGTTCAGCAAAAAGTGTATTACCTCGTCTTTATCTTTATTATTAGTAATAATCGTTGTTTATAGAACATTCGACAGTAATAATTTATTACTATCGAATGTTCTATAAACAACTGAGCGATAATTATTAATTTACTTATACGGGTATAGACGCTTGACACAAGGAGTTTTATAAACATGTTTAATTTTTTTTAAATTTTCTTTTACTTATTATATTTATTTAAAAACCTTACTGACCTTCTAAGTGATAGTAAGGTAGATGTTTTATATTTATATACAATATAATTTTAATTTATATCCAATAAGTGGTAACTTAAATGTGTAACTCACTTTTAGAATAGTCAATTTATATATCGAAATTAGCAAAAGCTCGTGTATCTAGTATTTTTTAATATGTCGCTAGGACCCATAAGGGTATATATTTCTAAATTAGAAGAAGAAGTAGGCAGGTTACTGACCACTTATTTACAAGCTTGTCAAACCAGTCATACAAATCCGATTTTACCATTTTCCAATTTCTCAGTAAACTATTTGTCCTACAGGCACGGTTCAGGTCTAAAATTAAATTGAATTAAATTTCTTTCATATTCATTAATATTTTAGGTTGTAACATAAAACCTGTAACAGTTTGATCAACTACATTATCTACTGCTAACTATAATCCGAAGTTTATAAAACAATTAAAAATTATTATCTAAATGATCGAATGAAGAAACCAAACAAACAGTTTTTACAGTACTAATCGATTCTTTTTATAATTCGTATTGTGGAGGCCGTGAAAACTTTTACCATATATCATCATTGAATTTTATGGCCGTTGACAGATAGTCTTTTTTTTTTTTTTTTTTTGTTTCGAAGTCGTTTAATTTTCCTTGTACATCAATCCGTACTATTGAACGTGGAATCTTTTACGTAAATGGTTTTTTACGTTAGAAATCGAACTCAACATAGAGCTGTTTTATTTAACGACTCACTTTACATTATTAAATTGTATTGTTATTGATCTATTTAGTTAAAAAAATAATTAAAAAAGATTAATATAAAATTGAGATATTGTGTAAAGAAATATTATTGTGCTTTTATGTTAGCTCCCATAATTATTTGCCACTTATATTGTATCTAGCATACTTCGTCGCGGCTTCGCTCGCACTCATAAATAAAGAACTAAGATTATATAAACTAATTATCAAATTTCATTTGTTTATCTATAAAAATTTTATATTGAAGTATGGAATTTAGCATTATTTCTTCAATGATATTTACACGCATGGCAGTAATTTTTAACCTGGTTAAAATGGCATTGATTAGTTATTTGAAGAGTAAGTAAAAGCATAATTAGACATCCAATATTGCAAAAATAATTTTATTGATTTCATCTGGTTGAATTTAAATTTCTTACCATAAAAAGTATATGAAATTTCGTTTTCTGGTGCTCAAGACTATACATTTTAATATTTACTATAGTGAAAGTTATTATTAAAAACCTTCCTACAACCATGAAGATGTTGTAGTTAAAATTTGGAACAGTAGGGTTTAATTTTTTTACCATTGCAAACTCTGTTGCAGAATGGTCCCCTATCAATCGATTTTTAAACTACACTGGGATCCACATGTTGCTCCATATACGAGGTGTGATCAAAAAGTTCCAGGACTGAATTTTTATACATTTATTCATACAACATACAGGTTATTCAAATTTGTCTCCTTCGAAGTACTCCCCTTGGGAAGCTACACACTTTTCCCACCGGTGTTTCCACCGATCAAAGGCCCCAGAAAACTCTTCTTTTGTAAAGGTGTTTAGCAGCTCCGTTGTTTTTTCTTTAATTTCGTCAACTGTTTGAAATCTTCGTCCTTTCAGGTGTCTCTTGAGCTTCGGGAAAAGAAAAAAGTCGGCTGGAGCTAGGTCAGGTGAGTAGGGGGGCTGAGGAATGACAGTGATTGCGTTTTTTACACAAAAAGGCCATCTTTAAACCTCTTGAACCACTGATGGCAGCATGATCGGCTTAGACATTCTTCACCAAAAGCCTCTTGTAACATCAAAAAGGTTTCAGAAAACGTTTTGTTCAGTTTCACACAAAACTTCACACAAACACGTTGCTCTTCTTTCACATTCATTTTCATAAAATAGCCAAACTCTATAAAACTTACCTCAAACAAACTGTGCTAATGTTACTTTCAGTGATGTTATGATAGATCTGCAAACACAGCTGTGTTCCTGTTGAGTCAGGCAATACAATGCTGCCAACTGCATCGCTGTGAGACATTGCATTCCCATAGTATATAAAAAGTCCTGGAACTTTTTGATCACACCTCGTATTTATAGGTTTTTAACAATTGAATTGAAAATTGTTAAATTTTATTATAAATTTCTAGCTCAGTATAACACCATATCTTTGTAACCTCTTGAATGATGCTCGCCATCTATCGTTTGATTATCAAACTTCACTACTCAGCAAATATCTATCACTTTTTTATGACAACATAATTGAAATTTTTTTTTTTTTTTTTCAATAACAATTTATTGCAATTTACAACTGTACAATATTTATACATCAAGTAAATGTGCTGTTACCTATTACAATAACGTGACAAAACTTGTAAAGAACAACTCATCAGTAGCACTTTAATAAAAATTCTACGCTAGAAGGTCTCTGGGCCATCTTCTTTTCAGACGCCTCGGAGGATTATCAGGAATGAGTTGAGAAATTAGGGGATTTGAGTGGTTATGGAGCTTACTATGAAAGGATTGATATCTGGTTTGGGTTAAATCTTCAACATATGAAACATTAAGATCTCTATGGGTAAGTTTATTGGTGACAAAGTAAGGTGCATTGAGGATTTTTTATTGTAAGGATTGGATACGAGATGAATTGGATGGTTTAGTGGAGCCCCAAAGCTCGCCTCCGTACGTCCAGATAGGTCTAATCACAGCCATGTATATTAGTATTTTGTAATTAATTGGGAGCATTGAACGTTTGTATAGTAAATGTTGAAGTAGTCTGCAACGACGGGCAGCTTCTTGTCGTTTAAGTCTTGTAAGTGGATTCCAAGTTAGACGTTTGTCCAAGTGGAGTCCTAAGCTTCGGACTGTATATCTGTTCAACAGGGATTAGTGGAATATCATTAAAGGATACTGTAGGACAGGAAGTCGTGGGTTTACGACGAAGAGTAAAGGTTATTTGGTGAGATGTTTTTTTGGATTTATTTGATTCTCCATTTTTGACACCATTCTTGAAGGGTTATGATATGGGATTGGAGTGTCTGGGAGGCAATGAAGGGATCATTGTTTACTGATAGCACACAAGTGTCATCAGCGTAAGAGGTGAGGACAGTGGCAAGATGAGTTGGAATTGAAATCTTTAAATTTTATTATTGTCAAACCTTCCTTGAACTATGAAGATGATGTGGTTCAAATTTGGTACAGTTTGATTTAGTAGTTTTCGCGGTTAGTGATCAAAAATGGAATATGGCTTGTCCTTTTATATATTAGTGTAGATAAGTTTAATATACATAATCTATGTTGTAAAGTCTTTGATATTTTTAAATTGTTAGTATGTTTATAGAACGGATGTTGAATGTTTAACATAGGAAACTAGTCTTCGAATAAAAAAAGAATCCAGTAAAGTGGGGAATAATTCAACAGTCCTAGTTGATATATTGCTATGACAGTTTGTTATTTAGATATGTGACGGAGTGATATTACTAAAATTAGTAATCGCTAAACTACTAAAGTATTCTTAACGTCAAAGCCCTCTGCAAAGTTCGGCCTGGCAGATATATAAGTCAATGTCAGGGGAAGAGTGCTTCGCAAATTATTAATGTTTCCCTCGAACGGAAAATCGAACGTTTCTCAGTATCGATAGCTAACAATAGGGTGAAACGCAATTTTTTAAAATTTCAGGCATGAATACATCCTTCATTTAATGTTTTTTTATTATATCTTAACATAATATAATATCATACCTCCGGTTATTATGGTAGACACCGGATTTATGTCTGAAATAAAAAATATAAAAAAATAACCCGAAAATCCTTTCCTATCGAAACCCTATTCCACAAGTACATCCCTGATATTATCTTCACATCTACACCTCGGACATGCCCATGTCCGTGGTCGCACCATAATTTCCTTGATTAATATATGTTTTCCAAATAATATCCGAAACTACTAGTCCAGTCAATGAGTGCTGAAATGAGAGTATTGTAGAGGGCATAATATATACGATTATTTTTGACATAATGGCTTCGTTAAGAGAAAGTGAACTAACGGTGGGGAGGAGGGGAGAAGGTTCAATTTTTAGGTTTTTTGATTATATCTCGAAAATGGTGGACTCTAGAAAAATATATTCTAATTAAAATTATACCTTATTAAATTTCCTATAACATTATTCATATACATATTTGTCGAACATCCAACAGTTTTCGATTATACGCTATTAAAAACGATAATTTTAGGGAAAAAAATTATATTTACCTCTATTTTTGTCACACATTTGTTTAAGTGCACTTTTATACGTAATTAAAGTAGATTTAATGCTCTAAAACTTTGATTCGACATTTTTTTTTGAGAAACAATCGTGGAGGGCACTTGAAGCAAATGTTTGACAAAAAGTGAGATAAAAATTATTTTTTTTTGAGAAAATTATCGATTTTCATTAACGTATATCTCGAAAACCGTCAGAAGTTCGAAAAATATTTATATGAATAATTTTATAGGAAATGTAATTAGCTTTCATTTTTATCTGTAACATATTTTTGTAGAATCAACCATTTTCGAGATATAATCGACAAACCCAACAACCACAGGGGCGGGGATTTTAGTATGTTTATCTTCTAACTACTCCTTACGAAGCCCTTAGGTCAATTCAATATGTTTATTGATTGGACGATACTGTAAATACTCTATATTATGTCTCCAACAAAACCCTTCATAACAATCTCAATATACCGGTCTGGCCTGATACCCCTTAAATTTTCAAAAGTACATCAAAACCTTTCCAACCATCCCAATCCTCTTGCTCATTCAATACCCAGTCCCACTCATCACTATAACTATACTTATAAAATGGCAGTGGTCCCGAGACATTTTGTAAATATTTATCTTGTTGGAATTCTTACTATGGCCAACTTCTCTGATTAATTACCACTCGACTTTGCCATAGAGCTTTCGCTCAGCCTCCACTGGATTTTGACACCAGTGTCCCAGCTGAGATACAAGATATGATATCATTACCGAAATGATAACCATCGTCATAGACCTCCATACAAAAATGTACTGAAGAAAATTTTGATAGCCGATGAGGAATGTCGCTTTTATTCCATTCTCATTCCTGGATGGTTCCTTTCGTATTTCCATTTACACGTTTTAAGTTAAACGGATATCTGTATGCCTAATTAGAAGAAAAAAATTAATTACTGTCATTGATATAGGATTAAATGAATAAAAAGCAAAAATATTTAACAATTCATTTTCCAAAAGGACAAGTCTTTTTGTTGTTGCGCCCATTGGGTTCATGAATATTCCCTGGTTTTTTTCTTCTCGATTTTGGCCACCTAGGACCGCGTGAAGTAACCATATGTAATCATTCCGGTACTTCTTTTCTTGATTTCCAATAGGTCTTCATTTGTTCACTTTGCTGTCTCCTTCTCTCTTCCGTCCAGATGCTAATTCTTTCTCTCTTTTCCTTCTTCTGGAATCCCTTAAGCTACGTTCTCACGGGGCGTGGCAAGCTAGCGTGATCCACGCATACGTGGAATTTCCTCCGTCTGAACAAGGTGGCGTGAGTTTGCCTCTGACGTCATCTAGAGAGAAGATAGTCCACGACTGCTCACGCTCGGTATCAAACCTGTTTGATTTTCAGGCGTGGACCACGCCAGTCGAGAGAGGTAACAAGTGGTTTATTTAGACCAAAAATGGATAATATGTTGAAATATTCCAGGATCCGAACGATATTCCACCATTGTTGTCCTTATAAGGATACTGTTTTATTAATATTAAAATATTTAACGGTTTTTAAGTTATCCGAAGGATATTCAGCCATTGTTGTCCTTAAGGATACTGTTTTAAAATATTTTTAATATTTAACGATTTTAATGTGGTAGAAGGATATTCCGCCATTGTTGTCCTTAAGGATACTGTTTTATTAATATTCGATGATTTTACTTGCGAGTATCCAGTTCCTGACCCAACAACGCTTTTTCTTCCGTTTTTTAATATGTCCACGTGACTCTTTCAATCTTTTTGCCAACATTTTAATAAAAACTGAACTCAAAACTGCACAACTTTCCTCCATGGTAGGTTTCAAGGGGCAATCTGAATCGTGGTCGTGTGAACTGTCCACGACTCTCAGCTAGTTTACTTTTCTTCCCCACTCCAGGAAGCACCACAAACGAGAAAACGAAGGCGTGTCACGCTTTCGTCTTTTTGCCCCGTGAGAACGTAGCTTTATAGTTTAGTATCATCCTCCTGAAAGCTATTCTGTCTTGTATTATGTTATCTGTTATGTTCTTAATTCCCTGAATCCATTGGTTACCATTTTTGCTCTTATGAACATAGTTGAAAATTAGTTTCGTAAGTCTGTTTTTATTCATCCTCATTATTTGAACAAAGAATTTGATTCTTCTTTTTTCTGATTGAATCTCACATCCTTTCATCCATGTTCTCTTTGTACAGATCCTTGTTTTTCCAGTGTTTAAATTCTCCCTTGTCTGTTTTCAATGGCCCCAAAATTTTCTTTCTTTTTTCTCTATCCCTTCTATTTTTCCAATTTCCATGGTGAACATATATTCTGTAGGATAGAGACTCTTGTTTGATTACTGAATTGTAATGCTTAAATTAAGTTTTATTTGAAAGACTTCTCTTGTTATAAATATCTTAAGTCAATTGGTAAGCTAGTTCCAGTTTTCACTTTCTTGAATTGTTTGCTTCTTTGTCTATTCCATTCACCGGAATTATTTCACCTAGATGTATTTCCAGGTTTTATCAATATAAATACTATTATTAAAAAAAAATTAACAATTAATTCTTGTCTGTTATCTCAAACTCCTCGCTCCCATGGTCCTATTATCACACATTACAGCCTGATGCTGGTGAAGTTAGGCCTCGACTAACACAAGATGGTGAAACTCGGCAATGACGTCAGCGATATCAGGAAGGCTGGGGTAGTTGTGTGACGTAGGTCCGCTCTCCTATAGGCTTCCTAGCAGCTGATAATGTCCTCCTTTGTACCCCTCTCTTCCAAGATTGTTAGGAATTCTAAAGGAAAAATATATAATTTTCGTATTCAATCATCTTTAATGTATTATATAATTAATAGCTATGCAAATTAAATATAAAATAAACAATAATCTAGGCTAAATCTAAATACAGTAGAAACTCGACGAGTTGGGGAGAGGGGGTGACGAAATAACGTAAATGACGAATTACAGAATTTTGCTGGTAAAGTAACAAAAAAAAGCATTTTAAACTATATAAATGGAATTAGTTTGCGATTTATTCAATGTAAAAACGAACAGATGAACATTATACACGCTAATAAAAACTTAAAATCCAAGTGTTTTTTGGCACATTTGTCGCTCTATCTCCTCAAATATTTGTTCGATCCCAAATTTCTTTTTTCTATCTCAAAGCTGATTAAATTCGCTATCAGATGCTGTATATGTCAATTATATTAATCCTGTAAACCAACCAAGCTAGCATGCTAAATGTGTATGTTTTGGCAAAATATGTAAATTAAGACATGTTTAGTAGACTGGTGTGGGTATTTCATGGTGTTAATAATAAGATACATGTATAGGATCTAATAGTAAATGTAACCAGCTTTTAGATAAAAATATTAAATTTTGGATCGGATAAAATGGTTTTGGAGTTATGGCTAATAATGTGCCAAAAAAGCATGTATTTTACAAAAGTAAGTGATTTTCAGCGTGATAGCTTGTGTATTTCAAGAATTTTGATAAACATTTCATATATAGGATCTAATTGTAAATTTAATCAGCTTTAAGATGAAAAAAAGTAATGTTGTATCGGAAAAATAGTTTCAGCGTTATAGCCAAAAGAGTACGACAAACGTGTTTTGACGGACCTGTGGGACTGACGGCAAGTTGGCCGATTTCTCCATTTTTTTCCAATAACGTAACTTCGCGTAAAATGGTCCGGTTTCGGATTTTTTTTTCATTACGTAGGTACTAGTTCCAGCTACAATTAATATTTGAAGACTTACTTCGAAAAAAACTTCGTTATCGTGCTATAGATAAAAAAACAAAAATAACTTTTTTTTTTGCGATTTTGAATATGAAGCCGATGGTTGCCGTGGTAACAAACTTCAGATTCGGATTCAGCACCCCAAAAAACATAAAGATCCGTTGAGAATAAAAGTTCCGCAGTTTTTTCTTCAGCAAACACTTATTTTACTGGACTATTACTACAATAAATGGAGGGTTGACTCCTGGCTTGTTCTGTTTTTTTTTTCTATGAAATGATTTACAAAATGTATAAATATAGGCGTATTTTTTAGTGACAAACCAAATGAGGCGGTTTAAAGATTAAATTAAAAAAAAAAAAACCTAACGAATTACAGAATTAGACGAATTATCGAGTGTCGAAATAACGAGTTTCCACTCTAATATAGGAATAAAACATGGACATAGTGGAATTGGAATTGATAAATTATTTGCCGCTTCTCTTGGATTTTTTTTTTTTTTTTTTTTCATATGAAAACTAATTTCAAATGTTATACATTCATCATCAGCAGATATAAAAAAAAAAAAAAAAATTGAAAACATCAGCACTCTGCTTCATAGATTACATGTATTATATTTTTTTAAATGAAAGACAATAAATCAAACATGTTGTTACTTACCTAAAATTTAAAAAAAATAAATAAATATAAATAAAATTTCATGAATGATTACAAATAATAAAATCTTTAAAACTAATCCAAATTTTTGTTTAACTGACTAAATAAATCTTTCCAATAGCCTCGTTTTAAATTTGTTTCCAATTTAAACCAACCAGTCACAGGGAAAACCTAAAGGACAACCCATTTTTGCCTGGCCCTTTCGTTTCTTTGCACTAAAGTCTCCTCAAGTTCTTGATATATTTCACAAGTCCTTTTCATATTGCCTGTTTAGATGAGTATCGACATTTAGGTTGATTGTCTTATATTTCCATAAAAATTAATTATAATAATATATAAAGCAAAGTGCTAATGTTTTGAAATTTTTCGTATTTTTTTAGAACCGATAATGAATGTCATAAATTCAAATAGAAGTTTCAAATAATTTCTAATTGTATTGTTCATTCTATACCATCATGCGTACCTCGAGTGCATAATGAAATGCTATTCTAGCCAGGCCACGTTAATTAAAGATGAAACAATGTTATATTTTTCCAAAGTTACAATGTTTTTCTCAAAAAATATATTCTTCACTTATCTTTTTGTAATTATTGTTGTTTTCTATAATAGAATGTTATCCCTTTCGCGGGATAATAAACTCGTTATTTCGCCACTCGATAATTCGTCTAATTCTGTAATTCGTCAGGTTTTTTTTTTAATTTAATCTTTAAACCGCCGCATTTGGTTTGTCGCTAAAAATACGCCTACATTTATACATTTTGTAAATCATTTCATAGAAAAAAAAAACAGAACAAGCCAGGAGTCGATCCCTCCATTCCCTCGATCCCTCCCAAAAACTAATTATAGAAAATCTGTAGGTTTTTATTATTGCTAAACCTTCCTGGTAGTACAAAGATGATATGGTTAAAATTTGTTTCAGTAGTTTTCTTGGTTAGAGATAACAAACGAAAATGGCTTGTCTTTTTATTTAATAGTATAGATTATCACATCCCGACAAAATCCATATGAATTGTATCCTTAGGAGTAAGTTGTCCCAGAATATTCTTATCTCGAGCTCACCAGGCAGACCTCTACTAAGTTGTTACAAAAGTCTTTGCACCTAAATTTAGCTTTATTTTTTTAACCATGGAGTTATAGACAAGTGGAGGGGGCTTACCTCTCAATAGCCAGGGCAGGCAGCCATTTTGGAGTGCACCGTATTATCAGTATATTGGCCGCTTATCAGTTCAAATTTTGTTTCCTAGGCTTTATACTGCTGTTATTTTTATACTGCCTCCTCTGCAGCGACATACACTCCAATAGATCAATTATTTCAGTTTTACTTTTCTATTAATAAAACAAATTTATGAGTGCTACAATAGAATGCGGCAAAATCATGATGAACATCGCCTAGCAGTAGATGCAGTCAGAAGAAGATCGGTGCTGTGTATGGGAGAAGAGGGAGGACATTTTGAACAATTATTGTAAATTAAGTATGTAAATAGTTCGGGAAATACAGACAATTATTTGTAAAAAATTAGAAATTTCTAATAAAAAAAATTTCTTGATATTAAAAATATCTATAAAACGGATGAGAATCGAAATATAGTTTATATGAATTTATTTGTTCCAATGATGCCTAGAATCGCCTCTCAAAGTTACTGAAGTCTTATGCTTAACACCCTGTATAAATATATATATATATATATATATATATATGAACTAAATATATATATATATATATATATATTATATATATTGTGAACTAAAACTTATTTTTATAAAATATTTTGATAAAAATAATATAATCTGCCACAAATTATTAGCACTATCAAGAAAAACATTCATCAATCATTTATATAGAAATCAAGAAATAATAATATAAATACTTATATCTACAAAGTAAAATGATATGTTCGATTTTTTAAATCTTAATATTTAGGGCGGATCAAATCTGTTGATTCCCGGTAAATATTTACATTATATGAATAATAACGACTAATCCTCTGTTTGCTAAATTGTTTATTTTTTCCCCAATAGATATAAATATCAAATTCTGGAGTCTCTATGGCCAATTGAATTAGGACGAGGGTCTCAGCGCGTTCAATACTGAAGGGTAGGTACTGTGTCCGAATTCCGCCTGGACGGGTTACAATTTATTTTATGGCGGACCTACCAAATCTTGGTCTTCCCACCCTATACTACAATAGGTACCAAGCTGTAGGATAACCCGTCCTTCCTGCCCTAGTTGGAGTACTTAAGGACGTTAAGCCCAAACAAACAATATCAAACTTTTCTTCATAATTTTATATGGTTGTCTACAACCGTCGTAATCATTTTTATTTTTTTCTTGAAGGAACGAAGAATATATCAATCAATCATACATCCAAGTTTTTTCATGAACGCATTGCATGACACGCCCGACCTCATATTTCGCTAAAGACAGTAAATGAAATACAGGAGTTTGGTTATGAACTCCTACCCCATCCCTATATTTTTCTGATCTATCCTCTATGGACAAGCACTTTTTTCGTACGTCGGGTAACTTTATGTTAGGAAATATTTTTACAAGTATTTCGGACACTAACAGTTCCTTTTTTTGACTTCCTTTCATGACATGACTCGAACACTATCAAATCTGGAATCTATAACTTTGTTAGTGGTGGAAGTGAGTTGAAAAATATAGTAAATATTTTTATTTCAATATATTTGATTTGTTTGTTACTTTTTTTTTATTTACTTCATGTTTCCGCACATTTCAAATGGGGCCATCTTATAAATTGTGGTACAAGAAACAGCAATAAATGAATATCGAAAAAAAAAAAAAAACAATATTTATACTAACAATAAGATAGACTAGTGAGCCAATTAAGAGTTAGAGGAACAAAACAAATCCGAATATATCATAAAGGCACCACATATTGTATAAATTGCGAGGATGACTGTACTCTCTGTAACCTTAAACAGAAGGAAGACTTATTATGATATTTGTATGCCCACATTATGCTCAGTTAAGGGATAATTATATTAATCCAATCGTAGGACCAAATTAAAATAGAGATTCCCTAGTATTTGTGCTGGAAGTGGATAGCATGCCAAAGCTAAACCTCATTTTTTATTTTTTTGTAAATTTACTAAAAACGAGAAGTTTTTTAAGAAACGAATGAAGGTAAAGAAACTTATATAAAAGATGTAATATCAACTGATTATTGTATTTTCATTTTGTATTTATGAAACTAAGGAATAATTCTGTGTATTTTTAGTTTTATTGAATTATAATGGAAGATTATGCTTTATGTATATGTATGTATGCTTGTGTATGTGGGTGTGTATGTATATATATATATAGTTATTTTTGTGAATTTAGTTATTTGGTTAGTTTATTTAGTTATTTAGGCCAACTCCTTGCTATGAGATGTATCTCTACAAGCAATAAAAATTATCTAAATCTAAATATACTAACAATAAGACTGTGTACTTCCAATCCAACTCCCCCTCTGTCACTACAATAGATATTAAGCGAAATTTCAAGCTTCTTCTTCAACTCGTCACAGATCATGAACCAGGGCAGGCAGAGTGAGAGCAAACAAACATGCTGAACAAGAGCAGGAGCTGGCCATTGCTAGAACTATTAGAAATTTACAATAGATCTCTAGCCCATAGTCGTTTTCACTTCCGAGAAGGATTTATAGGGATGTGTGGAGGTGGATTAAGATTGAGCAAGAAGATACAAATGATAAGAAAAATTGTTAGCAAAAATTTGAAAATATGAGTGTTATGGAGTGAAGAACATAAGGGATATTGTGGTAATTTAAGCATAAATTGAACACGTACGAAGGAGCGTTTGTTACGGTTCTAAAGATTTCTACTAAAGACTCTAAAGGTTCAGATAGATCTGAGGACAGTCTTTTATATTTATATATTATAAGTTCAGTATCTATTGCTGTGTAATTATATTGACTATGGTTATTCCCTTACATTGACTCTGGTTACCTGGTTTACTGTGGCCTCTCGATGGTTCTCGAGGACAGACTGAAGCGAATCATGAACTGCTTCGTCAGGTTTGTCTTCGGTAGTCCGAGGCCCACCCATGTATCCCACCTCTATTCCGGACTAAATAGGCTTGATCCCACTTTCCGTAGACAATATTTCCTTTACCAAATTATCAATACCCTTCAACCTTTTTTTATTAACAATTTGCTTCAATTCAGATCTGCAGTCAATTCAATGCACACAAGATCCCGTCTTACCGATCTCTATACTCCACTCTATAGAGCTTCAACATTCCTACGCTCGTTCCTCTTCCACTCAACCATCCTCTGGAATTCTATTCCTCCTCATATCAGGCAAGCTAAATCCCTGAAAACATTCAAATACTTCTATTTTCAATACCTCCTTCCCAAGCAATCTGACACTTTCTATTTACCTACTCAGTCAAAAAATCATTCTCGCATTGCTGGATTCAGACTCATATTCAGTTCTTACACAATTAAGATTCTATTTAATATAAATTTCACTTTCTATGAATGTAACATTTGGGTGCTTCTATTTTACATACAAATCTAATCATTGTACCAAAGCTTTTTTTTTTTATTTATTTCTTATTTCATTTTATTTTCTTCCATTTGTAGAATGTTATCTTATTTTCTTTTCTGTATCTTTCACTATCATCTATGTATATAGTCTCATTATTGTATTATTATTTTTCTTTATCTCATTACGTCTTGGCCAGATTTAATTTTATTTATACCTGTACTTATCTATTATTCTTAAGGGACTTTGTCCCAGAATAAAATTATTTTTCCATTCTATTCTATTCTATATTGCCTTGGGATTAAAACAATCATTGCACTTTTATAAAAAAAAAAAGTAGACCCTGCACTTTTACCGGATTGTTTATATTTTTTTAGCTGATTTAGCTCTTTGGTTTATTGTTTCACGACGAAGAGTCCGAACGGTGGAGATCATAAGGATTGCCATTTCCTGCAATTCCTAAAGAACCATGGAACTTGCAACAAGAGGATTTTTGGAGATCAGCAAGAATCTCAAGGATTCTGGAGGAAATGGAAGAGGAATATTCTGGAGGAAATGGAAGGAAGGAGACTGTGAGGGTTCGGCCATATTAAAAGAATGGAGAATAGAAGAATCCCCAAAATAACTTATGATTGGGAAGCAGAGGGGAGGAGAGGGAGAGGTAGGCCTCGAAGGTGGAGAGATGTTGTGGCTGAAAGTATGGAGGGGAATAACGGAAGAAGAAGGGATGGGCAGAGAGGGGTGGAGGAATCGTCTGAAGGAGGAATTTGGATGAAGGAAACTTTGAATAGCGATAAAAATCCTTTCAAGGAAGAAGCTCTTTGGTTTGTCTGTCCATTAGAAGGTAGCAAGAACCGGTGCTTGCTATATTCGCTCATACTGGTGTGCATATTATTGTGCACCTGCTTTAATAGATCATCATTGCTCAGCTGATTCCACTTAGCACCGTTAGGCTGTCACTGACCCTTAAAAGTTTTAACTAATAATAATTATCAATTTTTTTATGTATTAAGCTGTAAGACTATTACACTATTGAAAATTGAGAAGTACTGCTTCGAATTGTTTTTTTAGCAACTTTTTCTTTTTTTGTATCTGAATTGAATTGTAGCTCGTTTTAATTCTAAGTAAGTGAAACACCTGCCAATTACAGGAGAAGAGGTCTCGGGTTTTTATTGAGAAAATAAAAGGAAGGAATTGGTTAGAGAAGTGTGGGCTGCGGGTAGAAGATCATAAAGGTTGGGTGGGATTTTATGGCGAGCTGCTGCTTCTTAAGGTTGGCCCTCTTCGGTTTCAAACCATAAACTTTCCTTACACAGTTTCTTAAACTTCCAGTAAACTGAACTACAGATACCAATTTATACCTTCAGAGACTCTTCAAAACCCACACATATAAATTGTATTTTATTATTTTTTTAGTTATTTATTGAAATTTACAATTGTATATAAAATATAAAAATATAAAATATAATCAAGTAAATATGATGATAATGATAAAAATGTTTTTAAAGCTACCCATTGGTAGCACAAATAAAGGTTCTATACTAGGAGTTACAGACAAGGGGAGGGGGCTTACCTCTCGATCGCTGAGACTATAGCTGACTAGAGGCAGCCGTTTTGATTTGCACTATATAGTCAGCATATTAACCGTTTTTTTAGTTTAAATTTTGGTTTCTTAGGCTTTATTCTGTAATTTTATTATATTTAATGCGTTGTTTTTCCATTTAATAATGGAGAAATGCCCTGGCCCAATTGGAATGGAAGTCTCCAGTTGTGGTTAAGTGGGCGTGGCCGGGTGGTGTTTTGGCCTCACTCCTCACTGAAGAAAATACGAGAAGGACCTCTCCATATGTCTTTTAACTCATGGTTCTATGTAATGAAGTACTATATTAGAAGGTCCCAAAGTCATCTTCTTTTCAGGCGCCTCGGAGGGTTATCTGGAATGAAGTGAGAAGCAATACTAATAGATTTGAACGGTTGTGGAGTTTGTAGTGAAAAGATCTGGTTTGAATCTGGTTTGAGCTAGTTGTCAGAAACATAAGGTATATTAAGATCTTTGTGATAAGTTTGTTTGTAGAGAAGTAAGGGGCATTTAGGATTTTTCTAATGATTTTGGATTGTAAGGATTGGATACGAGATGAGTTGGATGGTTTAATAGAGCCCCAAAGCTCAACTCCGTATATCCAAATTGGTCTGATTACTGTTATTTAAATCAGTCTTTTGTAACTAATCGGAATGTTTGAACGTTTGTCAAGTAAATGTTGAAGTAGTCGAAAAGGACGGGTAGTTTCGTGTCGTATGTCTTTAGTCTTGTATATAGATTCCTAGGGAGCGGATCTGTTCAACGGGGATTAGTGGAACATCATTAAAGGATACTTTAGGACAGGAAGTCGTAGGTTTACTACGAAGGGTGAAGGTTATTTGGTGGGATTTATTTTGATTCTCAATTTTTGACACCATTCTTGAAGGATGGTGCTAGGATGTGTCGGAATGTCAGCTGTATACACCGTGTAAAGGATCGAAGTATGGGTGTAGGGTATGGAATTTACTATGAAAGGATAGGTATGTAGTATGGACATTAAGAGCTTTATGGATAAGTTTGTTTGTTACACAATAACGAGCATTGAGGATTTTACTAAGGATTTTGGATTGTAAGGATTGGATACGAAAACAATAGGAAGGTTTAGTAGAGCCCCAAAGCCCAACTCCGTATGTCCAATAGGTCTAATAACTGTTATGAAAATTAGTCTTTTGTAATTTATTGGAAGCTGAGAACGTTTGTTTAATAAATGTTGAAGTAGTCTATAACGAGGAGCAGTTTCTTTTCGTTTTAGTCTTGAGCCTTGAATGGAATTAAAACTACAATTTATTCTGGGATTATAAAAAATACTCTAAGAATAAAAAAATGGTGTTGTTGTCTGGCCGCATTTTGTGATTCAGCTTCGGGATTTGGAAATAGTTATCCTATTTCTTCATTTTCCAACAGCGAATAAGTATCTTCAGCCATTTTATGTTTGGCTTGAAGTACCAATCTTGACCATTTCAAAATAATTCTATATTGAACAGTGTAAATCAAGTATATGAAAAATTGCTCTGTTATTATAAGATATAATATAGATTTTAAAATTAGTTACCTTCCTATTCTTCCCTCTTTGTCCAAACTGCTGTATACTTCTCCAAACTGTATACTTCAAGGTAGTATCCAAGGTCCTTTACACGCCGACATCCCTACCAATCCTAGTAGCGTCCTCACCACTTACGCTGACACATGTGTGTTACCATTAAATAATGATCCCTTCATTACCTCACAAACACTCCAATCTCATGTCATCAACATTCAAAAATGGTGTCGAAATTGGAGAATTAAAATCAATCCAAGCAAAAACAAATTTCATCAAATAACCTTTACTCTTCCTCGCAATCCTATGACTTCCTGTCCAACAGTATCCTTTAGTAATATCCCCCTTGGACAAACGTTTAACTTGGAATCCACATGCAAGACTAAAAAGACAGGAAATTGCTCGTCGTTTTCGACTTCTTCAACATTTACTGGACAAGTGTTCAAACGTTATGATTTAGTACAAAAGACTCATTTCCATGTCAGTTATCACACCTGATTGGACATGCGGAATTGAACTTTGGGGCTTCAATAAAAAACTTTGGGGCTTCCAATTAATCTCGTAACCAATCCCAGATAACAAAAAATAAAAAATAAAATAATTACATAAGTATGTATTTACAAAACTCTCCAACAGTTACAATGTTTTAAATACTTTAACGAACAGTGAGCGTTAAAGTATTTAAGACATTGTAACTTCCCTAAAAAGGTGAAGATCAAGCTGTTCTTTAGGTCCCAAGTTTGCGAAATTCAAGATTACATGTACTCAGCTCTTACAGGAAATTTAATGATAAATCTGAAAAAGAAAAAATATTCGAAGGAAACGAAGATATTACAGTTTTTATGGTAAAAAATGTGGTTTCCTCAAAAAAACTCTCAGACTTATCGTATATCTGCAACGGATTAGAATAGAAAGGTGGTGAGATCTGCGGCATTTTTGATCTAGTTTCACCCAATTTTTTTTTACACTAATTGTAAGAGGTACTCACTATGTATAAAAAAAAAAAAAAAAAAAAAAAAAAAAAAAAAAAATCTGTTGATAAAATGGTACCTTTTAATGAGTTTACACAATTTAAACTTTGTATTATTTAATAAAAAATAATAATTCAATTACATATTGCTTTCAACTAGACCTTTATACTATTCATATTCATATTCACATCTGTAAATTAACAATTCAGATATTCTTGCAATAAATACTAGCTCTTAATTATTTGGTAAATTAATTTACTTTTTTCAATTTATATCAGTTCGGTCACATCCAGATTTTTATTATTTTAGCCCTGAAGACACCTGCAAGGTAGGTCGAAACGTCGCTACTTCGTATATAATGTTTCTTAAGCTTGGATGTGTAATTTATCAACCTGACTGCAGGGATGCCATCTTCTCATTCATTACATTTTTAAGTCAGCCATACTTTTTTTCATATATTTTCCTTTTTGTTGTCTTCAGTTTGAATGTTATCGATACTATTTTAATAATAAGAGCTCAAAAACCAAGATAAATATTTAGCAACCCATATTGGACTCCTACTCATCATGTATAAGTAGGCAAGTTGTATAACGACAATGGTATCCTTTTATACAATCGACATTACAACTTGCCTACTTTTACAAAATGTGTTGGACACCATTACAGAATGCCCAAAGTATTTATGTTATTTTGGACAAAAATGAACTTATCTCAATTTACCAGTTTACCAAGACCCAAAGGGAGTAATTAGGTTAGCCGGCACTGAGCCCTGGTCATTCCATTTCTTTAAGGGAGTTTAACAGGGTGATAGCCGGAGCCCCTACTGTTTATAATTTTTATGGATTCAATTTGGAAATTTTGTAAAAGGAGGACACCCAGAGCAATAGTGAATATAATAGGGAATATGACCCCAGTGTTGGTACAGGCATTGTTGTATGTAGACGATGTGGTATTGGTTGCGGAATCTCTCCAGGTCGCTGTGGATGAGTAGCAAGAAGAACTGCAACTAAGAAGCATGCAGATCAATGCCTCCAAAAGCAAGGTGATGTGTTTTGGGTGAAGGAACGATGATCTAAGAATCACTTGCAATGGAGACACCCTTGAACAAACCGATACCTACTGCTACCTGGGAACAATGATCTATAAGGATGGAAGAATAGACCAGGAGGTTATGAATAGAGTACAAAGGGCCAAAGGAATATTCCACCAAAGGAATATTCTACCAAATATCCTAAAGATATCTAGAAAATATTAGGAAAACCAGGCGAGACCAAAAATGAGGAATGAAAGGGAGACCGAGATGAACTAGGAATTAGATCCGTTCTGGATACGATCAAGGAAAGACAATTGAAGTGGTTTGGTCATGTTAACAGAATGGGAGATGACCGTAAGGCCAGATGGCTATTAGAAGCAAGACCGGGAGGAAGGCGTCCTCAGGGCAGGCCAAGGCTCATGTATGCAGACTTGATTGAGAGAATTGATTGAGAGAATGGCACAGCAAGAGGAAGCACCATGCCGGAGATGAGAAGGCTTACACAGGACAGGGACCGTTAGACAAGATGGTCAGAGGATGCTACTCCACGCTTAACAGCACTCTGGAGATAGTGAGAGAAAAAGAAGAAGAACTTATCTAGTTTTTCCTAAATGGTACAGAATTGTAGAAGGGAGAATCTGCATTAGGGAATTAAATTAAATAAATAAAAAAAAAAGTATGAAGTTCTTTTTCATTATTGTTTTCAAATATTGTTGCGAGGTCTTTTGATGAGATAACAATGCTATTGGGATTAGAACAAAAAAAAAAAAAAAAAAAGGCTGTTTTTAATTAATCGATATACATGATATTTCATTCTCACTCTGTTCATTCCATTGTTGATCGGATTTTTTTTTTTTTTTTTAATTCAACAATGAAACATTTTAAAAACTTTATGTCTATTCGTCACACTCTGTGCTTATTTTTCATTATTGCAATCAAAATACATATTGAGTTATGAAGTTGAATAAAGACTCCATCAATGAATAAATTATTTAAAACTATACATATGGAATAAGTTCGTCTGCTGGACTTTTGAACACATCAGTCTTATCGTTAGTATCATATACAAATCAATTATCGATTACATTTCAAAATTGTTCTCAACTTTTTCCTTCTTTTGATCAATTTAAATTTTTTTAGGATAAAAAGGATCAAATTGCTTGAATTAATAATTTAATTAAATGGACAATTAATACCAATAAGTTGAAAGAAAATGGGAGTTTTAAACGTGACATCCAAACCAACATAGCTCCTAAACGGTAGGTCTTAGCGACAAATGTTATAGAACAAAAAATATTTTCCGTTTAATTTTAAATAAGTCACCAACAGAGCTAGAGCGTGTCGAAAAATCCTTAACACTTAAAAAATTTAGGCAAAACTTGACTTTTTTTTTCATTCAAACCAATATAGCTCCTTAATAGAAGACAGGGTAAGTACCTCTTAGAGTGAAAAAAAAAAAAAAAAATGAGTGAAACTAGATCAAAAATAAAGAAAAATGCCGCAGACCTTACCTTTCTATTCCAATCCGTTGCAGATATACGATAGTTCAAATACTTTTGTTGAGGAAACCACGTTTTTTACCATAAAAGCTGTAATAACTCAATTTTCTTTAAATATTTTTCAAATTTTAACCACATTTTCGGACTAAGAATTAAATTTCCTATAAGAGAAGCGTACATGTAACCTTAAATTTTACAAACTTGTGACCTGAAAAACAGCTTGATCTTCACCTTATTTAGGGAATTTACAATGTCTTATAATACTTCAACGCTCATCGTTTTTCGAAAAAAAACAAAAAATAAACTGTCCATAAAACTGCAGATCTCACAAAAGCTTGATAATTTAATCAGCTTTCATATGGTATGATCAAATTAATGATCTGTATCGAATTCATAAATTTACTTTTAAAACCGAAAAAACATGGTGTTCTCATTTAGCATACAAATCAGTTAGGTACTTGTGTTAATCAGAGATTAGGATAATTGCTTAATGGAAATATGCATTTTAAACGTAATAAACTCTTCATTGGAATAAAAAAAAAAGAAAAAAATTATTGTTTAATAGAAAATAAAGGAAAAACTGTCAAAATAGCGACACCAGATCAAAGGATCTTATGTTATTACATTTATTTATTTATTATTATTATTTAGAATTTATTTTATTAGATTTTCAATGTAAGGTATAATGTAACACAATGATAATGAACATAGACCTCAATTTTACCATTAGCTTCTGAATTCAGATGGTGTCGAAGAATACCACGTTTTAAGGTGCATATTATGGACAGATGAGTCTATTTTTACAGGCATTTCTAACTTTCTATGTGGGGTTTCGTCGGTTTATTCACCTTTGTCAGCTGTCGAATATTGTTGGAAAATAGTTTACCCAACAGATTGAATGCTGAGAATTACTAGGATTTCTTACGAAATATCCCATCACAACTTCATCCCAATATTCCAGAGGAAGTTCGGCAAAATATGATTTTCTTACACCATGGTGATCCTCTACATTATTCGAAAGCAATACAAATATAAACTAACGATATACATGGATAAATAGAAATGCTTTCCAATGTATAAAATAGTACAAAATTCTATTTCTTAAACTGCATTTTTTGCTGTTTTGAATGAGTGTGATGATAAGAATGTTTCAGAAGGAGTGAATCATTCTTTATCTAAATATTATTAAAATGTAATTTCCTAACATTCAAATATAATTGGATGTGCAGTGTTATTTCCGATGACTCAGTGCGACATATTGTAGAGTACTGTTCAACTTCCAGCTTTTATATTAAAAAAAAAAAAAAAAAAAAAAACCCCTATCGATGACGCCATTTTCCCATTTCTCAGCTGTATAATGGAATGAGGTTAAATGTCAGAACGCGACCTTTACCTCTTGAGATGCCTCATCCTCAGCCAGTACTTAAATTACATTACACGCCCACTGCCTATGGGCGGGGGTGTCTACAAAGGATAATTGGATTTTTTTTAAATAAAAAGAAGTGGCGGCGATAGCGGTTTAATAAATATTACTAACAGGTCGGCGTTTTTGGTATATAAATTTAATCATGAACGAATAATGAATATTTAAAAAAAAAAAAATAATTTCTTTCATAGCTTCATATTACAATCATTCTAATAATTTCCTCTTTACTTGTATATAATACTAACATAACCAGTCGCGGCTTCGCCCACTTTCACAAGTGAAGAATAATTTAAATAATTGAAGTTTTATTTTTTCATTGATAAAATCTTGTATTGAAGTATGCAATCGAGCAGTATATCTTCTCGTTACATGATATTTTTGTCTATAGCAGTAATTGTTAACCTGGTTAAAATTGCATTGGTTAGGTGTTTAAAGATTAACGTAAAAGCATAATTTGACATTTAATTTTACTTTCAATTTATCAGTTGGCAATACAGATGGACAGAGACTATTAAGAAACTCTTGCGGATAGTGGATTGCATTATCAATGCTTACAACTTCACTCTGCGACAAAATGTTAGACACACTCGTGTACATTAGAAAAACTTTTAATGTTTTCTTTATTTTCGATTGAACTTAGTTTTTTTAACGCTGCTTGAAGTATAAGTTAAGATATTTGAAAAGGAGACAGAATTATCAGACCTTGCTGAATAATTAAATCTAATATTAATAAATATTCACACTTTATTTGCGATAAAACGATAAACACACTTTCGTTTTTTATGATTTTTATGAACTTTCTTGAGGTTGAGACCAATAAACATACATTTATAATTTGAATGAAAGTAGATACAACTAAACACGTCAATTATGGTTAAAAATTATTTTTTTTTTTTAAAGAAGAGCATCGTTTGAGTTCTTCACTAATGAGGATGGGATGTGTTCTAGGGAAATTTGCAAACCACCTCAAACGGAGTTTATATTTCCAATCTTAGTAAATATTCACATTTTATTTGCGACAAAATGATAGACACACTTTCGTTTTTTGCGATTTTCTTAATTATCATGAGGTTGAGACCAATAAATACCATTTATACTTTATAGCTGTGTTAAATTTTAACGAAAGTAGACACAACTAAACACGTCAATTATGGTTAAAATTAATGTTTATCAAAAGAAGAGCGCCGTTTGATTTCTTCATTAATGAGGATGGGATGTGTTCTAGGGAAATTTGCAAACCACCTCAAACGGAGTTTTTCATCAGTTACGAACTTCATGAGGCACGGAGAGACACGTGGAACCGCTCAACTGAAGGCCCCCTTGTTTGTCGTTACATGAAAAATGGAATATACATCAAATTGTTGTAAAACGGCATGGCAATCGCTGAGAAAGCCTGGAGTTTAAACGAACCTTAGGAATGTCCAAAAATTGATAATAAAATAAAAAACACTAGTTGGAAAAAATAAAACCAGTGTTTTAGCCGTCACAAATTAGTAACTTTCCTCCTTTCAGATGCCGCTTTGATAAAATCTTTTCTTCTTTTCTTGGTTCATGAAAATTAATAAAAATACAACAGACTCATCTAGATTAAATATATTTTATCAATACAGCCAAATTTTGTTCCGCTGCTCAGCCCATAATGTTGAAGTAATGAGCAAAGGCCATCCAAGCTAATTTGTGACGGCTAAAAAAAACTGGCTATATTATTTTCTAACTAGTGTTTTTTATTTTATTATCAATTTTTGGACATTCCTAAGGTTCGTTTGAACTCCAGGCTTTCTCAGCAATTGCCATGCCGTTTTACAAGAATTTGATGCATATTCCATTTTTTATGTAACGACAAACAAGGGGGGCTTCAGTTGAGCGGTTCCACATGTCTCTCCGTGCCTCATAAAGTTCGTAACTGATAAAAAACTCCATTTGAGGTGGTTTGCAAATTTCCCTAGAACACATCCCATCCTCATTAATGAAGAAATCAAACGGCGCTCTTCTTTTGAAAAACATTAATTTTAACCATAATTGACGTGTTTAGTTGTGTCTACTTTCGTTAAAATTTAACACAGCTATAAAGTATAAATGGTATTTATTGGTCTCAACCTCATGATAATTAAGAAAATCGCAAAAAACGAAAGTGTGTCTATCATTTTGTCGCAAATAAAATGTGAATATTTACTAAGATTGGATTAAAATATTCCGCAAGGTCTGAGAATTCTCCCTCCTTGCCAAATATCTTAACTTATACTTCAAGCAGTGCTAAAAACTAAGATCAATCGAAAATTAAGAAGTCTTAAAAAGTTTTTCTTATTTACAGAGGTGTGTCTAACATTTCGTCACAGAGTGTAAACGCCTATGAATCATATTTTTACACACAATATCAAAAGGTAAAGGACTGACATTTTGATTTGGCAATAATGTCTAACCATAAAATTATATGAATGTTTGGAAAACCTCGTTTTCCTCACTCAGCATTGTAATTTTAATTTTTTTATTATTCTAAATGTTATTATACTTAAATCTTCCTTGAACTATGAAAATAGCGTAGTAAAAATTCCGTATAGGTGGGTTAAGTAGATTCAAACTGTACAGCGGAATGGTGTTAAATACAACATTGGTCAATTTTTAAACTTCACTGTGAACCCACATGTCGCTCCACACATTTAAATTATTTTTAATAATTTAACTGTGCACCACTTATTTATCTCTTTTTTAATAGTAAATTAAGGTGAATCAGTAGATTTTATTATTGCTAAACCATCCTGGAACTGGTCAAAATTTGGTTCAGATTGGTTAAGTAGTTTTCGCGGTTAGCGATCACAAACGAATTATGGCTTGTCTATTTATAGAATAGTACAATTACAAAGATATACATTTTTCAATAGTATATATATATATATATAATAGTATATATATAGTATATATATATATATAAAAATCAAAAAATAGTAAAAAAAATTATAATTTTCCACTAATGTATATTGACCCTTTAATGGTAAAGTCAAGTTGAACCGAGCTACCTGTATTAGTTCGGTACTCATGAGCTACCAAGATTTGCTTGTCAAGACTTCAAATATATTTTTTTTTTTTCCAATATCTAAGAATCTGTCAAAAAAACAATCTAACTCAGGCAAGTGTTATCTATCAATCTAGTTAATTAACATGTAAACACAAACTTGTTGATGGCGTAGCTACAGAAAATGGGATGAATACGCTCCAAGCTTCAGGTGATGCTGATAATATTGTGAAAACATTTCTCGATAGCTGTGACTGGAGAGGAAGTCGATGTGGCTGATTATCAGATTTATCAGGTGACCCTTATCATAGAAGTTGGAAAGGAAATCGTCTTGTCCGACTTTCATTTCACTTTCCAAATTGATATTAATGTATACACATTTCCTGGGCCGATATCGGAATTTGATTTCTTTATTCTGTCAGTGCACCCATCAAAAACACTGTACCACCTCTTCCGCTATATTGGGTATTCAGAAGTTTATTATAACCATCACAAATAGTTGATACAGTTATCTCTTTTTTCAGAACATCTTTGTGAACTTGGAATCCACCATCAACAAGCAAATTCAAATCAACGTTCTTATAAACATATTGGATGTAATTCATCAAATGCTCGCCCGGTTTCTTGATAAGGGGGTTCCCTCAAAATTGAGTTGAGCCATTTTAAAAAAAATAAAAAAAATAAAAAATAAAATAAAAATAGTTATTTAAACTTTGTAGGACGATTTTCGCTTAATTTCAATAAATGAGTTTAATCGCGGTCTGTACGGAGCCCAAATAGCTAGAAACATAAGCGAAGTCTGGGGTAATGTCAGGGTGATTGATTGAACGTTCAGCAATGGTAAAAAAATTTCAGGTGGGAGATTTCAGCGATGACGACAAGGAAGTTCATGAACGGACTCCGTCACTTGATACAAACGTTTTTGAGAGCTTCCGTCGATGAAAACCAGAGAATCTTTCAGTCGGCGAATCGAAGATCCATCTCAAGGTAATCGAAAAGTTAAAAGTGTGGTTGTGAAGGTTTGCTTTACCCACACTACTCCTAGGCCTGTCGCCAACCAACTTCCACTTTTTAAGATATTAAAAATTTCTTAATTCGATATTAAGAAGGTAGACCGTCCGTTACCTCTCGTAATAATTGAATGGGTGATTGGAGAAACAGCATAAGTTATAATTTTATCAATTATTACTTTTTTTGTAGAAATCGATTACTTTGTCTCAATGACACACATTGAAAAGAGAAACCACTCATGTCTGGCAGACATAATGGGCGTTATGAGGGTCGGAACTTCTGCAGTGAGAGGAGAAACAGCAAACAACGTGTTGTTTCTCAAATCAGTAATTGAATTATTATTGTTACTCGTTGATAACAAAAATTAATGTTATTTATTAATATTAATATTATTATCATTAATAATTATAATAATATTATTTTAGTAGTGTAACTCATTAACAACAGAAAATCCAGTAAGTACAACTCATAGTTATTTGTTTGTTTATTTCGTTTAACGTCACTTTATGCTGCTATGGTTAATCGGACGATGCTACGATGGGAGTCCTAAATTTTGCCTATCCAGGTATAATAAGGATAGGGATCTTTAACGAGTAATTGACATCGCACAGGCTCGGGACCCCCATTTTACGTCCCTTCCGAAGAACGGCATAGCAAAGGATTTTTTACTCCCTTTAAAGAATCCTAAGGTCATCTGCCGGGCTGCGAACCCGCGATCTTGGGTTTAGTAGGTTGCTATGCTAACCACTACACCACAGGTGACCCCACAACACATAGTGGTTCTTGTATAGACTTGGTATTTGCAGGTAATATCAACCTCACCAGTAAGAACTACATCACCTACTTCACTTATCATAAGCCTACATTAGCTATAACCGAAAGATTACTATACTGGTCCTACCCGAATGTAAATATATACCAATCTGAAAAACATGTTCCAATGTTTCCTTATTTTAATCCTTGATCTAAACTCAGATAATTTTATTTTCATATTTAAAAAACATTAATTTGCATAGGTTGCCGAAAAAACCTATAATAAACATTGTATTGATTGCTAGAAAACATATAAATTTTATTAATTCACAGGCATTAATAATTTATTGACTGTATTAATAAAAAATATTTTTTTTAAAACCATAAACTCGCATTCAGCTTGACAGCTCATTATTAATGAATGGAAATTATTAATTATAATAGTAATATAATATTTATGCTTCATTTTATAGGTAATTTTAAAAAAGTGATCGTCATTTGGAATAGATTGATGGGCTTCGGATTTGTTCGTGTATTTCCGACCGTAGCCGAAGACAGAGCGACAGAGGCGCAGAGCCGGCAGTATGTGCGGGATGGCCTGACTGATAACTAGTGCTTGTGTCGTACCATGGTCTGCACGATGTCCGAACGGAAGGCCCCCATACGAGTCGGTTTCTACGACATTGAGAGGACAATCGGAAAGGGAAACTTCGCTGTCGTCAAGTTAGCCAGGCATAGGATCACAAAGACTGAAGTCAGTATCATGCACCAATATTAATTTTCATGTTCCTGAACTGTAGAAATTTCATATTGTTTCAACATATAAGCACTTATTTTATTTTGAAATCTAAATTCGAACACTAATTCAAGATTTGATATTTAAATTTGTTAATCTAGACTACTCTTAAAAGAAAAAAAAAAATTAACTGTTCTAATCAGTAGCTGAAGAAATATTTTGTAAAGGATTTCGTATAGATTTTTGTTACATCATATGATTCATTTGTTCACTAATTTTGATTTTACTTTATTTTTTAAAACCATATTTGCAAGATTTATGTTTCAGTTTATCGTGTCGTTTTCATTTTCTTTATTTATTAATATACTTATTATATTTTATTTACTATATTCATTCTTTTAATTATTTTATTATCTAATACTGAGTGTATTGAAAACCCTGATTCAATATTTGAAGAAAAAATCAGACCATTTTGTTTTTAGAATAATTAGCAAAAGAAGTACTCTATTTACTGTTTTCAGTGTGACGATCGCTAATGTGGAATTTTATATAATGTTTTGTATATTTTTATATTTTTTAGTTACCTTGTTACATTTACATATTACATAAAACATTGATAAAGTTCTCAGAATTAATCATATCACAGTATGATATTACGTGTATAATATAATATACGATTCATAAATCCGAATTTAAAATTGAAGTAAAATATACGGACGGCAATTTTAATATTAAATACTACTGATACTAAAACCAGCTAAAAAACTCAAAAAGAAAAAAATAAAAACAGCGTTTTTAGATTAGTTTTTAATAGAAAAATAGATTACTTTCGAGATATAAGTGAAAAACTGAAAAAAGTGCATATTTTTCGTCATTTTCGCTGTGACGTAGACCTACCGAAAGGCAGAAAACGTGAAATTTGGATTCAACACCACCAATAAACATAAAAAATATTTATACCCCAAACATTTTTCGTGATCGTGTCCATGTAAAGTACTTTTTCAGACGTTTTTTGTAACTAACAAAAGAACCGCTATTAATTGTTATTAGCATGACGAACGAAAACGTGTTAAATGTTTTCTACATATATTTGAAGTAGCATTTTAATATATAACAGGGATAAATTATTTCTCTGTATGATCTGTTTCACAGTAAGATATATATGTATATTTATATAATATTTACTGTGGAATCACTATTGTATATCTTAAAGTCGGCATTGTTTTGTTATGAATATTGTTTTTTAGGTTTATTTTATTTGTTATGATCATTTTATTCGATTTGTTATGATCATATTGTAGTTTTTATTATTTATATGTTTTTATGAGTATACTTTGAATTTTTGCTTTTCTTACTTATATTATAATTACTCAAGCATTGGTTGAACTGTTTTGGAAAAAAAAAAAAAAACTTGGAGAAAATGTACAGCTTAGTTCAGAGTTATTGGTAAATGAATTTGAGAAATAATTTATTGACTGACATTTCATTTGGTTTTTTTATTTTATATACTTTTAAACTGTCTTAGTAACTGCTTAAATATGTCGTTATATTTCGCAAAATACTATATTAGAAAATATTTTCCTTGACGTTATAATACTTGAATATTAAGTATTCAAAAATTATTTGAGAGATTTAAAAGTTAGTTTAATAGTAAATGTCAGATACTCCATTTTTGTGCACAGTATTGTCTAATAATAGACTGCCGAAGTCAAGCCGAGTATCTGACGACCTTCTAAAAATTAAAACTGATTGCATGTAAATATTTTGATATTTTGGTTTTAATGTTTGATCCCTCATTGAAATATTAAAGAAGAAAAAAAATATTTAAAATATACTAACAACTTGCCTACACTACATACGGAATTTACAAACTACATTATTTTTTTTCTCTATTTTTGGTATGTTTATTTTTTTAGATAGATTTATAGATAATATAATAATAAATAAGTGTATTTATTATTTATTATTGTAATTTTTTGAACACTGTTTGTTGCCTTGTACCGAAATAATAATTAGCATTATCTGAAAAATTAAAATTAAATTAAATGAAAAATTATATTAATTTAAGCCGTCAAGGATTATATTTGTATATGAAAAAATAATAACAATAATAGTAACTTCTAGCTAATAGGAATTTCAAAATTATAAGAACATAAATAAAATACGTATACAACTTATTTATTAGGGTTGATTAAAACTAATAATAAATAGAGTATATATATATATATATATATATATATATATATATATATATATATATATATATATATATAAATAGTTTATTTATTAAAATAAAATTATTTCATTAACATCTCAAACCAAAAAACATATTAATTCTTGACCTAAAGACAATAATTTCTAATAATCGAATTCTTTATGTTTTTATAAAGCATTGTTGCCAAAATGTTTTGTTACATCACGGAGCATCGTTATCTGTGTAATTAAATATAGCTTCTAAAACATAGACAGCTACAAAAAAAAAATAATATTACACCTTTGTTTTATTTTTTTGTCTTATTCGAAAAATAAAAAAAAAATCCTTCCTCGTATTATCGATTAAAAAGAAAAAATAAAACTCTAAGATTAATTTAATAATAAATCTTAAATACTAAAATTAATAGCATCATACAAAAATTACTTACATAAAAAAAATTATACATTAAAAAATAATGTTAAGTACAAAAAAATACCGGATGGTAAACCAACTAAAAAATTAGTTTATACAAATTTATACTTATGCATATTCATTGAAATGCTAATAATGATATATAGTGAAACTATTATAGCGAAAAGTAAATTAATTTACAGTAATATGTTTTCTGAAAATTAATTAATAATAATTGAACAATGTTAATAAATATATTTTAGACTAAAGCGACAAGAAACTGCTCGTCGTTACTTCAACATTTACTAGACTAACGATCAAAGCTTCCAATTCGTTACAAAAGACTTATTTACATGACTGTGATTAGATCTATTTGGACGTACGGAGTTGAGCTTTGGGGCTCTACTATCCACTTGGTCTCGTATCCAATTCTTACAATCCAAAATCCTTCGAAAAATACTCAATGCTTTTTACTTTGTGACCAATAAACTCATCCATAAAGACCTTAATGTACCATATGTTGCTGAGTTAGGCCAAACCAGATACCTATCCTTTCATTGTAAGCTCCATAACCACTCAAATCCATTAGTTTCTCAACTTGCTTCCTACTCCATTCCCGATGATCCTCTGAGGCGTCTGAAAAGAAAATTCAGAGAATTCTTCTAGTGTAGAATTTTTATTGAAGTGCTACTGATGAGTAGCTCTTTTCAAGTTTTGTTATGTTATAATCATTATCATCTCATTTTTCTTAATGTATATATTTATACAGTTGTAAATTTCAATAATTTGATATATATATATATATATATATATATATATATATATATATATATACATATAATATATATATATATATATATATATATATTTTAGTCTCCTATTTAAAAATTAATGATTTTTTGCTAATTTAGACTCAAAAGTCCCAATTATGATTATCTATATACTTTTTCTAATTTTGTGGTATCGTGGAATCCGAATCAGTATCCGGGTATTCGGACAGTGAATATTTAGGTCTAATTTTTAGCCCTGGTGTGTACTTTATGGCTTGTGGGTATTAGGTGTAATACCTTAACGTATTATCAATATATCCAAAACTATTTATCTGGGACAAAGTTTACTTTTCTTAGCATTAATAAGTAAAATATTTAAATTGAACCTAATCCTACGTGTTCATACTAATTGTATACTTATTCTTATGAAGGATGACAATTATTTGTGAAACGCTTACTTATTTGTAAAAATATTATACGGGTTACAAATAAATTTTTATAACATATTGGAAATGTATTTCTAAAAAGATTCAACTCAAGAAACTTTTTTTTTTTTTTGTATCTATTTTCATGGTAAAATGGCATTAATAGTTTTCAATAAAATATCAAACGTTACCGAAATAATTTTATTTTTTTTAACAAATAGACTAGTCATAAAACAAAACAAAATATATTCCATTAAATTTTTGACAATTAGGATGTCAAATTTAAAATCCAAACAACACCAACCGAGCCAAAACGTGTCAAACAACACATAACCCTCTCGCGTTCCTCCAAAACTTATCGCTTTTCATCTAGTAGGTCACGGTTTCAGGTTGTTCCATTTTAAAACTGTTCTTTTATGGTTTAAAATAACTTAATGATTACTTTTTTTTCATGATGATTGTATAATTCTGCTTAAAAAAAAAAAAAAAAAAAAATGAACAGGATGGGGATTGGAGGTAATTCAGTAGATTTTTGACACTTAATAGAAGATTATACCATTGTACTATTAAAATGGCTTAAAACTACAAAGGGGGTAGCGGGATAAGATAGGTCTGGCGGCCCCCACGGAGTTTATTCAATCGACCCCAAAATCTTGAAGAGGGCCAAAAAATAAAATTTTTGAGATTTTTTTCCGACCCCCCCCCCCCCTCCCTCCTCCCTTGAAACCCCATAGGAAGAAAAAACGTGTTTTTTGATATTTGAATTTTTTTCGAGAGTTCAAATAATTTTTTAAGCGGTTCCAACGCAAGAAACATTTTGTTTGGGATTTGTAGAAGTTTCCCGAATTTTTTCAGATTTTATTTTAATGTAAAATTGAATGAAACATAGCTTAATATCCAAACAGAAACGTAAAAATCGGAATTTTTCAGTAAAACCTCTGTGGTATTTCGGTGCAGACTCAATGAAAAAAAAAAAAAAAAAAAAAAAAAAAAATAGCATTGAAAGATTCACTCTTCCATTCCAATATGGCAGCGATTAGGTTGAATTTGGTTGCTTGTAGTCCGCGACAAATCGATTTTAGTACAACGTAAATTTTAAATTATACAATTTAGGCCTACAGAATAAGTCAATATTTAATTAAATTTATGAAAAATAGTTTATATAGGGGTTTTCGAGGTCGCTGATCACGAATTTGATATATTTATAATTAGAAACACAATTTTGCATTTGACAGCTGTCAATTGTCAAAATATATTTTTGACATCAAATTCGTGATCAGCGACCTCGAAAACCCCTATATGAACTATTTTTCATATATTTAATTAAATATTGACTTATTCTATAGGTCTAAATTGCATAATTTAAAATTTACGTTTTACTAAAATCGATTTGTCGCGGGCTACAAGCAACCAAAATCAAGTTTATCGGTGCCATATTGAAGAGGAAGAGTGAATCTTTCAATGCTATTTAGGCCGTTTTTTTTTCATTGAGTCTGCACCGAAATACCATAGTTTTTACTGAAAATCCCGATTTTTACGTTTTTGTTTGGATATCATGTTTCATTCAATTTTACATAAAATAAAATCTGAAAAAATTCGGGGAACATCTACACATCCCAAACAAAATTTTTCTTGCGTTGGAACTGCTTAAAAAATTATTTGAACTCTCGAAAAAAATTCAAATATCAAAAAACACGTTTTTCTTCTTATGGGGTTTCAGGGGAGGGAGGGGGGTCGGAAAAAATCTCAAAAAAAATTTTTTTTTGGCCCTCTTCAAGGTTTTGGGGTTGATTGAATAAAATCCGTGGGGGCCGCCAGACCTATCTTATCCCGCTACCCCATTTCTGAGTTGTGTCTCTTTAGTAGTTTATTTGCAATATTTGAAAAAAAAATTATAACCTGCATAAAATATTTTTAAATCATACAATGTCTAAAAAACTAGTTGGAATTGTTTTGATTTAGATAATTTTGGTTTCAATAATTTTTTTTTTTTTTAATCTAAGTTGCTGGTAAAGTTATACTTTCTTTTAACCTCTCACGGTTGCTATAATTTACTGGGGTGGGATGGAGAGGAGCTTTGTGGTCTGAGAGATTGTATTAGCATAGAGACTTTTACAGATTTTTGGAAACTGAGATATGTGAACTCAAGAAAAGCGACAGTGAACGAACGAACGAACGGTACATATTTGACACTCAAGCTCAGTCTGTGTTGTTAGGATCGAAAATTTGACATCTTATTCGTCAGAAATTAATTGGAAAATATTTTTTTTGTTCTATAACACTTGTCGCTAGGACCTATCGTTTGGGAGCCATATTGGTTTGAATGAAAAAGCCACGTTTTAAACCGCTGTTTTTTTCTGAATATGGTTTATTTCAAATAATCATTACCTAATAGGTAATTTAATTTAATTCAAAATTATGGTAAGCAGAGAAAAAATAAAGAACATGAGGGCATAGACGGTTGGCAAGATTAAAACTAACGTGACTTTACTTATTATTTACTTTTCCTTAATATTAATAAATTTACATTATGTGATGTTCTTAAAAATTAATTAAACATTAATACCTAGATATTATTTAAATATACAAAAACAGAAATGTTGTTCTTTTTTTAAAAATAATTTAAATAATGTTACCCATGGTAATTTGTTTTAACAATCTTCAGCGTTAATAAAATTTTATTACATAAGTCTTGTCCGGTCAAATCGTACTTCCCTATACTTGGTAGTAGCTTGTATTTTAATTTAAACTAAACTGGTCAACACATATTGATTTATTAAATAAGATGAACTGTATATAAACACTTGGAACTTGGTAATTTCAAACATTCACTAAATTAGGACATTTCTATACACAATCACAGCTGGCTGCTATGCTAACCATGTCATTCCCAGAGTGCCGCACAGCTTTTTTTTTTTTTTTTTTTTAATTATCTTTTTTGACGTGAATACGTCTTTAAATTTGCTACCTTACGGGGACAATCCAAAAAACCTAAAGATAACAAAATATGGGGATACAGTTTGGCGTTGTAGTTTCGAATCTATCCTCTACATCCAAAATTAAATTATACCATTGGATAGCTAAAGGATCAAAGAATTCATTACAATAAGCGAGAACAGTGACGCATCGCGCACGGTGGAGAAGGAAGCGTCACAATTATCAGGTTATTTTGCTGCGTATCGAGATTTGTATTTAGTGTAACTTTTGACTCAGAGAAGCTACGATGTTCGTTAAGGTTTTAATCGTCAGCCTTCGTCAAAATCTATCGATTGTATATAAAACATTAGTTTGAAGTAGTGATAGTAAATATAATAAGGTGTTAGAATAAAAAAATATTATCAAAAATATATAGAGTCGGTCTATACGCGTCGAAAAGCCAAAACAAAACACAGAGATCGTATATGGTTGGAAAGGGCTTCTCTAGAACAATCGTATGGTAATAATAAAAAAAAAACATATCACAGAGTCAAGCAGTTCCGGGAACGTAAAAGTTCCTGGTCAGCAATTGTTTTATACTTATTTCCGCCATTAATGCACAAAGCTTGGTCGCGCACTCAGAAGACATCTCCACCGATCAACCAATCTGATTATTTGGCAATCAGCAAAATTTAAATGGAAAATTTTATGCCAGTGAATGTGGTTAGCTTTGGTCTGAGATCGTATTGTAATATCACTAAGAACAGACCAATTGCAACTACATCATCTGTAGCTGTATCATCATCTACAAGTCGCAAAACCGGTGGAGTCGTAACACAATAAGTATTTGTTTCCTTGGTTTTATTCTAAACACATAAATAAAAATATTTTATTCAAAAAATATAACCCGTTACATAAACATATTCGCTCGTAGAACACTCGGCCGTGTCCATGACATAGCCACCCCCTTTTTTTTATTGTCATGGTTGAAATCGATAATAACATTAATCAATAATTGATGTTAATAGCATCAGAACAATATTTTATTTTTTAGTGTTTTGGCTTGCATTTTTCGGTTCTACTTTCTATCTATTTCTATTTCTTAGTTAATATTTCTCACTAGTATGCCCCAAGTTTCCTAGGTATAAATATTAATATAATTATGAAAGAAGAAAATATAAATTAAGTGACGTTGCTACAATGAGCTACAGAGTTCGGAAGTACTAAAGAGGTCAGGTTCTTAATTTCCGAGAACATTCTGCTAATTTTGTTTAGGATTTAAACGTTAGTTGAGTTGCCAATTTTTTTTTTTTTTTTTCACCAATCGCTGTTTAAAGAGTAGAGGTATAGTAGACTTTCTGGGTATCATTGACGGTATTATGAAGTTCCAGGAACGGAGGATCTTACACTTATAGTGCAGTAATTTTCATACACCACTTATCTATACATTCCAATATTCTTCTTTTACCTTTTATATAAATATATATTTAATGTTATAAATAGGAATGAGTATCAATACTCGATAAATCAAAAATATCGATTTTGTTCTTTGATTTCCCCATATTTTTATATCGATATTTTTTCTTTCGGTAACGGTTCGGATCGGCGACACCAACCCCTAAACCCGCTCAGAATACCTTTTATCGATTCTAACCTTGTTCCGATATATTTCGATGTTCTAGTCGCTGCTTTTAGAGGAGAAAGGTTATTCTTCTACATTTACTGAGAAACTGTTAATCCCTGTTCAAAGTAATATTAACTTCTGTTTACCTTCTAACATTAAAATGAGAAATAAGAAAATATTAAAGTGGAAATATCGAAATATAAGACACTAAATCAATTTTGAATTAATATTAATTTAATCAACAATTAATATACTACTGAACCACCAGTAAAGTTAATTCCTGATGAACTTTCTCTCAGAGAAGTGAAAATAACAAATTATAAATATAAAAAAGACAAAATCCTTAAGTATTTATTTGGCATAACTCCTATTTATTTAACATTTGTAGCTACATGTTTCGGTGATAATGTTTCATCATCAGGCTTCTAATTTTTTTTTAAAACACATTAATCTGTAACATTATACCAATAGTTCTACAATTATATAGTAATGTGTCATTTACCTCTTAATCTGTGATTATTTTCACATTGTCAATTCTCCATGTTATAAGCCATTATATAATAAAAGACAGAATCCTAATTAAAGGGAAGATGTTAATTTCTGCTATATTTTCTCATGGGAAGTGGAAATAAGAAAACATAAAAAACATGTGATATACTTTCTCACATTTATTTATAAACTGATATGTTTTATTGAATTAATTATACAATCTGTCTCACTTTAGCACAAAAAGTAATATGGATGACAAAGAATTCATTCACAAAATATGTATACTAAAATTTTATCACTGAAATTGAAACAACAAATACAAATATATAAAACACCAAATCCATGTACAAATAAATCTTGTTAAGTTTCATAACACTTTTACAAGTTTTAAATTTTATCACTTAAATTGATAGAACAAATATAAATATGTAAAACACCAAATCCATGTACAAATTAATCTTCTTAAGTTTTATAACACTTTTACACATAAGATTAGATGAAATAAGAAAAACATGAATTTATAAAACACTTAATCCTTTATGAAACTCATTTTGTAAACTTCTGTTTCACTTATTTAGATTTAAGAAGTCTAAATATCAATATAACACACTAAACAACACAATCCAAGTGAAACTGTAGAAGTGATTGTTTACATGTGAAGTTATAGGAATGAACTATCGAAAAATGTAAACATGAAGTGAAGCGTAAGGATCGAACTGGTCGGTGTAGCGCGGGTCAACCTAGTTTGGTGGTGTCGCCGATCCGAACCGTTACCTTACTTTCTACTACTTGTCGTCTAGATACCTCTGTTACGATTTATTGTTTTCTCTATGTTATAAAAATACAACATTCAACAATATATTGAAATATATATGTATATATAAAAATTATAAAAATTATAATTTTTTTCCCTACGACTATTTTCCAAAGCCAGAAATTGGAAACTTTTTTGTAGAACTATCTTTCCCACCATCCATTGATAAATAGGAGTTAAATTGTTAACCTCATAATATTGATATCTAAGCATATTAAAATATGATATAAAACATTTATTCAAAATTTTTGTTACAAATATTGCCAAAAGGCCCATTATATACATACATTTACATATGAAAGTTGACAATGCATGTTATAGAAGCTTTACATATTTCCTTTGTTTTTTGTTTTTTACTTATTTGAAGAATTTTTCAGTAGGAAAAATTGAAAAAAAAAAAAAAAAAAAAAAAAACCTACCCAATAAAGCAAGAAAACGTGAATAATAAATAAATGTACGTACAAATAACAAAACATTACTTAAAATACATATTAGAGATATTTACTTAGAATCTAAGCATATGTACCTATTGCCCACTGTTTAATTAATAATAAACTAATTTTTATTTTAAATAATTTTTTCCTGTTTATGTTGTGAAATAAATTAACCAAAACGATAAAATGAGTAGGAAAATAATTGTAAAGTGACTGGAATATTTAAGTAGGAATATAATTGTAAAGTGATTGGAATATTTAAAATGGCATATCATAAAAAAAATACGATATATCGTATCTAAATTTCTGGTCACCGACGTATGATGATATATCGATATTCATTGCTCATCAACTTCAGTTAAAATCGATAAAATTATTTCTGCTTTATAAAAATTATTACCAAATCAAAATATCGAATGAAAACAAATTTTAAGGGCATCTAGAAACCGTAAAACTGCATAGTTCAGCCCAAACCCGGAGGTCGCAGGATTTCTCCTTATTGAGATATCTCAAGTTATAGTTAACCTCGGAATTTTTTGTTCACGTCAGTTTTTGTCCACTAAAATCTGGGGTAAACCCACTGTTTACTGTAGCTGATTCTTGCGATGCTATTAATATTGTAAATAGTTGAGCACAGCTGTTGTTATGGCCGTTAGAAGTTGTTGATGAAAACTCAATTTCAAAACTTTAATATCCTCGAAAGGAGTAAAAAATAAATATATTTTTTTTATTTTGATAACATTTCACATATAAGGGTTTTTGTTGCGTTGAATCGAGATTTGAGGTCAGTTTTTCGTGGAAACAATTTTCCACTGATTTACAGCGGGTTTCATTGGAATTCTGTAATTTTTTTGGAGTTTTTATGCACCCGAAAGCTGGTTCGTGTCTTGAGCGCAATGAAATTATTGTATTTCAAGTATCATACAAAACTACAATTTAACGTGATTAAATCATTTTTCTATCTCGACTGATAAATTTTTAAAAAAATCTGTGAGCTACAACTCAAAACATTATAGTAACGTCACAGTGTTATGGTAACATTTTCAACATATTTTGGAAGAAATATATTATAGTAATCAGCTATTTTGTGTTTTGTATATAAAATACAGTTATTATTTTTTTCAAAGCATTCCATTATTTTATATAATTATATAGTCATCAAGATGATGTCAATTTATTATTATTTTTTAATTTAATAATATTTGTGATAAATTAAAAAAAAAACCTTAGACATAAATAAATGGAGACAGCGGCCATGAAATCAGAGACGGGCCCCGCTCTCGCCTTGGGAAATAAATCGATTAGTCGAGTTGGTTAGCCTCCTCCCGGGGTTAGGCCCTTTTAGGAGCCAACTTTTATCTCTAAGAATTATATATCGATTCCCTCTAACAGTATTAACGAATAAGTTTTACGTCATTAATGTGAAATCGCTAAAAATGGAACGTTTTTAGTTTTAATATAATGTGCAGATTATATTTAACTAGCTTCCTCCGTAGCGGCTTCCTCCGCTCTCATAAAATAAAGAGCTTAGATAGTTTTAACTAATTATGAAATTTTATTTGTTTATCGATAAAAATCTAGTATTTTATCATGCAATTAAGCATTATTTTGTCAATGGTATTATCACGCTTAGCTGTAAATTTTTAGTTGAAGATTACGTAAAAGCATAATTAGACGTCCGATTTTTAATTTAAATGTATGAGCTGCTAATCCAGGTGGACGGAGACAATTAAGAAACTCTTGCAGGTAATGGACTACATGATCAATGCTTACAACGGAAGGCCCATGAATCATATTTTCACAAAAAATATCAAAAAGCAAAGGGTCGTAATTTTTATTTAGTGGTAATTTTTATTCTGCTGAAATAATTTTTATGTCATCTGGTTAGATTCTAATTTCTAACGATAAAAGTATAACACCGAGTGGCTAACTTCGTTCCTGCCACTCAGCATTGTACGTTTAAAATTTTACTACTATAAATTTTATTATTGCTAAATCTTCCTAGAAATATAAAGATACAGTTAGAATTTGTTACATAGGGTTCAGTAGTTATACCAGGTATGCAAGTTTAAAATGTCGTTTTAATTCCAATAGAATGCGCTCTTAGCCTATTGAAGGATTTGCTTATCTCTAAACGCTATTTTGTTTGTTAGTCATTTGTTTACAAAAGTCAGTTGTTTTTAAGTCGTTTACGTGGACGTATCATACCTTTCTTTGGTGTTAAAAATGTCTAATTTTAAGCCAAATAAAGAGCATTTGCGGCATGTCATGATTTTCTTATTTAATCAAAACAAAAAAAGGCATCTGAATGTCATCGAATTCTTGTTGAGACTTATGGCGATGTTGCTCCAACCGTCAGGACATGTGAACGTTGGTTTCAAAGTTTCAAACGTGGTGATTTTGATGTTACTGATCAAAAACGAGAAAATCGACCAAAAAAGTTTGAGGACTTCGAATTGCAATCTTTATTAGACGAAGACAATACCCAAACCCAACAAATGATGGCAGAACAGTTGAATGTCACTAGGCAAGCCATTTCCGATCGCCTGAGAGCTATGGGAAAGATTCAAAAGGTTGGAAAATGGGTTCCACATGAATTGGACGAACGACAGATGGAAAAACGAAAAACTGTGTGCGAAATGCTGCTTTTACGCCACGAAAGAAAGGGTTTTTTGCATCGAGTTGTAACTGGCGATGAAAAATGGATTTATTTTCAGAATCCCAAACGAAAAAAATCATGGGTAACGCCAGGACAACCATCCACATCGAGTGCAAGACCGGATCGTTTTGGGAAGAAGACAATGCTGTGTGTGTGGTGGGATCAGAAGGGAGTAGTCTACTACGAGCTTCTCAAACCCGGCGAAACAGTCAATACCGAGCGCTACCGACAACAAATGATCAATTTGAGTCACGCATTGATCGAAAAACGCCCAGAATGGGCTCACAGGCACGCCAAAGTCATTCTTCAGCATGATAACGATCCTGCACATTCAGCCAGATTGACTAAGGAAACGATTTCTTCGCTTGGTTGGGAACTCCTACCCCACCCGCCGTATTCACCTGACCTGGCGCCTTCTGATTATCACCTCTTCTCATCGATGGGACACTCATTGGCGGAGCAACACTTCAACAATTTCGAAAACGTACGAAAATGGCTCGATGAATGGATTTCAAATAAAGATGAAGCATTCTTTTGGAATGGTATCCATATATTGCCCGAGAGATGGGCAAAATGTGTAGAAAGCGAGGGTCAGTACTTTGAATAAAATATATTATACTTTTTTTTAAATTACTGTGTATATATTTTAAGAAATAAACGACATTTTAAACTTGCATACCTGGTACTATTGTAAACTCTATTGAGAATTGGTAACTATTGTACCACGTACAATACGATTTTCAAACTTCACTTGGATTCTCATGCCTCACCACATATTTGAATCTTTTATAATAATTTAATTGAAATAAGTAACGTTGTTTATCAATTTCAAGCTCTATATAACACTCTACGTATGTAACCTCTCTTGTAGAATGGCGATAGTTATCGGTCGATTTTCAAACCACTGCGCGCTGTATATTTGTCGTATTTTTTTTAGTAACAATTAAATTGAAAATCAGTAAATTTTATTATTGCTAAACCTTTTTTTAACTATGAAGATGGTCTGGTCAAAATTTGGTAGAGATTGGCTCTGTAGTTTTCGCGGTTAGTGATCACATACTAAAAATTTCTTGTCCTTTTATATAATAATATTATACCCCCGTCGCTGATTCGCCCGTTTTCATAAATAACGAACTTAGATTATTTAAACAATTAATTGGATTTCATTGGTTTATCGATAAAAAAATTGTATTGAAGACTGTATTGGAAATTTAGCGTTATTTCTTTCATGATATTTTCACGCATGGCAGTAATTTGTAACCTGGCTAAAGTAACATTGATTAGGTGTTTGAAGAGTACGTAAAAGCATAATTAGACATCCAATCTGGCCGAAATAATTTCATCGATTAATCTGGCTGTATTTTAAATAACCATAAAAGTATATGACAGTTTGGCAAACCTCGTTCTGGTACTTAAGACTATACATTTCAATTATTATTATTATTATTATTATTACAGTAAAATTTATTATTATAAACCTTTCTAGATCTATGAAGATATTGTAGTTAAAATTTGGTGCAGTTGGGTTTAATAGGTTTATAATTGCAAAATTAGTTGCGAACGGCCACACATATAAAAACAGCATTGGGATCCGAATTTCGCTGCATATATTTATAGTTTTTTGATAACAATTGAATTGAAAATATGTAAATTTTATCAAAAATTTCCAGCTCTATATAACACTGTTCCTTTGTAACCATTCACTTATGTTGCTCGCCACCTATCGGTCGATTATCAAACTGCTTCACTGCATACTAAATTTATCGCTTTTTAAATGATAATTTAATTGAAAATCAGTAAATTTTATTATTGCAAAACCTTTTTTGAACTATGAAGATGATCTGGTCAAAATTTTGTAGAGATTGCTTTTGCAGTTTTCGCGGTTAGTGATCACAAACTATAAATGGCTTGTCCTTTTATATGACAGTGTAGATTTCATTATTAACAATTTTTTCCGTATTGAATTGATCTGTTATTCACGTATTAGTCTGAATAAACTTTGTAATAAAATATATCCAGTTAGTCTGAGAAACATAGCATATAATGACATGTCCAATAGGTAAATAAGCAACTATCAATTGGTAAAACATTAATTTATTCTCGTAAGAACTTTAAGTTCTTTTTTAGAAATTCACGGTTCCAGTTTCTTTTCACATGCCTTGTAGGATTATTGGGACTTTAATGAGAGGCATGTTTAGAGGCTTGAGGGTTTGATTGGTTATGGAGTTTATTATTAAAGTGTTTAAGTTTTTGGTTTGAACAAATTCAGCAACATATGGGTCGTTTAGATCATTGTGGATAAGTTTGTTTGTGACATGATAATAAAAAAAAAAAAAAAAAACCTGTACCTCTTACAACCCATGGTCTCGGGTTCAGTACTTAGGTAGGCTGTACTGTTTCTAAGCCAACGGTTGTGAAAGGAGGTGCCACTACTGTTTTTATTTTGTTTATTAGGAGACTTACGAAGGATTTGTTTATTGATGAGATTAGTTAGGATTTATTTTAATCTTTCAATTTCGATATCATCCTTGAAGGTTTGTGATACGAGATCGGAGTGATTGAGATGCTATTAAGGGATCATTATTTACAGATATCACACTCGTCATCAGCGTACGTTGTGATGACGGTACTGGGATGATTTGCGATGTCAGCTGTATAAATCGTTTAGAGGATTTGATATGGGATACTTCCTCCATGGGAACCTCGCCAGTCTGAGATTTCTTTCCTTAATTTTAAACTTCTAATAACAAACAATCGACGCCTTTTTGAACAAGCTGTTGTTATTGAGTTAAGACGTTTCTCATTTATTTCAATAAAAAATTGTATGCCCATAAAAAAAAAGAAGAAGAAATATAGCACATTGGAAACTCAATATAACGAGAAAACTCATGGGGAATGAGAAAACTTCGAATTATCGAGGATTTCGATATACCGAAGTTCGATTTATTGAGATGATTTCTGACTGACTTCGATATATGTGTGGAGGTTAGAGGTTTATAATAAAATATTCAATGTAACAATAGAAAATATGTACATATTTTATTTAAATAATAATTATTAAATTCGTGAAAAATTTAAGCGGACCTTTAGAAAAAATTTGAAATAGTAGCTTGTCTACCTGAAAACTACACTTTGTCTAAGTCGATATTATGGAACTCGGGCCCTTTTAATCTCTTTAATAACGAAAAAGCTTGTTTGTCATACTTCAGCCTATTTTTCAAAATTGTGGATAAAGTGTTCGCCAGTATTCCAAACTTTTTGTAATATCGTACTTTCTGTCAACCCCACATTTACCGGTTGAATAATTTTTAATTTTTCTTCATAGGAAAGGGTTTTACGTTTAAAAAAAATGTGAAACAACAGAAAACGAAACGTACCGCAAAATTGTTTTATCAGAAACTAAAACAAACCAGAAACATTTGTCAGGATGGGAGTTACAGTTAATCCTTTGTAGAACCTTTGAACAGTCTAAACTGTACTTATTTAACAAATCGACTTCGATTTATAAAGGTCCGATAAAAACTTCGTTTTGTAGAGGTGCGGTGTTAGCTAAGGAATCTTCAAAAAATCGATTTATAAATATCGATATATCAGGGTCTTCTTAACCAATCCTTCGATATGTAGAGGTAAAAATAACAGGAATGATAGGAAGATTTAAGGGGAATAGAAAAACTTAGATTTATCAAGAAATTCGCTATATGGAGGTTCCAAACTGACGGAAGTTACCATCCTTCGTAATCGACAATTTTCTTTTCGGGATTAGTTGAAAAAGAAATATTTTGTGAATGTGGAATTCTTTAGCATTTTAAAGTAATGGATTATAAAGACTTGAACGTTGATGAATGACTTAATCTTAAAAAAGATTATTAGTAGAGATGGGCCGACTATTTGGCCTGCAAAAAGGTCGATTAGTCTAGTCGGCCAAGCCGATCATTGCTTCCGTTGAAATTTGGGTGAAATCGGCAAAGTTCGAGAGGTTTTGTTTATAACTTTATAGCCGTATACATGGCTACAGGTTTTCGTTTATCTTTTTTCTTAAGAAGTGTTTTTTAGAAAAATAAAGCAAAAGTCAGCAATTTTATTTTACTTAACTTAGATAGATCCTGAAATTTGAAATTAAATCATGCAGAAAAAGATATCGTGTTTAAGGACTTATACACGCGACACAAAAATATCTTTTATGTAATTGTAAATAAAAACTATGTAAATTTCTAAAATGTCACTTTCCTGTTCGTGTTGTACCTTTTTATTATATTTCAATTAAGATTTAATATTTTTTTAATTATAGCACATAAACGAAACTGTGATTAAAAATAACACTAGGTTACATAAGCTCTTTATTCAGTTTTGCAGGCGTTCATTTATTTTTTGTTAATATCATAATCGATTCTTAAGGTTCGATAATTGATTAAAAAGAAAGTTCCTATTCCTAGAATAAACAACAAGCTGTAAAGATGAACCTTAAATCAAAATTATTATTAATTAAGGACATGTTTTCAATTCAATCAACCTATTATTATTTTTTTTTTTTATATCAATTTATTGAAATTTACAACTGTACAGAATATATACATCAAGTAAATGTATTGACAACGATTATAATAACATGTTAAAACTCGGAAAGAACTACTTATCAGTAGCACTTTATTAAAACTTCTACACTAGAAGGTCTCTAGGCCATCTTCGTTTCAGAGCCCTCGGAGGATTATCAGGAATGGAGTGGGAAGTAAGTTGAGAAACTAACGGATTTGAGTGATTATGGAGCTTACTAAGAAAGGATAGGTATCTGGTCTGGGCTAAGTCAGCAACATATGGAACATTAAGATCTTTATGGATAAGTTTATTGGTGACATTGAAGATTTTAAGAAGGATTTTGGATTGTAAGGATTGAATACGAGATGAGTTGGATGGTTTAGTGGAGCCCCAAAGCTCAACTCCGTACGTCCAAATAGGTCTAATCACAGTCATGTATATGAGTCTTTTGTAATTAATTGGGAGCTTTGAACGTTTGTCTAGTAAATGTTGAAGTAGTCTGAAACGACGGGCTGTTTCTTGTCGTTTTAGTCTTGTATGTGGATTCCAAGTTAGTCGTTTGTCCAAGTGGAGTCCTAGGTAGCGTATCTGTTCAACAGGGATTAGTGGAATATCATTAAAGGATACTGTAGGACAGGAGGTCGCAGGTTTACGACGATGGGTAAAGGTCATTTGGTGGGATTTGTTTGGATTTATTTTGATTCTCCATTTTTGACATGGTTTAGGATATGGGATTGGAGTGTTTGAGAGGCAATGAAGGGATCATTGTTTACTGATAAAACACATGTGTCATCAGCGTAAGTAGTGAGCGCAACCTATTTTTAAGTTTAGAATAGCATCTGTTTGTTGTGGCATTTAAATCGTCAAATTTAGACGAGCAGAAAAAAAAAAAGAATTAAAATACCAAACAGAAAAATACAGTTAGATTTATATAATTTACACACACACACACATACATATATTTGTTTAGTAAGGTTCTTGAGGTTCAGTCAATAAATAAAAAACAACTATTTTGGCGACGTTTCATAAACATATTGTTTCATAAACAATATTGGATATGAAATTCCGTGTGAAGATAGTTGTGGCAAGTCTTATTTTGGTACATCGGAACATCTTAAACGATGAGTGTATCAACATAAATACAGTTGCACGTCTATAAATAAAATCCCGAACAAACCTGACCAAACAGCTCTCACCACACATTACAGGCAAACAAAACATTCTTTTAAATTTGATTCCCCCAAAATTATTCACCATGAACAAAATAATTTTAAATGAAATATTAAAGAAATTATAACCGTAGAAAAATTAAAAAATCCTGCAATACACAAAAAATCAGACCAATAATATACATTTTACATTTATATGCATCATATAAATCATTCTTCCATCCGAAATATTTTATAGTTTTTTATTTATTGACTGAACCTCAAGAACCTTACTAATATATATATATACCGATGTAAGGGCAATTGATCAGCAAACGTCATCCGAATTCAATCTGCCATTCAATGCTGTCATGCTATTCAATCTAAAATAAATTAAAGAAATATTTCTTTTTTATTTATCTATACAAAAAAAAAAAAAAAAAAAAAAAAAAAAAAAAAAAGCTGAGATAGAATCATGCTACATATCCTGTGATCTCCCTGCAGCCTTTCCTTCCTTTACACCCCGTTTCCTGCTTTCCTCGGACGTCCTCTTTTCTTTTAATCCTCTGCCTTTAGCTGGAAAATTGGAAAAACACAATCGGAATCCTACGGGGCGAACAATATTTCTGTATAATCCCCAATAGTTGAGTATAAATTATAAATTTTAGCGTGCAAAAGGTCTGGCAGTATTGATTTATGTATACTCAGTGTTGTAATTAAAATCGAGCTTTTGGACCTTGAAGCGCCAAACTTGTTATAATTAATGGTAGTGTCAAAACTTTTTTACGTTTCACCAAAATATCTTGCTGTTTTCTGACCTGCTACAACAAAAAAAAACTTTTTATATTCAAAATTCAACTAAACTAAAGTTTCTTTAATTGTAGCAGATAATAAGTTTAAACGGGGACTAAGATAATAGCTTTAAAATTTTCGGGATTCTCTCAAAAAGTGGTGGAATTTTTTTATTTTTTTGGTACAAAAAAAAGCGGGGCGCCACCAAACCGGCTTGGCCCCCGCTGAACCGACCAGTTCGATCCTTACGCTTCACTTCGAGTTTACATTTATCGATAGCTCTTTCCTATAACCTCACATGTAAACAATCACTTCTACAGTTTCAACCTGGATTGTGTTATTTAGTAAGTGAAACAGAAGTTAACAACATGAGTTTCATAAAGGATTAAGTGTTTTATCAATTCATGTTTTCTTAATTCCTCTTATGTAATGTGTAAAAGTGTTACAAAACTTAAAAGATTAATTTCTACATGAATTTGGTATTTAATATATTTATATTTGTTATATCAACTTCTTCTTCTTCATCTAACCGTTATACCTCACGTTGTCGGGGCAGACAGCAACCATGTTCTAAACACCTCTCTATCCGCAGTCAACCTCCTAATCTCTCCCATAATGAGTCCCCTCCTCCTCGCCAGATCCGATATGAGGTCCTCCCATTTACTTCTCGGTCATCCTCTGGGTCGTTTTCCCACTGCTTTTGCTTCCCATACTTTTTTTGGCAACCTATTGATTGGCATTCTTAGTACATGGCTAAACCACTTTAATTCTCTTCTGTGAATACGAGTATATATTTTTATTTGTTGTATCAATTTAAGTGATAAAATTTCAGTATCCATATTTTGTGAATGGATTCTTTGTCATACATATTATTTATTGCCCTAAAGTGAGACAGATTGTATTATTAATTCAATAAAACACATCGATCTAAAAATAAATGTGAGATAGTATATCACAGGTTTCATATTTTCTTATTTCCACTTTCAAAAAGGGTTCTGTCTTATACTATAAAATGGCTTATTACATGGAGAATAGACAACGTGAAAATAATTAAGATTAAGAGGTAAATGACACATTACTATAAAATTGTACAACTATTGGTGTAATGTAATAGATTATTGTATTTTATAAATTTTTTAAAAGCCTGATGATGGAGCATTGTCTCCGAAACATATAGCTACAAATGTTAAATAAATAGGAGTTATGCCAAATAAATACTTAAGGATTCTGTCTTTTATATATTTATAATTTGTTATTTTCACTTCTCTAACATCAGAAAGTTTATCAGGAGTTAAAATTACTGGTTGTTTAGTCTTATATTATTTCTGATTTAATATAATATTAATTCGAAATTGATTTAGTGTCTTATATTTTGATATTTTCTTATTTCCACTTCATTATTTTCTTATTTCTCATTTTAACGTCAGAAGATAAACAGAAGTTAATATTACTTTGAAAAGGGATTTAGAGTTTCTCCATAAATGTAGGAGAGCAACCTTTCCTCTCGAAAAGTAGCGACTAAAACCAGTGTAGATTTTAAGGAATTTTGACTGGGCGACATACGTGACGGCAAAAGTACCGGGGGTAGGGCGAGGGATCCCTGAAAATTTTTCAAAATTAAGTGTTAAATGACGGATTTTTAGGCCGTTTTATCTCATAATTAACATGGTCCGTGAGGTTTTGAATACCGGGAACTCCCTACTTCAATTAATGATCCCAGGCCCTTTGACAATTAATTTGGTCCACTCTTTGACGTATGAACCCATTTTTAAATTGACACCAGGGGCCTATTTCATAAAGATAGAAGTACAACTCTACAGCTACAATTCCAAAAAAAACTTGACATTTGAGCTCCCATTAGTCGGTTTCAAGGTTTTTTTTAATTGTAGCTGTGGAGTTGAACTTTTTACTATTTTTTTTTTATTATTTTGAAAAACCGTATTTAAATTGAAATTTTTGCTCCCGTAAAAATTTGCCGGCACCGACTACGTTCACTGGGCGACAAAGTCATGGAACTGGGCGACACAATTGTCGCCCAGTTTATATGTTATTTTATGCTATGACTAAAACACCGAAATAAATCGGAAGAAGGTTAAAATCGTTAAGAAGGTATTCTGGTTTGTTATTCTTTTTTATTAATGCCTTATTTTTAAAAGGTCAGATCGTTAAAAATTAAGTAAAAATTAGATTTCATGGGTTCATTACCTCAATATCTATGGAGTGGTACCGTGATCAAATTCAAGCACTATCAGAAATATAGGTTAAACTAGTTAGAGACAATGGAATGTACTTTGAAGAGCTTCAAGAATGATTAAAGTACTCCGAAATCAAGCTATACTTATAAGAGCAAAGAGTTTAGTATTACATTTGACAGTGAATTATATTTTTTAAAGTCCTGAATTGTTGGAAAATATTTTGTAACCTCTTAAATAATTATCGACCCAATAGGGCTATTGATAACTTCTGACGTAAAAAACAAAACAAAAACCACTTGGAGTGGTTGTGCGTTGTTATCTCTACCGACAGACCTATCGGAGCCTGTGGTAAAACCGCTGCCCTACTTAGAGTATTGTATTTACTTTTTAAAATATTATTATGTCCTTGTGAAAGTGTAATTACGTATTATATTTATTATTTATTATTATATTATATTTTACAAGTTATCGGTCCACAAGAGGCGCTCCCGCCACTTCACGCACCCAGAATACCTTTTATCGATTCTAACCTTGTTCCGATTTAAAAAAAAAAAAAAAAAAAAAAAAAAAAAAAAAAAAAAAAAAAAAAAAAAAAAAAAAAAAAAAAAAAAAAAAAAAAAAAAAAAAAAAAAAAAAAAAAAAGTTTCTACTTTTTAAGGGGAAAGGTTGAACCTCTTTTTTTTACTGAGATACTTTAAATCCACGTTCAAAGTAGTACTAACTTCTGTTTTACCTTCTTATATTAAAATGAGAAATAAGAAAATATCAAAATATAAAACACTAAATCAATGTTGAATTAAGATTATACGAAATGAGAATTGATATAATGCTAAATCACCATTATTGTTAACTTCTGATAACACTGATCTGTATCAAAATACCTTCAATAAAAAAGTTGTTTTATTATGATATGAAGAGTGCTGAACACTAATCATAAGTCGGAAAATCTTAATCAGGCACCATTATTTGTCAAATTATTGTTTTAGGTTGAAAAATGAGATGTTTTTTGACATTTCGAACATTTTTTTTATTATTGAAAACTTTAGCAAAAAATACAAAACTTATTCGATTTTGAAACTTTTATAATGTATTAGAAAATGAATAAATTAGGAGAGCATCAGTATTAGGCTTTGTTACATTAATGACATTGTTGAATAATTGACTTTAACATATAAGGCCATGGGTTGCAACATGTCCTTAAACATTCAATTTTTGCATTCCCAAATGAATTTCTTCTCTTCCAACTTGGGAACAGTTTTAGATGAACACGGAGAACGATTTCATCAAGACAGCCCAAATGGAAAAATAGGTAGAGCTGTATATGCAATAAGAAGTTGTTTGCCGACTATTGTTGGACAGTACAACACGAGACACGTGATGTAGAGTGCAAAAGGAAAATATATACACATTTGTTATGTTCAGTAATTAATATTATTGTTTTATATATTATTGTTTTTCTCCAAAAAAGAGTTATAAAAAAAATAAAATACATAAATCAAAAACCATGTTGAAAGTTATGTTGTTATTTTCTACTAAATTTTCTCACATTAGGGAAGTATAAATATGAAACTTCTGATATACTTTCTCACATTCATTTTTAGATCGACATGTTTTATCGAATTAATTATACAATCTGTCTTACTTTAGGGCAATAAGTAATATGGACGACAAGGAATCCATTCACAAAACATGCAAACTGAAATATTCTCACTTACGTTGATATAACAAATATAAATATATAAAATACCAAATCCATGTAGAAATTAATCTTTTTAACTTTTGTAACACTTTTACAAATTAGGGTAGAGGAAATAATAAAACATCAATATATCAAACACTTAATGCATCTAGAAACTCTTGTTGTTAACCTCTGTTTCCCTTATTTACATTTAAGAAGACTAAATATCAATATAATACACTAAACAACAAGTAAAAGTAATGTAGGATAATTTAGTGATGTAAGTAGTGTGTAGTATGTAATGTAGTAATTTAGTAATGTAGGATAATTTTCAACTACAAAAAGTAATGTAGGATAATTTACTTTATATATCTACTTAGTAACAATACAAAATTTATGTATGCAATAACATACACAAGTAATATTACGTATATAATTCAAAACATTTATAGCTTGAAAAAATCACTAATTTTTTTTTGTATCGGCATTTTATAAGCCACCGCATGATTTCTCCATAATCTAAAAACCACCACATCAAAAAATGTTGAGTAGCAGTTCTGCTTTCCAGATATTGAAGTGTCATCTCCAACCCAGCAAACATCTTCTTTATGAAAAATTGTTAATGGCGATTCGTTTTCTAAAAAGGGACGAATTTATACTAACATTATTGGTTCTTACAAGGGGACGTTTGGAGTTGTAACTCACAGATTTAAATGCCGATTTTTGTGTGGGTTATAGGGACCTATGATAGTGCAAAACTAGAGTTATAGCCGTCAATGGGCATTAGGAGCCGAGAATAAAATAAAAATATGAAAATCACGTTTTATTTTTTTTTCTCAACTCTCAGTCACGATAGAGAAATTGCTCTTTCACATTTAATCGCAGTTGTGTATGCTATTTGAAATAAAAATGTTTTCGTTATGCTCAAGATACGACCCGGCGTTAGGGTGCTCAAAAATTCCAAAAAAAATGATAAAATTCCAAGAAAATCTGCTGTAAATCAGTGGAAACTTTTTTTCATGAACAACTGACCTCAAATCTCGATTTAACGCACCATAAAACCCTTATGTAAAATTTTATCAAAATAAAAAAATATTGATTTTTACCTCTTCCGAGGAGGTTAAAATTTTGAAGTTGAGATTTTATCAACACTTTCTAACGGCCATAACAACTGCTGTGTTCAACCGATTACAATAGTAATAGCATCAAAAGAATCAGCATACATTTACTGCTGTATGATTTTAGTGGACAAAAACTGATGTAAATGAAAAAAATCCGAGGTTAGTTATAACTTGAAATATTTCAATAAGGGAAAATCCTGCGACTTCCAGATTTAAACTAAACTATGCAGTATAACGGCTTCTAAATGACCTTAAAATTTGGATTTAATCGGTGGCGAAATATGTGAGATAGCGCAAATTATTTACATTTTTTCAGAAATTGACAGCATCTTGCCTTCTAAAATCCTACAAAATTTTAAAGGTAAAAAAAAAAAATTCTAGCTCTATTTTTGCACTATTATAGGTCCCTACTACCCACACAAAAATCGGCATTCAAATCTGTGAGTTACAACTGCAAACGTCCCCTTGTTAGTATATATAACATACTGAAACCTCATCAACTTTCTACTTTTTATTCGGTATAACTACCTCCTCTGATGTCCTAAACTAGTATATTTTAAAACCATAACATTTAGGAAAAGAAAATTATTTGGGGTAATAAGCAAAGCTGTTGAGTTGTTGACAATCCGATATGAAACACCTTTTTTGAAGGACATAATAGTTAAAACGAGTCATATAGATTAAATTTTCAAGAATAAAATCGTTCCGCCACTCGAGTGTTCTTACCTCTTTGTTTTTCTGATGTACGCTCATTTAATTTATAATTCCTTTTTTTCTATTGAAAATTAATCCATTTTCGAATGAAAAGCACTCGATTTTTATACAATTCTCCATCTCATATATAATAAATGTTCGTGATTCAATGTCGTAAGAGATCTATATGGAGCCTGTTAGAAAATTTTGAATTTGCATTTGAAGTAAAAATAATTGTAGATTGTTAAAATCTGATATAAAAAAAAAGAATGGGAGGAGTTCTTATAGCTATTTTTCGGTTTTTTATCAATATATATATATATATATATATATATATATATATATATATATATATATATATATATATATACACTGCCGGTCAAAAGTTTGAGACCATCCTGAAACGATACCAGTAAATTTAAAAGTTTGATGTTAGGTGAAAAATAAATGGATTTAAATAAAATTAAACGCATTTATATAGTTTATACCAAGATCTTTAAAGTTCATCTACCTTTAAGAGAAGAAATTAAAATTAAGTTTTCAATACATAATTTAAAACAAACTGTATTTTCCATATTAATTCCAACAATTTCGTTTGCCGACAGAATAACCTTGGATTAAAAAATTTGAAATTTGAATTAAAAATTGAGAAACGAAAATCTCCCATTCATATTGAATGAAGGCAGCGGGAATTTTTGTTGAGCCATTTCAAATTTAATTAGATATTTATGAACTAAATTTTTCCTGCGTGGAATAGCTAGTAATTGATTTATTACGGAGAAAATCTCAAAAGTGAAACAAAGTGTTTTTACTTATAAATAAAAACATCAACATAAAATTAGATAGAAAAAGAGAGGCGGAACGATATTAAAGATATTAAACTTTTAAATTTACATACTTTGGCTCAGGGTGGTCTCAAACTTTTGACCGGCAGTGTATATATTTTTTTTTTTTTTTTTTTTTTTTTTTTTGCTCGGAATCATAAAAAAGATGAAATGTCAAATGCTGATATGCCGGATATGTAGATAAATATGCAAGTCAAACTCAAAATATGTAAAAATATCCATTTATGGCAAAATATGCACAAATATGCAAATTTGAAATAGATCTAATTTAATCTAAATGCCTCAAAACATATACATTTTGATAATATTAGATGTTCTAGTTGGTAGGAGAAATATGCAAATGCATATATTTCACAGCCCTACTGATGATTGATTTAAAATTATTTTTGATTCCCGTTATTGTTGATTTACTAACCTGGAATTCGATAGCTAATGTCTGACCCGATTCACTTTTTTTAGCCACGCAATGATTTCCATTTTGTCTTTAAATGAAAAGAGCTCTTGTTTCCTTTTTATTGGCATGGCTGATGGCATGTAATTTTTATAACAAAAAGTCGATGAATACCTGAGATCACAATACAACAATACAAGTAAGTGATTAGATGATCAATTTAATTAAAATACATTATAAAAAAAGTTTGTTAATTGAACATTCCGATAATTGACATTCGTATTATCGACGCTCCCCTGTATATATATATATATATATATATATATATATATATATATATATATATATATATATATATATATATATATATATATATATATATATATATATTCACCTCAGCATAATTGAATGTATTGTATTTTGACTAAAAGACAACGGTTTGGAATTGGAGTAATGGTATATTGAACCCAAGAAGAATGCATCGTTGGTAGGCTAATTTCTCTTGGGGGTTCATCCCTGTTTTTTGTGTGGGTGGGAGGGGAGGAGTGGTAGACACAGCCCATCCCTGCTCTGACTCCACTCACGCTTAGTATTCTCTTTCTGGTTACAGAATATAAATTCCTGCTATTAATATATAAATACCACTAGTTAAAATGCGAAACTCAATTCTTTTGTTTTCTTAGTGAAGTATTCAGTTTTTTTTTTTTTTTTTTTTTTTTTTTTTTTTTTTAGTAAATATTCCTTTCGCTTCCTTACTCATAATACAATAACTGTAATTCCAGATAGCACTTTATACCACTTGAAATTCTTCAGAACAGGATTACACATAATTTTATTTTGATTTGTAAATCTATTTTTTGATACATGGAGTACGCCAAAAGCACAACTAAACCTTCCAATTTTTAACATGTGACCTAGTTGGTTAAAAGTGATGGGAACGAGAGGGCATTCATTACTTGTAGTTTGACAAGCCCTGGCTCTGTTGCCGGATCTCGGGTCGAAAGTTTGCCGACAGTTTATATATCAGAAATGAAACAGAGGATTTTTTATGTTAAATAATAGTTGTCGCTGCTACGACCTACCGTTTACGAGCTATATTGATTGTATGAAATGGCTAGTGATATGAAAAGACATGTACATGGACATGTATGAAAAGACAATGTGAAAGTAATCACTGCTAAATAGGTAAATAGCGTATAGTATGTCATTGCAAAACTGGTTAGTATAATTATGTAGATTAATGTGTTATAAAAACAATTTAGAAGCCTGAATAGAACACCTTACTAAATCAATACAAACCAGCATAGCAGAAAATACCTTAAAAAATAGAATAATACGCTCAGAAGGCATGGTCTTACCTCAATATATTCGGGTCTTACTAGTCGAAAAACGACGAGCTAGAGCCAAATGGCATAGAACTCGATACCCATCTGACAAAACCAATTATACCAAATTAACCAACAAACTTAAAACAGAACTTAAAAAACTAAAATTTGAAAATTTACAGAAACAAACTGAACAACTATCTGTTTCCGACAAATCATTATGGACCACGACCAAAAAACTTTTAAAATTCAAAACCTTCAATCATCCTCTCCTCACTCCAGCTCAAACCTGGACCAAATCTGATTCAGAAAAATCGCAGGTATTTGGTGAACAATTACATAACACTTTTAAACCTCATCCTGACATCCTAAATCCTAAATGTAGAACGTATTGAAGCAGAACTGACTATTCCTCTCCAAATGACCCTTCCCCCTAAAGCCTTCCACCCATCAGATATAATATCCATAATCCGTAGATTGCCCTCCAACAAAGCTCCTGGACATGACCTTATTACCTCAAGAATCCTCAAATGTCTTCCAAAGAAAGCAGTATTACTCCTAACTTATATTTATAACGCTATCCTCCGTACTACATATTTTCCCGATTCCTGGAAATTATCAATTATTAAAATGATTCCAAAACCTAAAAAACCACCAGAAAATCCTTCCTCATACAGACCTATCTCTCTCCTACCTATCATGGGAAAAATCCTTGAAAAGCTCCTTTTGAAACGCCTTTATCCCTTCCTCGATTCCAATCACATTATTCCTGACCATCAGTTTGGATTTCGTCAGTTTCACTCCACAACCCAGCAGTGCCATCGTGTGGTGGATGTTATCTCATCTGCATTGGAGCGCAAGATGTATTGCACGGGTGCCTTTCTAGATGTTGAACAGGCCTTTGATCGGGTATGGCATTCAGGACTGCTTTATAAACTTCGCCAATTCCTTCCATCTACATATTTCCTCATCCTCCGTTCCTACCTTTCTGATAGAGTATTTAGAGTTAATCACAATTCTAAATACTCATCTATCTTTCCCCAGACCGCTGGTATTCCTCAAGGTAGTATCCTGGGTCCCATCCTTTATACAGTGTATACAGCTGATATCCCAACACATCCTAACACTATCCTCACAACCTATGCTGATGACACCAGCGTGTTATCAGTCAATGAAGATCCATTTGCTGCATCCCAGACACTCCAGTCACACATCACTTCTCTTGAAGAATGGTGTCATAACTGGAGAGTTAAGATAAATCCTAGCAAATCCCAACAAATAACCTTTACCCTCCGTCGAAAACCTACCTCATCCTGTCCTCCTGTATCCTTTAATAGTGTACCGCTAAATAATGTGGAACAAATACGATACCTTGGATTTCATTTGGACAAGAGACTTACCTGGAACCCTCATACTAGATTGAAAAGACAAGAAGCTGCACGTCGATTTCGACTGCTACAACACTTACTTGACAAACGTTCAAACCTCCCGATTCACTATAAGAAACTAATCTATATGACGATTATCAGACCTATTTGGACATACGGTATAGAGTTATGGGGATCCACCAAACCATCGAATTCTTCCCGCATCCAATCACTCCAATCCAAAATCCTTCGAAAAATCCTTAATGCTCCTTACTTTGTCACAAATGAAGTAATCCACAATGACCTTAATATCCCTTATGTCGCTGATTTGGCTCGAACCAGATACCTCTCCTTTCATAATAAACTTACTCCGCATCCAAATCCACTTGTTGCACAACTTGCTTCCCATTCCATCCCTGGGAATCCTCCGAGGCGCCTGAAAAGAAGATGGCCTCGGGATCTTCTTCTTTTGTAAATTTCATTAGAGTACTACCAATGGGTAGTTTCTCTACAAGACTTAATCATGTTATCATATTGTATTGTATACAGCACATTTACTGGATGTATTTTCTAATACAGTTGTAAATTTCAATTAATAAAAGATTAAAAAAAAAAAAAGAAGCCTGAAGATGGGACAATGTTCCTAAACATTTAGCAACATATATTAAATTATAATAGGAGTTATGCCAATAAGAAACTAAATAATTAATTAAATCTCTTTCAGAATAAATTTTTATTAAAGAAAATATTCACGTTATAAGGCCCTATTTTTTCTCGACTTTGTTTATTTCCAATAATCATTATTTTTAATTAAATATCGTTCACGTAAGCGGTAGTAGGATTAAGCTATTTAATTTGAAAATTTATCCCATGCTGACAAATGAATCTCACAGATAAAAGAAAAAAAAATAGGAAACATAAGAGCATCGTAGGTCAATGAGGCAACCCCTGTAACATGTTCCAAGTTATTCTTTCTTTAGCTGACAGGGGCCTTTAATTTTCGTATCCAATGCTTCTATATCAAAATTCTTCTTTAAATCCTCAATGATCCTATTTTTGTCACAAAGAAACTATTCCATGATGATTTAATGTTCCATATGTTGGTTAATGAGCCCAAACCGGATACCTATCCTTTTATTATAAGCTCAGTACTACTCTAATCTCGATAAATCGAAATATCGATAAATAAATGAACAAAAAAAAAAGAAACGTGATTTACTTTTCAATGGCTGTTTATTATTTTACGATAAGTTAATATCAAAGTTTGCTGGTTCTGACCCAATATTTTAGCTTTAGAAGGTCATGCACTACACTGAAGACATGACTTGACCATTATATTGAGTGTGTTGTCCTGTAGAGCTGAAAATTGGGGGCGATAGAACGAGAAGGTTACTTGGTGGGTATGAAGGTTGGGCTTATTGGCTGAACCAATAAATAAATTATTTATTGATTTTATTTTATTTATATTTTCCTGTTTAGAAGCTATGTTGAATGTCTGAAATACAACTATGTTGGTGATTTATTCTTACGCATGTTTTATATATTTGTATTGTAGCTAACAAGTTTTGAAATAACTTGTATAACATATATAATTTTATTGTCACCTTTATGGCATGATTATGAGAACAATATAGTCTCGAAACGTCGCCATAATAATAGGGTTAATAAACTATTTTAAATGATCTAAAAAATTTTGATAAATTAAATTTCATGACTGAGTGTCATTATGTTAATTTTACTTCATCTTTTTTGTTTTCTGAATTTCCATCTGGTATGTCTTTGTTGTTACTTTATCCAGTTTTTATTAACAGTTTTGATCATCTTATATCTTATTTCTTTTAAAGTGTTTTATTTCTAACATCTTTGCAGTGTCAATTCTTTACTTAAAATAATTCATACAGTTTATTGATCCTATTACATTTCATTTCATTTTTATTTTCTTTATCAATGTATAATTTATCTACATTTTTTCAAAACATTTCGAATTGTTTATTAACCCTATGGAGAAGAAGATGATCAGGGATGCAGTCAAAGAGGAACACCACGTCTAAGTAGAAATACTTTAATTGTGTGCCAACGTTTCGACGAGCCTTGCAGGTCCTCTTCAGGGCCACCGAACCACACTGGAGAGGAGACGAACGATGGAGACTTAAGCCGCGTTTACACCAGAGTTGACAACTAAGTTTTCCACAAGTTGCGGCGATTTGTTGCTTTTTCTACTAAATACAGCAACTTTTTCTGTCTTCCACTTGTGGAGAGACAAGTCTTCCACTAACTTCTGGTTTCCCGCGGAGTGTCGGTAAATATAAAAGAAAGTTGACAACTCACAGTGGAAGATTTTTTGCTGCACACTTTGCGCAAGCAACTTGTAGAAAACTAGTGGAGAACTGTTCCCCCTCCACGCGCCCCGGACCTGACGTTCGGCTGACGGAGAAGTCATCGTCTGGTCCAAATCTGTAAAATACCTTGGTTTGACTCTATACAGGTCTCTAACATACACAGACCACATAAATGATAAATTTGTGATTACTTACACAAAAATCTAAATTAAGCCCTATAAATAAACTTATTATATTATATAAAACAGTTATTCGATCCCAGATTACATATGCCTCAGCAGTATGCAGCTCAACTTGTACTCAACTACCGTAAACACGAAAGGATACAAAACTTGTGTATGAAGATAATCAATTATTACCCTCGCTATATAAAAATATCAACAATGTTTCACGTCTACAAACAAAAACATACTTTGGAAAAACAACAATTTCAGAAAATTCCGTTATCAGAGAAATCGGTAATTACAATAAAACATCACTTGATGAAAACATCACGCAGAAAAGAACGAAATATGTACTCCTCACTTAATCTAAATCTTTCACGCCAATTCTTTGGCAACAAGTTTTCCACTTGTTGCTCAAAATTTGAGAAGAGCAACTTTTTTTTTCAACGTTTAGTTGTCAACTTTGGTGTAAACGCGGCTTAAATGTGACGCGATATCGGTCTTTGTGTCGGTATCTCTTTGAGATGTATCGATGTGTCTCTTCCATAACCCTATCGACTTACCAACGAATCGAATTATTCATAGAGATAAGAATCTCTGCTAGTAGAGGTTATAAAACTTTTCCAGTTCTTTATTTTAGAGATTATATAACTTGAAGCAAATGTTTATCGACTGAACTATAATGTATACTTACTATAAAATACGTGGACAATATAACAGAAATCTAGTTCTTCAAGCTATAAGGACGTAGGAGACTACAATAGTGAAACATAAGTGCATAACCCCAGGCGTGGTTGAGTGATTCAACTTGACTTTAAGCAGTGTTGAATGAACGCAGACTTTTTAGTGATTTTTATTAATTAATTAATTTAATTCACTATAAGATATTTTTAATCCCAAATTAGATAATGGCTCTAAACTCAACTATTTTAATATTATAATATCTCTAGAGGAAGTTGCGAACAACGAAGTCCCTTTTTCTCAGAGCAATTACCGGCTGAAGCGGAAGGAGCTTGAATTCGCGGCTCTGGGAGAGAACCGGAAGTAGGGAGGTTGTCAAACTGCTCTTGCCCCCTCCAGCCATTGTCCCTACTTCCTTTGTCCTCTTCCTTCCTCTTCTTCCAATGCTAATAAACTCCAGTGGATTCCAGGTAAAATCTAGAATATGCCCGTGATGAGTACAAACAATATTGGAGGGAGACTAAATTTCTTAATTGCAAAATATGGTCCAAAACGGTGTATCTAACATTTTATTTTAGAAGAGGGTGGTTTGGAGGAAGAAGCACAGGCTTATGCAAAAAAAACTCTTATCGAATACATACACATATATGTATAGTAAAGCAATGATGTGTCGGTACCAAGAGGTTTCGATTATCGATACTCATTTAAAAATAAATAACTATTTCAAAAGATAATCCAAAAATAAACTTAAAAAGCAAATTAAAAAAAAAAAAAAAAAAAAAAAAAAAACGAAAATTATCTAAGAAATAAAATAGTAAACTGCTAGTAGCATATACTATCCATAGCATACAATATACACGTATGCTATGAATTATAATTCAGATAATGTACAATAATATAATTCAATTCACAAATTCCTATTTATGAAGATAAAATTTAAAAAAAAAAGCACTGGATTTGCTTTAATCCAGTAAAATAAGGCTCCAAAAAAGTACGTTTTCGAGAAAAAACTGCCGAACTTTTATTCTCAACAGAACTGTTTTTTGGGGTGCTGAATCCGGATCTGAAGTTTGCTATCACGACAAACGTCGGTTTCATACCCAAAATCGCATAAAACCGCCCAAAATACTGGTTATTTTCGGTTTTTAAATATTAATTGTAGCTGGAATTATTACCTACGAAATATAAAAAACATTCTCCGAAATCGGATCATTTACCGCAAGATATGGTATTGGGAAAAAGTGTAGAAATTGGCCAACTGGCGGCCAGTCCCACTTCTCCGCGAAAAACATGAATGTCGTACTTTTTTGTCTATAACTCCGAAACTGATTGTCCGATTCAGAATTTATTTTCTTATCTTAAAGCTGATAAAATTTCCTATCAGACTATTATATATGAAGTTTTAACAATGTCCATTAAAAGCACACTAAAAAACCCGTACTGTTGTGAAGTCCGCGTTTTTTTGGCACTTGACAACTCCGAAACTATTTTCCCGAACCAAAATTTCATTATTCCATCTCAAAGCTGGTTAAATTCACTATTATATCATATATATTTTATTTATATTAAACACCATGTAACACCCACGTTGGCATGCTAAATATTTATATTTTGGCAAAATATAACAAATATGATATGTTCAGTGGGCTTGCGTGGCAGCTAACTTCAGATCCAGATTCAGCACCCCAAAAAACATAAAGATCCGTTGAGAAAAAAAGTTCGGCAGTTTTTCTTCGGCAAACCCTTATTTTACTGGACTATATTAGGGTTCGTAAATTAGTATTAATAATAAAATGAAAAATAATCTTTATTCCTAGACATACAGTCCCTTAAGAATAAACAAAATATATAATAAAGTGGTATTATAGTCTGAGTGGCATTATTTCGTTGATTACAAATTGTAATCTTATTTCCTTATCTTGCAGGAACGAATAAATATCTTCAACAAATTGGAGTTTAGCTTGCAGTTGTTAATTCTGTAAATAGGAGGCTAGGTTACTAAGAGAAGAATTAATCTATAATAATAACATAATTAGATATCACAAAACTATTGCCGACTTTTATACCAAGTATAATATATATATAATATCTGAAAATATAACACGTAGCATATAGGAATCACGTCTATATTATGTTTATATGTCTGTATATACATGTCTATATATTAACTCACAAATAGTTTCTGAAGAGCTCTCTATCTTATTTTAGTACAGAGTAAAAATAAGAACAAAAGATTTAGAAGCGGAGTTTTATTGGACAATTCTTGACAAGGATGCTCTTAAAAAAAAATAGTTGTAGAGGTAATGTTGTTTCAAAAGATCATAAATGCCAATACCACTGCTCGCTGACGTCAAAGGTTATTTATAACATCGGATTATTTTTATCTGGAAAAAAAAAAAAAAAAAGAAGTGAGGCTCTTAATTGAGTCTCTCTTTACAATGGGTCAGGCAATGGGAAAAAATCTTGATTGTTTTCTCCGTTTTCCTCCTCCATTTTGCTAAAAATGGTCTTTCAATGATTTATTTTTAGATTAAGATATAATATAAATTGAAAAGTTTTCTCTTATTTTAGAGTTTTATTCAGCAGTCTGGAAAATAATGAAGGGTTTCTGGTTTTCTTTAAATTACCACTCTGTGTAGTAAATTTTATATTTAATAGATTATTTTGGTGTTTGAATATAAATTTTTATTATTTCTCACTTTAAAAATTAATTACTTAATTACAATGTAAATTTGAAAGGAAAAAATAATTTTGTTTAAGAGGAAAGTAATAAAAAAGGAATAAGAAGAAAGTAAGTGCTTTATTACTATAACTTTTCATTTTAGCAATATTT